>BFEA01000304.1:220615-232779 GCA_003427395.1 Chara braunii | reverse complement strand
GAGAGAGAGAGAGAGAGAGAGAGAGAGAGAGAGAGAGAGAGAGAGAGAGAGAGAGAGAGAGAGAGAGAGAATGGCGAGGACTCGACGGGCAACGAGATCCGTGAAGAGAAGGGAGACAGTAGCACTAAAGGTGTGCAAACCCGATCCTGACGAAGCGGCGATGGCGGGTAGAAGTTTGAAGAATACAACAAGGGGAGGGGTGAAGAATGCAGCGGCGAACGGGGTTGCGAAGACAGCGAAACGAGGAGGGGGGACAAACTCGTATGAGGAGCAGCGGTTGGCGCGCATTGCGGAGAACAAGGCACGATTGCTGGCGGCGGGAATCCACAGCGACGTGGCCAACTTGAGGGCGTCGATGATAACTGCGGCGTCGACGAGAAGTGTTCTCCCGCCGTCTCGGCTAGATCTGAAGAAAGTGAAACTAGAGGAGGGTGTGGACGATGTATACGATCCGGTTGGCGCCAGGGGGGGTGCGACGACGAGATGGCGTGTGGCGGCGCGCGTGGAAGGCCCACGGCGCAGGTCGCAGAGGCTCGTGGGTATGACGCCTGTTAACTACAACATAGGGGACAGAAAAGAGGACAGAAAGCCGAGGCTGAATCGGCCGATTGTGAAGAAGGAATACGAAGTGGGCGCGTTCGAGAGATTGCCGGCAAACGCACTGACAAGCAGCGCCGCGCGGCGGCGCAAGGTGTACGACAACATGGAAGTGGACGTGGATGTGAAGCCATTGGTTCTGCCGCCTCACTTGCAGCAGCATAGATGTGACTCAAAGGGGAGGGGGAGCGTGTACGACCCTGTGGTAGGGCTGTGTTGTCATTTCTGTAGGCAGAAGAAGTTATGCGGGGAACCGGACTGCGAGCGGTGCGGAAGAATGGACGTGACCAAACGCTGCACGGGGAAGACGGAGTGTAACCGCTGTCGCTCATCGACGGGGATCTTCTGCCGCGCTTGCATTCTGATACGCTACGGATTATCGGTGGAGGAGGTGAGAGCAAATCCCAAGTGGATATGTGCTCACTGTACGGAGGCAGAGGGTAGCGATCCCTACTGGATATGCAACAGCTCTGTCTGTCTGAAACGGCATAAGCTTGCGCCGCTCGGGGTCGCCATTTACGAGGCGCGGCGACATGGTTATCCCTCTGTTGCCCATCTCCTCAAGGCCAAGCTTCAAGGGCTCGTCCAATAACTTCAGCAAAATAAAAGTATGAGTAAGTTGGCTTCCTTATCTCCCTTCTCTGATTCCCCCTTTCCTCCCTCTGCAAATTCTCCTCATCACCCTACCCCCATCGTTCTAGATTTCTGTTTCTGCCACTACTGTTCTTCTTCTTCTTCTTCTTCTTCTTCTTCTTCTTCTTCTTCCTTATCCTCTTCTTCTTCTTCTTCATCCTCTTCTTCTTCTTCTTCTTCTTCTTCTTCTTCAGCTTCTTCCTCTTCTTCCTCCTCCTCCTCCTCCTCCTCCTCCTCGTCCTCCTTGGAAGTTTCTGCGCATATGTGAGAGGCAGGCAAAGCCGCCTGTTTTCCATTCGCCGTGGTTCTTACTTCTCCTGCTCTTCTTCTTCTTCTTCTTCTTCTTCTTCTTCTTCTTCTTCTTCTTGTTGGTCTCCTTATTGTTGTCCCTCGATCTCTGATTTCTTTTTCTTCCTTTCTTCTGTATTTGGTTGGTTGGTGGTGGTTGCCGGCGCTTTATACGAAATGCCTATTGCGAAGAAGAAAAACCAGAAAGAACGAACGCTATGTGGCTGAATTAAATATCGGCGATTTCGGAAGAAGCTCCAATTGCGCATGCATTGACATGTTGGGATTATAGGTTTATATTCGACAGCGCGTTGGCACCTAAGAACGGAGTCTCTGATGACGCTATGGGGGAGTTTTGCGGCGGGATAACGATCCTTCATTTATCCCGTTTGCTTTGCAGTGGTCACTGAAGCGAGCAGCAGCCTATACGGTGTTTTCCTTTTTTCTCTTATTTGTCGAGCGGGCAAGCTCCCCTCCCCTCCCCCTCCCCCTCCCCTCCCGCTTCCGCTCCCACTCCGGCTCTCACTGCCAGTCGAGGGAAATGCAGCGCATGGCGCTCGTGAGGTGTGTAGGTAGGGCCTAGCTGTTTGGCTCAGAGCCCCTCGGCACGTGATGATGCCACCTATATCCGTGGCCAATCCGTCGAGTAAAGGGTCTCGGAAGTGAGTTTGGCGGGAAACTCTTGCACGGCCCTGTGTAAGGGTATATATCCTCGAACAGAGCTGACTGCCCGGTAAACCGTAGGCAGAGAGGGAGGGGGCTGTTTCGTCGGTGTTCCACCGTATTATATAATAGCATACCTGATGGAGCCCCTATCATTCTTTTTTTTTTTTTTTTTTTTTTTTTCCTAACCTCAGTACCTTGTCCTGGCGCAACCCCTGTTTTCCCGTCTATGATAGCACTCAGGTTTATAACTCAGGATATCTGTCTCCATCTAGCGGCGCAACCCCTGTTTTCCTGTTGAAGACCTCTTAGGCTTATCACTCAGGGCATCCGTCTCCATCTAGCTGTACAGCAGGATCGCACCCACTTTTGGGCGGACCGGATAGCCCAAACCACGACCGGCGATCCATCCAGGGCGGTACTCACTCCTACTTCACATTGCCTGCCTACAAGGACGCCCACCGCCCTCCATGGTGATGCCTTCACTTACTGATGCTCCACCTCCCGTATCAACCTATCTTGACGGACAACCCTCGTGGACAGCAGTCCAACGCACCACCGCTGGGCACCAAGCAAGCCCTACTCTCTCCTACTTCATATTTACTCCCTCAAAGGACGCCCACCCCCCTCCATGGTGATGCCTTATCAACCTATCTTGACGGACAACCCTCGTGGACAGCAGTCCAACGCACCAGCGCTGGGCACCAAGCAAGCCCTACTCACTCCTACTTCATATTTACTCCCTCAAAGGACGCCCAACCCCCTCCATGGTGATGCCTTATCAACCTATCTTGACGGACTACCCTTGTGGACAGCAGTTCCAGGCACAAGCGGTGGGCACCAAGCAGGCCCAGCTCAGCCCTGGTTGAAGCAATATCGGACCAGCCTCGTCCCACAGGGACCTGGGATGCTACCGGTAGTAGTAATGAGGAGGCCCATGAGCACGTCATGTGCCCCCATCCGGGTCCGGGCGCAGAGCTTCCCACCTGAGCCACCACAGGCAGTGTCTCATGGCCATCTGGCCAAGGTCTAACCTACGGGAACCCTACCCTAAGCAGTTCGTTTCTGCGCAAATACACGGCCCCAGCCTTGCAGAAAGTTTTTGTCGCCACAGGCAAAACTCGGAGGGGCTGCGCTGCGTGGGGCGCTGTTAAAAAGAAAAATAGGCGGCCTTCGAAGTGGTGCGGGTTTCGTGCTGACACCCGCGGGCCGGTGTCCGGTGTACTGGTGCTTTAAGTCTCTCAGATTGTGCACATTTCTTGCTCAGCGGTACAGTAGATCTGTACGCTGGACCAGGATCACCCCCCTTAGTTGTGCCCCCATCCAGGGTCCGTGCCTAGACCCGTCCCACTTGAGCCACCCCATCCAGTGCCTATTTACCATCTGCCTAAGGTCTAACCTATGGGAACCCTACCCTGCCCTAAGCACTTCATTTCTATGCAGGTCTGTAGTCCCTCAGATTGACAATGTGCACATTTCTTGCTCAGCTGTATATTAGATCTGTACTCTGCGCCAGGGTCACCCCCCTTAGGTGTATATGCTGCCTTGGGTGGTAGTTGTCTGCCGTTTTTCCCATTCAGAGGTCCTAACCTTGTGATATGTGAATCTGCATTTATCTTCTGTTCAACATGTATGTTGTTTATTCACAAAAAAAAAAAAAAAAAAAAAAAAAAAAAGAGTATGTTGTGTATTCAAGGCATTGCATGTCTAACGTGCTGTCTAATCTGGTAGAACTACCCACACCCACCAGCCTTACAGGTGCAGACCCCGCAAACCCCACCCACCTCCTGGCGGTTCAGGGTTACCGTAGACCACCCCCTTGTTCGGAACGCGCTCCCTTCAAGGACATCATCACCCTCCATGATAATAAAACGTTACAGACGGGTGCTCCCTCACCCAGTTCTACCTTTACAGGTACCCCAGGAGCTACCGTAGTACTCCTCCAGGAACACCACTCTAAATATCCTGTGTACTCAAAAAAAATAAAAATAAAAATAAAATCCTGTGTGTCGTAGCGGCTCATCTGTGGTGTGCCAGGCTGGAGGGCAAGTACGGCGGTTGTCAACCTAGCACCAATTGAACATGCGCCGGAGACATTGAGGGTGGACAGAGTAGAACCCACGAAGTTTAACTCTCTTTTGCAATGCCAGAGCTCTAACCAACTGAGCACTGATCTGCTCGATTCTGCTGTTGTCGTAAAATCAGGTACATGTCATAGGCGTATATAAACTTCTGAAATCAAATGCACCTGATTTCATAGTTTATTGTAGGTGTGTATTTTACAATGGCTATCCTTCCACTCACCAAACTCCCAACTCTGGTGACTCTGTGATTGGGTGGGGCACTCCCTGCTGGTTTTTCCCACTGAACTCGGAAAATGGTCAGGGAGAGCAAATTAGCCCCTGATGCGTGAGTGAGTGAGTGAGTGAGTGAGTGAGTGAGTGAGTGAGTGAGTGAGTGACCGCATGGATGTTAAACCACCAGTACTTCCTAAAGTCGCGGCTGTAAAGAAGCCGCTGCGATGATGAATGTACTGGCCCATACATGGGAGCGCGCATTGGTTCGCTCGAGTGGAAGCGCTTCTGGTCTATTGTTTTGGGGCGGCTGATGTATGGGCCAAGTAGTGGTGGTTTAATTGCTTTCCTGTCTGCCAAAGCCGTTTGTTATTGGCAGTGCCTCCCAGCTCACCAGGGAACCACGAACAACTGGTGAGTTGCCATCCTTTCCATGGGTCCGTGTTAAGCTGTGTCCCAAGGATGAAGAAATGTGCGGCTGGCCATGGGGTGGGCTGCTAGGCTTGGCCATGGGCAGTCTGTGGCTTTTCACAAAATGTGGAATGCACGGACTTTGGCAATTTTTCGTGCTCAGACTGATTAACGACAAATCTGAAAACAATCAGGAGCATAGATGGACTGGCAATTTTTCCAGAAAAGATATAAAAAATGGAACTTTCTTTTTTTTTCATTGCCAAGAAAAATGTAGGTTGTGAAAGAAGATCATAGTTTTTTCTCACTGCTTCTTCCTGTAGATGCACATGGTTTCGGGGAAACAAAAAATTGCCGCTGGTTTGTTAAAATAGTGGTGGATTAAACCACCGGTACTTTCAAGGCACTTTTCTCTGGGGCTGGAAACACCCTGCACGCCAAAAAGAACGATCTTGGCGGTAGCCCAGTTGGTCGGGCACCTGTGTTCTGCAGGTTCCTGTGCCGCAAGACACAGGCAGCGGGATCGAGTCCTGGCTGGCTCGGTCGAGTGCGTTGGCGCTCACTAAAAATTTGTGCGCTACGAATCCTCGATATTGGATTTCGCACATTCTCATCACCGCACATTCACATCCCTGCACATTCACATCCCCGGCCGGGCACCCCACGGGGTGACGGTCGCAAGGCTGTGTAGATGTTGTATGGGGGGTCCCGCCCGTAGGGCGTCCTGCTGGCTATGTTAGAGAGTCCAGCTGGCTATGCTTAGGACGTACACAGTTGGGAGAGGGCGGTCACTGAGTGACTGAGTACCATTGGGAGTCTCCCGGCTTGGAATGCCCCTGCTCTGCCATAGGTGTGTCGTGGGAGTGTGATTAAAGCACTCGCCGCCGGGGTAGGGCCTGCCTGTACCTCAGCCTGCACAACCTTTCTAAGAAACGCAAAAAAAAAGAACAAAAAAAAGAAATAATCTCGGCTAGCGACACCAGCCGTTTTGCTCCTGGAGGCCGAGCACAGAAAGTTGTGCCGGCATGCAAACCACAAAAACAAAGAAAAAAAAAGCTGGGAAACGCACCGGTGCTCTAGACCACCAGTATTTGCAGGCCACTTCTGCCCAGGGCTCTAAAGACCGTGCGCGCCGAGAAAAAACGAACTGGCCCGGGCCTTGTTTTGGCTGGCGCCGCCAGCCATTTTGCTCCAGCTTCTGACCCCCAAATGTTGCGGCAGCATGCAAGAGTATGGGCCTTGCCACACCACTGTCGAAAATGCGATTTTCGATAGTTTCTCTTCGCCACACAGGCTGTCGAAGTCCGAGACGGGAAGAAAATTCGCCAGCAACTTGTCAGAGAATGCTTCTCGACACCTCACCTCCTGTTGAAAGTCGTTGAATCCCCACCCAGCCTCTCGCTACTCCGATGCTTTTGACTGTCCTCGGCTGCGCCATGGACTTCTCTTTGAAATTTGGTGAGTGGGGGTAAGGTCGGGATGGGCTAATGCTTGTCGTACCCTCAGGCGCGTTCGTCTTTTTCCACCTTGCTTTCACAAGTGGCCACCTTGCTTTCACAAGTGCGTCCACTCTACAATGCTGTGTGGCTAAAGGGGGGCAAACTGTTGAATGGAGGCTGTCGAATTTGTTCTGACAGCCGTCAATTTTTTTTGCCTTTCGACAGACAGTGGTGTGGCGAGGCCCTATCAGAGAACAATGGCTGGGAAACGTACTGGTGGTTTATCCAGTGTTTTTTTTTCGTTTGAAAGGCTGGGGTGCCCAATGGTGGTTTACGTTGCCAGCGCCTCTGTGCCTCCTTTTTTATGACGCTGTATTTTTCCTGGCCCAGGAATACCGAAATGTTGTAGGGCTAGTCCAGCTGGTGGCAGGCATATGCATTACAATGCATGTGCGCCATTATTTGTTTGAATGGCAATACTTTCTTTTGTGGTTAAGAGCGAAAATCCCCTAGCGGGGACACGCGGGACACGCGAATTCCCTGCCGACCTCCAGTAGGCTGTGCCTGTCCGTGGCAGTGGGTTAACCAGAGGGTGAGCGCACAAACTCCTGATTTTGGCAAGTGGCGAGTACTCGGCCCTATTTTGGCAAGTAGCAAGTACACACCCCATTTTTGGCAAGTACTTACCTCAGAGCATGTGGGCCCTGTATTTCAATCCGTTTTTTTTTTTGTAAGGACTTAACCCATTCTTGGCAAAGTACTCGGGCCCTTTCTTGGAAAGTACGCAGTACTGCTCACTACACTTTTTTTTTTTTGTTTTCCGAGTCCAATGGCAGTAGGCAGATCAAACTGGCAAAACCTTTTCTGGGCCAAGGTCCCCACTTGCACGAATAAAGAAATACCACCAGCTCCCCCCCCCCCTCAATCAAAAAAATCACTCAGGTCATTGTGCTGGCCAAGGGCAAGCTGCAGCAGGGGTAGGTCGACCATCGGCATACCATTTGCCGGAGGCTGGCGGCGATGGGTAAAAGTCTTACCGAACCGACTTGGTGATTTTTCACACTCAGAATTGTGGGTTTAGAATTCTGAGAAAATAAATAAAATCAGGGGTGTAGATTTGGTGCTGATATTTCTGGCAAAATATTAGAGAACTTCTTAAATCGCAAAAGAAATTCTGATAGCAAAACTTGGGCAGTTTTGGGGACGATGATGCTACAGGTAGGCCCGAAAGGGTTTTGCCTTCTGGCTGCTGCCAATAGTCCGGTTTCTCATGCACCGTGCACTGGTCTCCACGATGCTTCTGAATTTGTGGGACTGGTAGCACTGGTAAGTGAAAAACTTTCGGGCCTACTGATGAAGCGAGCCAAAAAAGGGAAAAAAAGGTAAAAAATGTGAATGTATGCTGCTTGAATTCGTTTTGATTTTAAAAACATGTTTTCCTGAAAAGGTCAGCACCAAATCTATGCGCCTGAGTTTTCTTCAGATATTGTTCTGCATAATTCTGATGGCGATTTAATCGCCAATGCTCGAGAACTCAGACTCATATTTTGCGAATCACCACCAAGTTGAACTCCCTGCAGCCGCCAGGCCGGCCATCCATAGGCCCCTCAACATTGAGGCGGAATCACCGACTTGTGGCTCAATCCGCACAGGGGGAAGGTGCCATGATGGGGCTAAACCGCCAGTACCTTTCAGCTGCCCTTGCCGAACGCATCCGTGGCCAGTTACTAATGCTGCGGTAGGGTGAACCGCGAACCGAAGAAAAGGGCTGCCTTTGCCATAAGGGCAAAAAGAAAAGAAAGAACAAGACGAGCTCAGGGACGGTGGGCACTCGAGTTGGGAGCAGACATCAGTCGTCAGACAAAACGCTCCTGAAAAGCGGGCGCCGCGAGCGCTGCAAAACAATGAAAGAGGGGGGGGGGGGGGGAAAAACCGGGGGGGGAACAACCCCGGAAACGCGCCTGACACCCGGTGCAGAAGAAAAGTGAAACGGTACTCACCTACGGCCTTGCTGGGCTATCACCCAATGTACGAAACGAGATTGAATCTTTCAATAGAACATGGAAAGATACACTGCCATATTTTTTGTCTTTTGCACTTGTGGTGAGCAGTCGAGCGAGCCACATAAGTGCAAAAGACAAAAAGTATGGCGGTGTATCTTTCCATGTTCAAGCGAAAGATTCAATTTCATTTTGTACGTTGGGCGAGTGGAGCGAGGCACCTTGAATGTCACGACGGCGTGATTTGAGGTCCAGCTGTCAGCGACAACGAGGGGCACATTGTCAGTGGCGATTCTTTGCACACAAACGTATCTGCTGCCCTTGTTTCTTCTTTTTTTTTTTGGGAGTGCCCATGTTTCTTTCCTTTTTTTTTTCTTTCTTTCTGCGACTTTTCAGACACCAGCAAACGAAAGACGCTGGGGCAGACAGTTTGCTCTTCCCGTGTGCAGCCTGAAGCTGTGCCGACCCTGTGGTGGCACATTCCGGCATGCTCGGAGGTAAAGAAAAAGGCCGGGAAAGGTACTGGCGGTTTAATACACATAAAGGAGTGTTGCATACCACTCATATAGGGAGAGGTATCCCGACTGTAACTTGGCTTGTGGCATGAGGTCCAATATTGCCTCCGCCACTCCAACCCCTACACCGTGACACTGAGCCTTGCAGTTGGCTAGCACCTGCCTGTCAGAGTGGCATGAGGGATACATGTTGCAGTCTGCAAAACGATTGACCCGAAGAATACATGGAATGCTCACATTATTACAAAAAAGGGAAAGTACATACTGAATGAACAATATAATAAAAAAAGTAAGGAATTACAAAAACGGAAAATACATACTTAATGAACAATATAATTAAAAAAGTAAGGAAAATGAGAAATGCGAATGACAGAATCGAAATTGCAGCATGCCATAGAAATCGAGATAAACTGTGCATGAACTGAAAGCGGATTGCACCTTGAGATACACCAAATAAGCAAGAGCGAAGCACTGAAGGCATTTGATAACGAAGGCCCTTTTCCCGCCTCCAACACCAATGTCCACAATGTTGCTCTCCTATATGGCGCTTCCCGCCTAGACTACAATCAGACAGCACTGATCAACCTAGACTCCCAACTACCACAAACACAAGGTGGACTATGCAATTTTGCGTAGAGCCTGTGTCTGCAAGTGCCCCTGCTTTGCGGCCACCTAGACTGGCTGCTACGGTTCTACCACAATCATTTCCCCGTTTGGACCTTCTGCCATTGTCACGCAGGATGCTACCTTCCTCCCCCGAATACGACATAGTACGGTCATTATAGCTGTATTTAGACTGAAAGATGCCCCAAATACAGCTATAATGACCGTACGTTGTATTCGGGGGAAGAAGGTAGTAGGTCCTTCTCTGACCATTCCTGCTCTAGCTCCACTAAGGACTTTGACACATCCTGTGAACGGAGCATTACATGGTCTGTATGAGTCTGCGGGGTGACGGTGGGGTCAGTGACTTGAGCCGTTTGCTGAGAAGCTGAGGGATCACCTACCAACTCAGCCTCTGTAAAAGCGGCCACTACCTCTACTGGATGGACGTGTTTCCCTGAGATATATCTCCTTGCCCGATGCCCTATTGTTGGCTGTACCTATGTCAGGACCTTTTTGTTAGGACACTTGGACCTGAGGTGACCATACTGGTTACATTTCTTGCAAGCACCTTGTACGAACCTGTCCCTCCGCACGTCTTCCTCCAGGCTTTCCTTTATCCAACCCGGGACACGAAAACCAGTTCCGTGACCCCTAGCCTGGTTGCCCTTCTGACTACCCGACCCCTTAGCCTTGTTCACAACCGGCATCTCTCGCGCAGAGGTGTCCTGGCTGGTACTTGCTTCTGTACTTCCTACAAGGTTTGGAAGTTCGTTTGCCTCTAGTACCTGATTGCCTGTTGTATCTACAAACAAGAGGCGACCTTTCGAAGTTTGTTTACCTCTACCTGATTGCCTTTTGTATCTACAAACAAGAGATGACCTTTCTTCTTCCAGTCCGTGGGCAGCTTCTTCTTCCTCCCATCTACATGCCCCTGGCTTTCACTGCTTAGCCTGACCTCTTAAGTTTAGCGCCTTCTTGCTCATCAAGGCAAAACCGCTTTAAATTTATCAGTGGTGGCCTCCTGAACCAGCATGGCCTTGACCATTTCTGGCAAGCACTTCAGAAACGCGGCAGGAGGATCTGCTGATCGTACATGATGTGCAGGGGACCATGATCAGTGTCTATACCTTTTCAGTGACCTCCTTCACAGACTTGTACTTCTTCATGTCTAGATTCTTCAGTTCATCCATAGCGCGCTTCACTTGGTGGCGGTCATGAAATCTATCCTCTACCATGGCCATAAATTGATCCAGGGATATATATGCCACCCATGCAGCCATATCCCTGCCGTATCCGGCTGACTGTACTACCCCATCCAACCATCTTGCTGCAGAACCTTTCAGAAAGGATGCAGCATTGATTACCTCCTTATCTGGGATAGTGTCCTTGGTCCTTGCATACACCAGACGTGTCTAGGCTCTCATCTTTCTTATCGGCACTAAAGATGTTAGGCTGTGCTTTTGATGTCTTTGGGACCCACACGGGACGCCCTTCATCTACGTGCCCTATAGGGTAGGGGACCAGTGATTGTTTGCTGTCTTGGGAACACCCTCACTTGCTGTACGAGGCAACGGTTCCCATTCTTCCCTGGAGATGGTGGGATGTGCCCTGGCACTGTCTGACAGGCACGCACCTGGCACTAAAGGCCAATGCTATCCCACCGGGAGACATATCTCGGCACTCTAGCCAGTGGTCATCCTTTATGGTAGACCTGTTCAAGCATACAAGACTGACCGTACTAAACCACCAGTGCTTGCTAAAGTTGTGCCGGTTAACAAGCCACAATTGTAGGAAACGTACGGGCCACTACAGGAGCGCCGGAATTCATCCGAGTAGAAACCTCTCTACTCGATTTTTTTCCTCGGCTGATAGCTGGGCCAAGTACTGGTGGTTTAAAGGCGGCATGGAGAATGCCATGGCGTTTGAGAGTAAGCAACATGCATACAGGTGTATGCATACATCGGCCGCGGGCCTCTGAAACACGAGGCCCGCTCACATGGCGTGAGCCTCCGAAACTTTAGGAGAGGCTCAATCGGCTTCTCAACTTGGCTGGGGCCATGTACTGGTGCTTTTACTCTTGCTTTCATCCAGGAGTCCTCTTGTTGTTGAATCTGGACCCAAGTCATCAGACAAGTAGTTAACTTGAAGAGGAGAGTTAAATTTTTCATTTGCTAGGGGAGATTTGCCAATTAATGGTGACGAGCAAGCAGACAGGAAAAGGTTGGGTGGAAGAAGCAAACATTTCGCTGGAAGACTACCACCGAAAAAGAGGAAAAATGTGAAAAGGTGAATGCCTTGCTTAGCCAGATTTTGTTCTGTGGACGTTTGTTGCTTGTGTCTCTTGATGTCATATCAGCAGGCTATCAATTATCACAATGTGTTTTGCGGGCATTGCGATGCTCCCACATTTTGCTACTCCAGAAGGTTGAAGGGTAGAGAGACCCGAGTCCGACTTTCTCTTTCGAGCACTTGTTCCTGACAGTTTTGGCACCCCTCTCCCGAAGTCTGGCTGGAATCCGATATGATACCTGCGAGGTATCTGGGCGTTTGCTGGTTTCCGTCTGCTTCTTCTTCTGACGTCTCAAAGGTTGATTACTGGGAGCGATGAGGTGGGGTGGGGCGCTCGCCACATCTTCTGTGTTTGTGTGTGTGTGTGTGTGTGTGTGTGTGTGTGTGTGTGTGTGTGTGTGTGTGTGTGTGTGTGTGTGTGTGTGTGTG
>BFEA01000304.1:205455-219948 GCA_003427395.1 Chara braunii | reverse complement strand
GGAGGGGGGAGCAAGGGGCGGAGGGGGGAGGAGGGGGCAGAGCGCATTTGACAAGTAATAACTTGCCACCAGCCAACGAACCTGCCTGCTGAATGTTTACCTTGTGGGCAGGTTTGTCTGGTATGGAATGACATGGACGGGAAGGACAGACATGGAGGCATTGGCAGGAGTTAGCATGGAGGTATTTATTGGAGGGAGGGAACAGGGAGGGACAGGAGACTTTTTAAGGCAGTGAAGGTAGGCCCTTGGGTGATCATGGGCCTGCAGAGGTGGACTTTGAATAACTTAAGGCGTTTTTCTTTTGGTGTCGAAAAAGCTTGTTTGGCTTTCCGCTCTTGTCAGTGCAATTTTTTCAAATGCCAGTCCCTCAATCAGATTGCTCGGCTGTGAGCTGGTCCGCTGACTTTGTCTTGGGCCCTCTCTCACTGAACTGGGGCTGCTGGCACACAGTTCGTGCTTGTCGTGGCATCTTGGACTGGTGCGATCTTGCTATCGCCTTCTGGGCAATTGGTTCTCTGTCTGTGCCAGCACACGTTCTCATCTCCGATTCGATGCTGCACTTTCAAGTGCTACGATCTTTAGGGGAGAGCCGGACACTTATTGGACATGGTCATCCCCTTGCAGCTGGCTGTCATCCTTACATATCGTCTCCCTCCTGACCACAATGTCCTCTTGAGCTTGCTTGCATTTCCTTTTGAAGGAGGTCGATGGCATTTTGAAGAGGTTGTGGTCACATTGAGGTTGTGGTCACCTTTTTTTCGACCATGGCAATCTCAATATCTGAGAAGGGTTTAGGGTGGGCTTGTCATCAATCACATATGTTACAAAAGCAGATCTTCAGCAGGGCTGATTCCTTCCCAGTCTCAGTAGTGAGTCCTGTGTGCGTCGTGCACATCTGTACCTGGGAGAACTAAACTGCCTGCGGGTTCGGCTACGGCAATGCCATCCTACATCGTGATTGACAGGAAAAGGAGATAAATGCCATCCTACATCGTGATTTGACAGGAAAAGGAGATAATCTCCACCTTGTAGCTTGAAACTGGTGGATGTGGCAGGTATGGACGAAGTGGTGGGAAAGCTTACGTGTGCCGTATATCGGAAGGGAAATTTGAGTCTTTGCGTTCCACAGTGACCTGACCTGTCGTTGGTGATGCTGCTGTCGTACTTTTGTCTCGACCTTTGCGCTGGTGTCTACCATTTGGTCAGAAGTATAACGGCATGTCTAGGGACACCTTGTTAACGCGGTGTAGTGTATTCTCCAGCTGGCGGCGTAGAGGGGGCTGTGAGGAGGGGGGTGGGATGGGGAGGGGAAGGGAAAGATGAGTACGGTTTTTGTATTCGGTCCCATTGCCAACTGTCACCATTAGGTTTCCTTGACAACGGTTTTTTTTTTTCTGTTTAGGGGATGACAATGGCTCTTTCATCTAGGGAATGAGGTTTGTTAGTGGAAGGGGAGGAGGAGAATGGAAAAGAGGAGTTGTCGGCAGTAGTAGTCCGTTTGTATTCGGTCCCGTCGCTGACTGTCACCAGGAGGTAGTACCGCTTCTGCAGAAATACTTCTGTTCAGTTCTTGAACCACCACTGGTAGCTTTCGCAGCTGTAGTCCCATTTGGGCAAATGACCTCATCTGGACAAATCGCCGCCGGGTGGCCGCTGATATTTTGCATCGGCGGCTACTGCCCTCTGAAACGAGTGGGACCCACCCCACGGCCGACATATGAGAAAGGTAAAGGGGTTTCAATCCTGAAAGACGTTATTTGTTGGCGTAGTGTTCTCTCTGGAGGGCCCTCACCGAGCATCATCACCTGGCCGCCGACACTTGAGATGCCTCTTCCCCCGCTTCACTACTTAGTCTCCCCCGTGCAGGAATCCCTACGTTCTTTGAGCGTAGGGGCGTTGGCCTGCGTTAACCTGCATTGCATGCTGTGTGATCATCTTCATCGTAGTTCATACTTATCGCAGTCCCCTGGGCTTCTCATGGCTGGGACATTGTCAGCTTCTGCAGGGCTGTCAGAGCTGGGGGTGCCCAATATCTTGCTAGTTGCTGATTTTTCACTTCTAAAACATAGTGATATGCCGATGCCACTGACATTGATTATCAGTCTGGTCTGCATCATCTGGATTCACCGGTAATGGCCATCTGCTACAAGCTTTTCTGCCTCAAGGCTTGAGGTTACGAGGATCGCCGCCTGCCAGTTGGGTGAGATGGAATAGAATCAACCTGTGAAACTGCGGCGCATGCATCGCACAGCGTTAGGAGCACGCGGTGGAGGGGAAACAGCTGGGTGACTGGCTCAGAGAAAGTGGAAGACATCTGGCGAGGATGCTCGGCACTTTGCGACAACTATACATGGATTGCTGCTGGTGGATCTGCGGCAAGCGCAGGACTTTTACTGCTATGCTGGCTGCCAGCTATCGTTTGTCCATCACATTTTTGACTCTGTACACAACCATTTTGTGCTTTGCTTCACCCCTTGTAGTTGGATCTTTGACAAAGTGAGTAACTTCTGGTGTGTGCCCGCAGCTGAATGAGTGATTGAATGAATGCACGAATGCACGAATGCATGAATGAATGTCATGTATCCGTTTTTCCTCTGTTGCTGGTTTTGAGACTTTTAAACGATCATCTCCAGTCTCGTTGTGGCATGCTGTCGTCCTTTTTCATCAATGTCTTGTGGTCCTACTGCCATTGAGTTGATTCTGATTGACGAGCTTGTCTTACTCGGAGCAGGCGTGCGTGCCATGTTTGCACTGTTTCTCACAGGATGATGGTTTTCAGCAGAAAGCTGGCCGTCAAGCCTATCGCTCAAGCACCTGGTGAGTACTAACAGATGAGGCTATCAAACCAAAGTATGCAAATGAGAGACAAGATAACATCAAGATAACTTGCGCACGTTGTCCTTCGGGACATCCGTTAAAATTGGAACGATACAGAGAAGATTAGCATGGCCCCTGCGCAAGGATGAAATTAAAAAAAAAAGAAAAAGAAAAAAAAAAGATAACTTGCGCACGTTGTGTGAGTGTGTTTTGTGACCATGCTGCGACTGTGGTTTTTGTCTGTGTTATGTGACTATGTTCAATGACCGAGTTTTGTGACTGCGTTCTGTGACTGATTCTGAGAAGAACTGAATTCCGTTACTCAGTGCAGAATCTGCAGATGCCAGATGGGATTTGACTTTCCAGCTACTGATCCTCTGCAAAGCCGTTATGAACCTTCCTTTTTTTCAGCATATTACTACAGGCAAGTGGGGAGCGAAGGTACGCGAGTCAAAATGAAGTATACGAGGTAGGCTGCACACACCATTATCGTATGCATGGAAGTTTGTCTAGACCGTTGATTTGGATAGAAATGTCTCTGATCAGGCCCCCTGCTTTCCCCGGAACGATATCATTTCGCATTTGCTGTGGTGATGGTTGCACGGTGGCCGCTCTGAGACATTCTCTTTTCCCTGAAGAGCATTGGGAGAAGAGGACGTCTCTGTCAGAGCGGCCACCGCGCGGCGGCTCTCTGCCGCTTCCCAAGGAGCAGGTTTGGCCAGCGAGCGACTGCGGTTACCCGCGCTGCAGGATGGTTGAGGGCACCAGGATTTTCTTTTTTTTTTTTTTGGGGGGGGAGGGCACGAGGCAAATTGGAAACCCTGTTTTGAGTCTTTTGTGGCTCGGGTGTGAGATACATACACGACGTGCAGCGCAAACAAAACAGCCCTTTTGCCCCCCGTCTCATTAGGCGTGGCAGCACAAGTGGCCCTTGCAACATGTTGTATGGTCCTTCTAGTAGTGAAAACAAACCTTCTTTTTCTCTTCTTTTGGTGTCCGTACACTCGTTGCTTCCCAGCTTGTCTTGGTCGTGCAAGTGCACAATTGTGATCAGGCATCGCAGGGAGGGCAGCTATGATTTCGCCTCCACCCTTGCCTTGTCAGTTCACCGTTGCTATCTGACTGTCTTGCTCTTTGCATCGCATGGTAGGCTGGCACCTCGTAGACTGCCTTTCGAAGAAATGAGTTGACAATGATATTGATAATTTGATATTGATATTGGTATTGATATTGATGATGATGATGATGATGATGGCTAATGCTGATAATGACAATGAGGATAGTGTTATTTGTTGACGATATTTATGACATGGATGGGAGCCATGATTCAGATAGGGGTTTCCATGAGGGTGAGTGGCGGAGTCATCATTGCATAACATGGTGGTGCAGGATAGACACGGATACTAGGTCGACGACTGCCGTCAAATTTGATGGCCTAGAACACCAGAGAGCCTTGCACTGAGTCGTGCGATCTAGGTACAATCAGCCCCCAGCTGATTTCTTCTGACTCAGTGATACCGTACCCTGTGGATGGCCTTGGAGTCTTCACGGTCATTCTTGGACCCATTTTCCAGCACTGTGACTTTGCTCCGATCGCCTCATGCTCATGACTATTTTCTCAAACTTTCAAGCTTTCAGTTATGTATTTCATAAGGGACGCTGAGCCCGGTTCTCAGCACGTGATGCTCCCCACGAATAGATCGGAGCCTGTGTTAAAAAAAAAAGAAAAGAAAAAAAGTGGCTATTTGCTGTGGCGGAGGAAGGACAGTGGACTTGACCGCCAAATGGAGCGCAAGATCGCATTATTAATGATGACATTGAGTCAGACCTACTTACTGAATAATATGGATATGGAAGCGCACTTACCTTTCCGAGGAGCTTGATGTGGGCAGGGGAGGCCTATATATAGGTGGGTGGGGTTTGCTGGGGTTTGCCACTGGCCATCAAGCGCACCCCCAAGATGTGAAGCGGTTCATCTTGGTGGACTCAGTCGTTTACATCTGGTGGTTGAGCTGGGCGGGGCCCCTACCGGTAGCACGCCGACCACCAACCTTGAGTTCAAGTTCTTAGCTGGCTAGTTCACCCTTGGTTGACCCACGTGCGGGAGGGGGGGCACGGCACATGATCTGAATGCAGCACCTCTTCCAGATTGACATTAAATTTGTCAGCCTGCGTAAAGATGGCCCAATCGTCCGCAAAGACAGAGCACGCTGCCAATGCTTCTTCAGGCAGGCCTTTCACACTCTGAGGTCGTCCATGACCGGCACAAAAACCAGGGGTTGGGCCAGCTTTATGCAGGCTGAGTCCTTGATCTGCAGAGTCCATGACCGGCGCATAGCTTCCGCAAAGACAGAGCACTCATTGGCCTTTGCCAGTGTTGTAAATTCGAGGCCAGGTCGTCCATGACCGGGACAATGACCAGGGGGCTATCGGGTCACCCTGGCGTTAGGGACTGTTGGAGGCGGGACCTCATTCACCCGCACCCGCGTTGTGGTTGATGCATGCATCACTGCTATCCGCTGTCTCAGCGAATCCCCTAAAAGTTTAAAACAGCCATTGCTCTAATGATGTGTTCCCCGCGTAGCCAGCCAGTCAACTTGATTGTAATATGCCTTCTCGAAGTCCATGAAGGTAAGTATATGATAAGAGCAGTGTCGATCTTTTGTAGCTGGGGTATATGCAAGACCCCATTAAGCAAAACATCTTATCCTGGAAATCCTGTTGCTATAGGAAACCCGGTCGTGACAGTTGGGCCAGGCGTGGAAATTAATGGTTTCAACCTAGGCTACCAGCCGGGCCGCCCGAGTCACCCTATTTTCCCGGGCAGCCCGGCCGTGCAAGGACCACGGAAGGTCCCAGCGAAAAAAAAAAAAAAAAAAAACAACCGAAAACAAACTACGTCATGCAGAAAAAAAAAAACTGAACAACCTTTGCCTCAGGGTCACATCGAAATTCCTTACCAAATTTAAATTAAAATTGAAAAATAAAAAATAATTTTTATTTTTATTTTTATTTCTGTTTTTATTTTTATTTTTATTTTTATTTTTGCCCGGCCGGGCAAGTGGTCCCGGGCCACTCTGGTAGCCCAGGTAACTTTCAACCTGTTGGGGAGGACCTTTGATAGGTCTGAAATCTATTTAAGCTCCTGTCCTGTCTTGACTACTTATTAAGCGAAAGCGTACGGGTAGGACAGGTGCGAAGTCTTTGCACATTGAGTGTTTGATCCAAGGAGGGAACTCCTTGTGCCTAGCTAATAAGGGTAGTGAAAGATGGTGCTCATCTTAAATGAGAAACCCTCCAGCAAAAGTGGGAGGGAGGAGGGGGCATGCAGGGAAAATAGTGCTGTCAGATTTAGGGGTGGTAGCACCCCTATTACTACGGTGGGTGTGGGTGTACGACATGGTCCGATTCCTTCTTCTCTTAGATTTCCTTTCCCCCAGTCCACTGAATGAGACCTTTTGGATATTATATGATGGGCAGTCGATGCCCTTGGGAATTATAGCAAGGGCAAAAAGCAATGCTCTTCCGAGCTCGTCCCAATTTTGGTTCTCGCTTGGTAGAGGGCTCAGCTAGACCCGTTTATTTTTTCAATAGTTTTTTTTTTTTTTTTTTTTTTTAAATAAACAAAACCACAGATAGGCTGGATCCATTGTGATGAGAGGCTCGTGCTAACGGGGGATGCTGATATAACTCTGGTAGTGGGAGTCTCTGAAGATGTTCGTGAAATGACAAAGGAAAACACAAAGATAAAGGGAAGAAAATAAAGAGAGAGAGAGGAACAAAGAATTCTGCTACCGATGGGCCTAGCTTAGTTGGTACACCCATAAACTGTTGAGATGTAGACTGGAGGGGTTCTTCAAATCCAGACACTGTCAGATGAACAGAATAAGGTGCCGCTCCCCACCAATAGACTGGAGCATCGGGGATTCTCGCTAGGGGGGTGCTCTTATCACCGCTCCTAGGGAGGAGACCGGTCTTTCGGAAAAAAAAATAAATAAATAAAATAAATCATTCTGAATTACCTGGGGCCTGTCGGTTCAATGAGGATATCTCAAGGCTGTCGTCGCCCTTTTAAACAAGGGGAAAAAAAAAACAAAGTTAAAAAAACTGAATTCTGTGAGGAACGAGCCCTCAAGGGGCCCTATCAGACATCACATGATCTGGGCTAAGGCCCCCAGCAAGCCAAGTGCCCGCCCTAAGCGAAGGGGGGCCTGAATACTCGTCAGAGGCAAAATTTGACATTTCCATGTGTGGGTATTCAGGCTCTTGCAGCACGCCAGTTGGTTGGGTAGATGCGTGAGCCTCACTAAGCTGTGTCATACAGTTGGCCCAGGCCTTGACAGTTGCGCCTGGGCACACACACACAAAGCAGGGCTGATACATTGGGAAGCAGGCCGTCGGCCTTGGCAAAAGTAGTACTGCCGACGCACCTGCCTGAGTGCCCTGTACAGATGCAGCAAACAGCCCAAGTCTGGAGACTCAGGCCGTGCCCAACTGTAAAGGGCCCAGGCCCTCAACTGTAGTCTCGGGCCTGGGCACAGGGTCTGAGGCCCAACCGGAAGCTACTGGAAGCTTCCAGCCAGGCCACACACAGCATCCAGGAGGCTGCCACTTCCACAAAAGGAAGAGAGCAGCCCAGGCCAGCCATTCTGGCCAGTGCTGGCAATGCGGAAGTGCTGCTGCGCTCTTGCTTGATGTTGCGCTGCTGCCAAGGGCGCTGACGGGGCGCGCAGAGGTGAAGTGGGCCACAGCAGGGCAGCGGGGCGCAGGCAGCCATAGCCGGGCTGCTGGGCGCCAGGGGGTTCAGCGGGTGATCTGGTGGTCTTCAGGGAAGGAGGCGCTGTGTGGGGTTATCAAGGTCTGATTGAGGGTGATGAGATACGTACCTGGTACATGAAGAGAGGTCGGCGATGGTGTTGGCAGTCATGTACATTGCTCTTCAAGAGTCGAAGTGATCCTGTTGCGTGAACCAGCTGTAGGTAGGATAGTCGGGTACAGTAGGCTGGGCGCTGGGCGCCAGACAGAGCAGAGCGACTTTGGATACTGTGTTGGTGTGGCCTACGGGCTTGAACATTGGCTCATTACTTCATTGTATTACTCTATACGGATGGTTTCTCGGTGCATTCGTACTCTCTGCTTGGGACACGACTACTTGGGCAGCTGTGTGATTTCGCAACTTGGTTTTCTGTATATCTCTCACACTCGTATTCCTTGCAATTCTGCTTGCCCAGTGTCCACTGTGACAGTAAATCCTTTGCGTTTGGGAGTCTCAGAGTAGTCAATGCGGTTGGGAGTGTTGCTCTGTTCCCTCAGCTGAGTTTCAGGCTTCAGCCCACACTTCCAGAAATCCCGTTCACCTTTTCCATCAATAGGTACACTATCGAGGGCAATTTCGAGATACACATTCTTGTTATGTTACCAAAACATAATCCGGTGCAATTTCGAAATCGCCCACAGTATTGTTATGTTACCAAAACAACAGGTCTGTTATGATCGGGGGCAATTTCGAGATACACAGTCATCAGATAGTATAATGCCGTCGAATTGCAGAAAGAAAGGAATGAACTTCAGAGGAGAGAGAGGGGAAGAAGAAGAAGAAGAAGAAGAAGAAGAAGAAGAAGAAGAAGAAGAAGAAGAAGAAGAAGAAGAAGAAGAAGAAGAAGAAAGGAAGAAGAAGAAGAAGATGATGTAGACCAGCATAGACAAATGATAAAGCTCTTCTTGTTCGCCACACACTCGCCTCCGTCACTACTGCTCTCTTATTCACACAAGAAATAATAGTCCAATGTTGAATGGCTGAACCAGAATCAATGTCCGAATCCCTTTTCTACTGCGGGTATCACTTGAGGTCCACCATAGCCATGGCCGCCTCCCTCGCTCTTCACTCTGATAGGCGGAGGCTATGGCGGACTACTGGGCCTTGCCCTGATGCCCAAAGGACAACCCAAAGCAGCTAGGGCTGCTCCAGCTCAGGCCACCATGCCTGACTCTGCCTCAAAGCTTCTTGGTGTAGCTCTGCCCCAGCTGGGGTCTTCCTGATGCAGCACCCTCCAAGGTGATGAAGATGGATGCCACCATAGCCAGGTAAGTACCTCTGGCGCTCCCCCTTCCTCCTGCTCTTCTTCTTCCTCCGTGTCCTTGCTCCTTCCCCAGCAGCGCTTCTCATGCTAGTGCTGCTCCAGCCAGCGCTCCAACCAGTGTGTCGCCAAACTTGCACACCGACAATGAGGCTGGGCTCTTCGCCCGGCCTGGAGATGGAGCGGCCTGCTTGCCTCTGGGGCGGTGACTTCCAGGCCGCTCGGCCTTCCAAGCAACCTAGACTCAGGCATCAGGGTGCAGCCCTAGACTCGAGGCAGAGTAATGATACCCGTACAGGCCCTAGACTCAGACTGGTTGGACTGGTACCCGCCTAGACCTAGCCTACAAGGCTACAACTACTGGGCCTCTAAAGATGCCACTTTTGTCTTCTTCTGCTTGGCCTCCAGTACCCGGCACATCTACTTCTTCAGGGTGTGGTACCGGCCTACCTGCTACTTGAGTATTGAGGGCCTCTTTCCCCACCACTTGAGTCTTTTCCCTGCTTCAGACCTCAATGTCGTCCCTGAGGGCCCAACAAACGAAGAAGTGCCCTTGTGGGTCACACACACACTCAAGCCAACCAGCACTCAGACAGGCATGCAGACCAGCAAGCGTGCACACACACACACATGCAGAACTTAGTACCAAGCACGAAACTCAGCAAGGCATTCAGTCCATGAGCAAACTCAGAAATCAACTGTGTGTCTCAGTCCGTTTTGGTTGGGTCATCACAGGTCCTACTACTCCCTACCGTACTGGCAACGCACCCGTGCATTGCATGGATGGTCAGTGAGGATGCGTGGTGCACACTGGTGCGCTGTGCCGCAGCGTTACACCACTGCCCTTATGCATGAGAACAGGTGCAGAACACACGTACACACACCATGCCCATGGCTGAGGGGGCGTGAAGAGTGGGTTATCTGGATGTGTCAGATTCAGATTAGTTTTTCAGACTTACTGCCGCCATTCTTGTCAGGGGTTTGGAGAACTTTGGACCGACAGTCTGCTAGAATTGCAGGGTCGGCGTGTTTGAAGTCGGACTCCACCACTTTTCTCTCTCAGGGGTATTGCTAACCCTGGGCAACGTGGTGAGTTCTTATCCCTCAGTCAAATGCATCCTGGGCAGACTATCGGGGTTCAACCTCCTGATGAGACGAGTCGCTGAAAGTCCGATGAAACAGTCCCAGTCCAGCACAGTCACGCTTTTCTTTACGGAGTTGTGTATAACGAATATGGCGACAGACGCATACACACTCAGAGAGAGAGAGAGAGAGAGAGAGAGAGAGAGAGAGAGAGAGAGAGAGAGAGAGAGAGAGAGAGAGAGAGAGATGTAACGGCCACTTAATAAATGAAAAACGAATCTTGAATATCCCTCGGGAACACATGGCACTCCCGTCATTACTGTATCAGACCTGCTTGTATACGTTCAAGATATTGTAGCAACACACACACGCACACACACGCACGCAACCCCCACCTTACTTCCCCTGCTTGACACACAGACACCCACGTACACTCCTCCTCAACTAACCGCAGTACATTCGCCCCCCCCTCACCACCACACACACACATACATGTACCCCCCCCCCGCCCACACACACACAAATTTTGGGAGTCGATGTTCAGCGTAGCCTGAATCTGTTTCTTTTCTCTCTTCTAAATGCACACTTTGTTTTTGAGGGGAGGGCTGGGTTGTGGTGGGGATCCCCACTGCACCCTGCTTCTTTTTCTATTGATCTGGTGTGCACTGGACTGTGTGTGTGCACATGGATGTGTCTCTGCTGTTCGGGGCACGTGGCACACATGGTGTATGCCGCACGTATGCTCGCTAGTATTTCAGTTTTGCTTTGACAGTTTTAAATTCGTTTCATCACGATAAGTGGAGGTCACTTAGGTTTCGTTCGATGCAACTCGCTAAGCAGGTCACCCAAGCCTGAAGCTTCTTCAAAAAAAGAAAAGGAAAAAAAGAAAAAAAGAAAAAAAAAAGGACTGGCCTAAAGTGATCTTTTGTGCTTAGTTTGTCGTAAACTGGTTTCTCGTCGTTACTATCCTTCAAAGTGACCTTCTAGGGTGAGTCAGCGGGTGGATCATTGCTATTTACTTGCATTAAACCACCAGTACACGGCCCCGGCCTTGCAGAAAAATGACCTTGTTGCCACAAGCAAAAATCGGGGCTCGGGAAAGAAGGCCTGGTGAAGCAACAAGCGAGTAAGCTTGTGGGCCCATTGAAAACGGGCAACTGTACTAGAACCTTTCCTAGTGGTCCAATCTGCCAGTGTGTTTCCACATCAACTGTACGAGAACCTTTCCTAGTGGTCCAATCTGCCAGTGTGTTTCCACATGTAAGTACAGAACCCCTTCCTCGCTGGCACTGGCAGCAAAACTATAACAGGAAAAAAGGAAAGAAAAGCACAACCAAGGAAAAAAGAGAAGCATTTGCTTTGGATTTTCACTCGGATGGCTGTGGGCACATTCCTGGGTCATTCGAGGGAAGTCTTTGAGTTCTGGTCTTTCGTTTTAGGTGCCCTGCCAGGAAGGCAGGGCGTTTTTTCAACTTTTTTTTAAAAAGTTTTCTGACAGCCGTTTCTTTTTTTTTTTTCGGTCTTTTCAACTCTAAGGCCTTGACCCCACTGGCCGGCAGCTGGAAGAGTTTTGGCATGGAAGGCCGATTTCGGACCCCACTGGGCCACCATAATTTTTTTTTGGGGTATGCGAACGTTGGTTTCAGACCCCCCTGGCATTCTGGAAACACTGTTGGCCGTGTTTCTACATGGCTGGCGGCTGGAAACTCTCTGCCGGAAACCGGCGGTCCTTTTCCAAAATGCCCTCCAGCAGGGTAGGGAGTGCGAAGTGCCGACCGTTGGGATCGGAGGCCGGCAAGGTGTGGTGCAGTTAACGGGTACAGTAAACGGGCGTTGCGGACTTCAGGGTGCCATGGACGGCATGTGGCGCCCCACATGGACAAGCCAACCCGAGAGGCTGGCATGTCCGCTGGTCCATGCAGGCCGTCCGTACTTTCCTTTTCAGGAGGGGCCCCTCTCATGTTTCCTATTGCTGCAAGCCTGGCCGTTTCCAAAGCACCGCCAGAAGTTGGCAGTGTGGTCTTTTCGAAACGTGCCAAAAAAAGTTTCCACCAACGTTGGCCAGCGTTTTGCGACCTGATACCTTTTCCATCCGCCGGCCAGTGGGGTCCAGGCCTAACTAACACTTAGGACGTGATACGAAGTGAGTGCGAAGTCTTCCACTGCCGAATTTTCTCAGCCTCTAGATTCAAGATGTAGCGGCTCATCTCAAATCTGGTGGTTAATAGCGTCTATTCGTTCCTCCGAAAGTCTCTTGTAGCCCGTTTCTCTCAGGGCACACTCAAAGTGGGACTCGGGTGCACGCACCTGCCGTCGAAAGCAGGCTGCGTACATCTAGGGAATGCCTGTGGGGCAAGCAGCCCCCAACCAGTTACTGGCGTCTGTCATCACAGACTGCCAGTAAAACAAGTGGGGACCACGTGCCCAGAAGAGAGACTGTCACAGGCGCCCGTTTCACGGGGTACCAGCCTTTCTGAAAGTAATGTTTTTTTTTTTTTTTTTGACATGAAGCTTTGCCCATTTTGGGCTAGATACAGGTAGTACATTCCTTTCAGGGTACACTCAGACAAGCACGGGAAGGACAGCCAGACAGGGATGTATCTGACTGCTATTGTGTCCATCTTGAGCAGAAAACGTCGGTGTGGGCTCTTTTTTTTTTCTTTTCTTTTCTCTCTGAAGCCCAGTATCTCTTTGAAACCACCGGAACTCGAATTTGGCCAGGTACACGGGCTGGCTTTGTGGAGAGTTTGGCTGCCGTGGTACATGAGTGAAAACGACGACCTCCGTTTCGTTCCTCCGTTTCATTCCATCTGCTGGCAGCTGGTCCAGCAGTTTGGTTCTACAGTCACTGTGGCCGGTACTGATGTCACCATCAATTCTCCAAGCGGCGGTACTGGTTGCTTTCAGGCTTGGCAAAATTCAAATTTAGGCTCGTACATTTAGCCTCGGGTGTACTGCTGGTTTAAGACGCCAGCCAAAAATGAAAAGGAGTGTGCGCGGCTGGCGGTTGCAATTGGCAAAGCTTGGAGCACAGTGGAGCGCTCCCGGCCGGAGTGTACTGGTGGTTTAGGGAAAGAAGATTGGGCCGGGACTTCCCCCACCCCGCCCACAAGAAAGGGATGTGACGAACTTACCTTGGGAATGCACATTATGCATACATCCCATCGTGCACCGCTGCGGCGGATCCTGCATAGGGGTCTTCCCAGACCGGATTGGGTCGTATGGTTATGCCCCTCCGGATCAGAATGAAGAATAAAAGGAAGGTTGTCCCCAATTTGCTCATACCATGGCCATTCATCACAAGTGCGCCACCGTATTGCCGACCAAGAACACTGTCTCTTGGAGTGTCTGATGAGCCTTCGAATGTGGAGGTGGTGGCGCGCGGTGTGACACATAATTTCTTTGGGACATGCATGGAGATGGAGGTCATCCTCCTAGGAAAACCTACAGACTACTTAACCACATTGGACTGCCTTCCAATTAACAGCACTTTCGTCAAAACGGACATATTATTTTATTTTTCTGAACGAAATTGAAACCTCGTAAATTGGCCCGATTGAGGTGGAAGTTCTAAGCTCTTGAGGGTCTGGCGTCCTTAAAACGCCGGACCCCCCGGATGTATCTGGGGACTTAACTGGAGTCCAGGGGGTACAGCGTTCTGAAAATGCTGGATCCCCTATCTGGACTTTGCTGGCATCCAGGGGGTACGGCGTTTTCAGAACGTCGTACCTTTAGGAGCTTAAAATATCGACCTAAATTGGGCCAATTTATGAGGTTTCAATTTTGCTCCGAAAGTAAGATATGGCCGTTTGGTCCGGTTTGGATGAAATTGCTGTCAATTCAACCTTTTTTTTTATTTTTTTTTTTAATTTATTTAAAGAAAAGCCCTTGTGTAAGCCCTCCATCCCGATGGTGGTAAGAGAACCATCAGGATCGAGGGCTTATCTTCGGGGCTGCTCAATCTATTGGTGGGGAGCGGCACCTGCTGGAAACCGGGTCCAGCGTCCCACATATACAATTGAGAACACAAAAGTTAGCAATCGAAACCTCCCAACTAATCCTCACGTCAATACTCCTAGCACATGCCCTATCTCACTATTCTACCTCAGTGTGGCCAGCACTCAGGGCCATTGCCCTACCAACGGGCTGGCAACTTGGAGTGATAGGCAGCAGGGCTGATAGATTGTGCAGCCCTGGTGGAAGCGGAATTGGACGAACCTTGTTGAACGGGAACTTCGGACGCCAGGCCCAGATAATGAACTACAGGCCCCATATATATATAGCCACCAGACAGTTCTATCCGAATGTCARTAGGAACTGCACCCAATGGCACCCTATCCAACCTACCTGAACCTACTGCAGGCACTAGACCCCACCAGTGACCAGCTCACCAGCCTGTTTTTTTGTGTGTATATTCTGTGAATCTGTGTAGACAGTATCATGTGTGGAAACTTGTGTATGTAACCTGTAGGCGATATATAATTCGCAAGCTATGTGTGTATGCCCGAAAGCTATG
>BFEA01000304.1:183636-199816 GCA_003427395.1 Chara braunii | reverse complement strand
TTTCTAAATACCCTTTGTGTCATGCCGACGGTACTGGGGCCCGGCCTTCAAGCAGCGACCGGGCCTTCCCTTGGCCAACCCCCGAAGATGTCGGCGCGTTAACGGGAAAGGCCCGCGTCCGATAGCTGGGCCAAGTACTGGTGGTTTAACGTTTTTGTGAGTCAAGCGTAATGCAGCGAGGCGCAATGTGAGCATGTCATATTTTGGGTGTATCAGCCCCGTGGCGTTTCTGTCAGAATCTAAAAGTAAAATAAGGAAAAAAAAGAACACAAAGAAATGAATCTCAAAGAAGGGAAAAAAAACGAAACAGAATTTGGCCCTGAAATTAGTTAGATACAGTTGTGCGTGTGAAAGTGTGAGTACGGGGCTCGTCCGACACTCCTCGGGCGCCGAAATCCCCCAAGGAAATCGTCGTTCCACTTATCCTTGGGGAAGAATTTGAAAAAAAAAAATGAAAACATTTCCTCCGGGATTCCTCGGGGATTCCTTGGGCTACAGACATTTTTTTTTCCCCCCCAAGGAACCTCCACTAGGATCCTCGGAGCTCCCCCATCACGAGGAACCGGGTTGTCGGCGGCACGTCAGTCGAGTTCTCGCGCCGGCGGCCTCTGGTCCATCGGTGGTCCAGCCGACTTGTGCACGGACATGTCCGGTTGCCAACGTTCAAGCGACCCGATGTGGACGCCAACGGTAACCGTTAGCGGGCCGGTTGCATCCCCAACGTCTACACCGCTGCCCCTTCGGGTTGGAGTGGCGACCGTCGGGCGGGAAACCGCCCAACTGTCGGCAAATGCGAATATTTCAGACAACACAGCGCGTCCACAAGGCAATGGGTTCCGTTTGTCGCCAAACGCGTGTCGGCCTTCTGCAGGATGTCGCCGTTATGTTGTCGCCCGTCTCCTCTTCCGTGTAGTGTCGTTGTCGTCGTCCGTCGCATGGCTGACGTGTTTCGCAAGCTGCCCTTGCTGCTTCTCATCGTCTTTCTGCTGGTCGTCGTTGCAGTGTTGCACCTGTGTTTCCTCGGAACGCGCCCCGGCGTCGACGTGGACGAACCTCGCCGATGAAGCCGGTCAGGACGGAAACAGGACAGGGGTGCGGCAGGGGAGGAGGGGAGCAGGTAGTGAGCAGGCGTGGTGTCGGAAGTTCGTCTTCAATTTGTAGGTTGTCGTTGGGGGTCGACAATTCTGCATTGCCGCCTCATTTGCTACCCCTCCCAGACTCATCTGATGAGGAGGAGAGGGAGACACGGGCACACACTGTTCCGTTGGGTAGCGGATCTACGCAGGAATGGTCTTGGGCGGAGCCGTGCGGTGGCAGTGCCGGCGTCATCGGCCAGTCCTTCACTGAACTGCTGCAGCCGAGTATCGACGGGGAAGAAGGACATGGCGGAGTGAACGTCTCTTCCGGTCACTCCACAGGGAGGTGTGGAAGCCAGACGCGCACAGTGATCGTTAATCCCCATCCAGGAGACGACGGCGGCCGGTTAACCAATGTGGACCCATCGTTGAACTCCACCGGTGCGCAGCAGTGGTAGGGACGACCGACTTCCATCTCGAGGGGCACGCAAGGTCGTCCGTCGTTCTTGCAGTCACCATCCCCGGTGTCTGCTGCGTCCAACCAGGGTCGTTGATGTCGCATTCCCGACGACGGCGGGGTGTCTGCTGCGTCCAACCAGGGTCGTCGACGTCGCATTCCCGACGACGGCGGGGTGTCTGCTGCGTCCAACCAGGGTCGTCGACGTCGCATTCCCGACGACAGCGGGGGCAAGTTCGAGGACTTCGTTGACGACCGCGACAGGAGGGTCGTGTGGGCGGAGCAACGACGACTGCTCAAGGAGGGTCGAGAGGAGGCGATCAGGCGGGGGGTGGAGCGTCTGAGGATGGACAGGCCGAAAGAAGAAGTCCAGGAGCCACATGTGGGGCTTCCGTCCGAAGAAGACGACGACGACAACGAGGGTTTCGACGGGGAGGGGAATGGCAGCTGCGCGTCCCCGTCGCAGAACAGCGACAAGGGTGGGAAGGCCGGCGAGACGAAGGCGGCGGCCGGGAGAGGTCGTGGGCGGCCGAAAAAAACACAATCACAACCGAACGACGAAGAAGACGACGGCGAAGCAGAGGAAAAGCCTAACTTTTGGAGTGTCGACCATATCATCGCGCTCATACGGGCGAAACGTGATCAGGGTGCGCACATGCAGGGGATGGGGCACGCCTACACCCGTATGAAGCCGAGGGAGTGGAAATGGAATGACGTCGCCAGTCGATTGAAGAACGTTGGTGTCGACAGGAGGGCAGAGAAATGCGGCAAGAAATGGGACAACCTCAAGCAACAATTCAAGAAAGTTCATCGTTTCCCGCAGCCGTACGGGGGAGTCGACTTCTTCCAGTTGAGCTTGAAGGAGAGGGCGAGCAACGGCTTCAATTTCAACATGGATCGTGCCGTTTACGACGAAATTGAAGGGTCCAGCGGTTTCAACGAAACCATCAACCCGAAGAATGTTGCAGACACTGGTGCCTGCGGCGGTGTGCACTAAACTATCCACCGACTGCTACATTCAACGGCGCCACTGCTACATAAAAATGCCAACGAAGTTTACCGCTCGCGAATAGCCTTTGCTATCTCCATCGACGCATGGCACATGAGTTTGCTGACTTCACCTGACGCGGCGTAGTGCTCCTTCTGCACCTGCACTTCAGACATCCTGTTGTTGTCGGCTCCCTTTTGTTTTGCTGTCGTCTTCGATTGATGCCATTGGTGGGCTCTGTAATGGTGTTCTAAGACGGTCGGGCACATCGGTCGCCCGCCTTTGTGTGTGTTAGGTGCCTGGTGTTTCGAGACGGGTTTTCCCGTCGTTCATTTGAATTGAATTTGAAGTTCGGAAGTTCATAATGCTCTACCCTTTTCTTTTTTAAATGTTGTGCTTCAACTCGTCGCACGTCGAGTGCTGATATTGTCTCATATCAATCGGTCTCTCTCTCTCTCTTTCTCTCTCTCTCTCTCTCTCTCTCTCTCTCTCTCTCTCTCTCTCTCTTTTCAATTTGACACACACACAAACAAAGGGGGTATGGTGGGTTTTGTATGTTTTGTATCAGATGATTGCATTGAAATGCGCGTTTGCAGTTTTCACGGTTGTATTGTGCTCTACTGATCGTGTGTCGTGTCAGTAGTCGGATTCGAAATGGTGGAGTGCATGGTGTACTACATGATTGTCGTCCCCACGAGGCGTGCATCCGGTCGTCTATGCAATGTCCTTGTATTGTTCATGTTTGCAGGGTTTGTTTGATAATCGTGATGGGAGTGAAGTTTGTCACTTCATTACCCGCCCGAAGCAATGGATGGCCGGGGGTTGGAGGGGGGTCGGGTGGTGGGCCTTGGAGATATTACAGGGGGGGGGGGGGGGGGGGGGTGTTTTTTGGGTGGGGGGTTGTCGTGCTCGGCCAGCACAGCGAGGGTTTGGCGGAGTGGGGTTTTCGTGTCGTTGGGGGAAGGTGTACCCCGATGTCCTTTTTTTGTCGTCATCGTTTGTCTTGTCGCCCTATGGTAGTGTGCGGGACGTTCGATTGTTGTCTGCCGTGTCCCGACAAAGACACACGTGCAACGGATTTCCGAACGGCAGCGCGCCATCGCTCGAGAGATCCACCCGCGACCACCACTTTGCAATAAGTACCGCGATACTGACCCACACTGCACTAATCCCAAACCGTGCGTATGATGTTCACGCGGAGTGGTGCTTTCGTTGTCGCGGAACTTCTTCTCGCCATCCCACCCCCTCCACCCCATCCATCGCCTTGTTTTCGCGAGCGCCGCAATGCAATCTTCTCCCCAATGCCAGATCACTCGCCATCAAACGTCTTCCATTCGCGGCGCCATGTAATCTTCTCGCTGCCTGACATCTACGCAAACACAACCGCCGACAACCTTCTTTATTGCGCGCCGCGAACACATCTTCTCGCCGCCTTTAGCTTTCGGCGCCATCTAGCAACTGTGCTCGCGTCTTTCGTCGTGCCTCGATAAGATCTGCTGGCCGCCATCTCATCCGACTGCGGAAGCACGCTGTTCTCACTCGACTTTCATTCCGTCGTCGACACAGGATACGGTATGTCTACTCGCGGCGTTGCATGTGGGAGAGCTGTTGGCAAACAAGTGGCGCAAGCCGAGCTCGCACCGAAGAAAGGTCGCCACGATCCCCTGAAGAGAAGGACCGTCCAAGGTGGGAAGACCGAAGTCCGGCGAGAGGTGGAGTCCGCTTGGGTGGATGCAGAGGAGACACAGGTGGAGGACGATGACTTCGAAGAAGAAGGGGAGCAGACTCTTGAGAGAAGAGTGAAGCAGAGGATGACGGGCGCTGCGCGGATGGAAGCGGGGCGGGGGGTCGCCGCGGAGGCGGGGCATGATCAGCAGCGGACGTCGTCGATTGGCCTGTTGGCGTTGCAAGCAGTTCCCAGGCCGTCATCGACTCGTCGACGACACGTCTGCGGCGCGGGGAGGCAACTAAGGTTGTGTCGTCCGTGGCGGACGCTGCGAAGGCGGGCGATGGCGGGACAGTAGGCGAAGACGACGAAGCGCTAGTGAACAGGATTCGTGGGCAACGTGCCGAAGCGAAAGCGATGGAGGTGGCCGCGGGGCTCTGGACGGACGACATTCGGTTCTGGAATCAAATGCGGGGACACGAGATCATCCAGATCATACACGAAGCCCGTGTGTACCTCGTTGACGTGGCGACGGGAGTGCAGTCATCACCGATCCGAAGGAGCATCAACCTCCCCCATAGTTCTATCCCTGTGAAGAAGATCGAAGACGGGTCGGAGTTGACGGCGGCGAAGGAAAGGGCGCTGAAGGTGGAGACCATTGCGAAGAGAGCAATCCACGGCTGGATTTTCAAGTCCGAAAGCAGACACAAGGGGTATCATTTGGCGTACCAATACGCCTTGAGCCACGCGGCGACTGACATCGCCAGAGCGATGTGGGCAGCGGAGGATTGGCGCTCGTTAGTGAGCCCGATGGTGTTTCGAACGACGCTGAGCTGGGTATGAAGCTCCCTTTGCTGTTCGTCGGTGCGAAGATGGAGGACAGGCACCAGGACGACGAGTGCGCGGCGTACTAGGAAGCCATCGCCCAACGTCTAGTGCGCGACTTCAGCAATGTGGTGGAGGCTGCGCAGGCGATGGACTCGGGGCGTGACTCTTACGAGCGCCTCAGGTCCCTGGCGGAGGCGATGAGATATCTTCTCGCGGCGGCGACGTGGATTATGAGGATGGCTGGGGACGACGCGAGATCGCACTTTGATGCCTGGGTTTTCGTGCAGCTAATGGCGAAGACCACCCTTCTTGCTTCCATGGAGCGCCATTTCGACTCCCGTCGTCATGTCTTGCTGGCAGCAGCTGTCATGACCGAGAAACTTGGAAGACCGCCTCCGACCTTCGCTCCCCCCCCGCTGTACATCCCCGACTGGGCGTCGAAGTGCGACGTCACGTTCAATCACGATGCGACGTTGTCCTCCCCGATGGAAGCGACGAAGACGGATTGGATCGCCACAGACCACCATGAGGGGGAAGAGTCGGACGACGACGATGTTCATGGCGCCGAGGGTGGGTGACAGTGGGAGTCCAAGTCGATGGGCTACCGGCGAGGGTGGGTGATAGTGGGGGTCGACGATGATGACGGCGGGGAGGATGTGTAGATGACAGGGGGAGTGTGTTTCGCTTTCCGCCGCTTGTATCTATGCTTTGGTGGGTGTACGCACACGTGCTTTGCGGCGTTCGGTGTTTACTTAAAAACTTGTGCTTGTTAGTGCGTGTTTTCGCTTTTTGTTATCATGACAAACGGTGGATACACTGTTCTCGATTTTAAGGCCGTGTTATGTCAGTTTGAAATCTTCCTTCACAACCCCGTTTCTCGGCCTCGTGTACCTGCGTTCCTTGTGGTTGTTGGGCGAAGCGGAGGCTCTGCTTTATTTCAACACCCTGTGAAGTCGTGTACCGATTCTCAACGGAAAGGAAACAATGTTGTTGTATCTCACAAGACAATGGATTTGTGTGTTGTGTAGGCGATGGGATAGGCGTCTTTGTTCTGGGATGTGTTCTGGTGACCGGGATGTGTTGTTTTCATTGGAGAAGATATACGTAATGTCCATGAACCGATCTGATCATTGCTGATGGTGAGACCCACACACACACACGCACACACACACACACACACACACACACACACACACACACACACACACACACACACACACACGCCTGAACGCAAAAACGGCAGAGAAACTTTTCTGCACTTCGTGAACGAAAATACATAGCCAAAATCACAACTTCACACCAAAACCATTGAACGAAAGAAGATCATTAAAAAGAAGGTGAAGCCTTCGAAGGTAGACAATCACAACAGTTGCAAAGAAAAGAAGATCGTGGCTCGTTCGTCGTCCATGCACCCCCCACTAAACCCCCCCCCCCCCCCCCCCCCCCCCGTAACCCTAAACTGGCGAACCCACGACCTCCCTGCATGAAACCTACTGCCCGCTCGTGCTTCAACACCACTTTCCGTAAAACCATCATCGACTTCCGCACGCCGATGATCACCACACTAAAGAAAGACACTGACGTGGACGAACTTTTGCGCAACCACCTTGCGCCGCTAAAACAAGAGTGGTCCATAAAGGACGGCAGTGTGGAAAAATTGCGACAAAAACGACCGAGATGATCAACCACCCACGACCTCACTGCGACACGCTAACAGCAAGACGACAAGCTGGCGGATGGGTGCGAGGGACACCCCCGTGCTTGGAAAGCACGTTGTGCTTGTCGACGACGAAACAATCTTCCGGACGGCAGCAATCTGGGACGGTGTCATAACAGATTCCTCTCAGCACCTCCACATGGTACGGGAGGGCGTACCTTCCTACCGTTCCTGGACCATAAAGGCTACGGTGCCTCCCCGCTTCAGGCTGCTCCCATGTCTCGCCGCATCAAGACCCTCTACGACTCGCCACTCCCACAACCACCCGTCGTCACTGAGCACCCATCCTCTCCGCCAACGCATCCCTCAAAATGAGGGCGTCCCCGCTCGATGACTCCATGCAAACAGGACGCAGCGGCGCATGCATACCAAGATCCACCCTGCGTCGGACGCCGTCCGGACCGACCTCCCACAACAGATTGTCGTCGAAGGGAATGCCAACGTCGATCAGTATGTTGTGGAGGACGCAGACAACGATGAACTGTTGCGGCAACGTGTCCATGTTGCACTTGTGCGTGCGGAGGAACAACCTCCACATGCCCTTCAATCTTCCAAACGCCCTTTCAACCGCCCCCCTCGTCGTCTTCTGCTTGTTGTCGAACCGTGCCTCCGCGGGGTGCTGCGCGAGACCTCCATAAGGGACGACAATCCATTCCGACTGGGGATAGCCGTTGTCGCCGAGAAAGTATCGATTCGTTCAGACGCCGAATGGCAGCATGACATGCGGCCCAGTGAAAAGTTCTCCACGCTCCGCGTGATCCCACAAACTAGATAGATGTAACATCCTCGTGTCATGCACGCTGCCAGGGTAACCCACGAAGACGTCCAGTACACGCAACACGTGGCTGCGTGTGTGGAGTCGTGGCGGTTGCCGTCGGTGGCAGTGACGTCGATGGAAGAGGCGTCGGGGATGGTTATTGACGGCGGTGTCCGGGTGGTGCGTTGACAAAAGGTGAGAGGACAGCTATTGCTGCGGCCGTGAATATCGTACTCTACCGTTGTCTTGTGGGGAGAACCGCGGGCAAGATGAAAGTTGTTGCTGGTGTGCGACGAAAGACGAGGGCACTGCGGAGCAGCAGTGAAGGCTTGGACTTGGCTGCAGTCTCGGACGCCGTCCTCCAGGTGTGCTACGTGTTGGGGAGCGGGGCATTTCCGAGGGCGAGTCCACGTTGGTGGATGAAGCGGCGGACGGGAGGCACGTGGGAGGACCTGCGACAAACCGACGACGCCACCGACGACTACTTCAGAGACAAGCTCCGAATGTCGCCATGTGTCTTCCGCGAAATTGCGGAGACGCTTTCTCCATACCTGCAACGGCGTGTGACAATTTACAGGGAGCCGTTGCAACCTGACCACATCGTGGCATACGCTCTCTATAGGTGGGCGTCGGGTGAGACGTACGACAGCGGAACGTGCAGCTTCGGCATAGGGAGGGCTTCGCATCACGACGGTGCAAGACGTTACCGCCGCCTTGCTTGCAGCATACCCGGACAACATTTCGTGGCCCACTGGCTTGCAGAAGGCCGTCGTGTTGCGCGCCTTCACAGACAAGGGATTTCCAAATTGCCACGGGTGCATCGACTGCACCCACATCTACGTGGACAAACCCGCCAACGCGAACGGGGAGGACTACTGTGATCGGAAGCGGCGATTCTCTGTGCAGGCGCAAGTTGTCGTGGCAACGACGATATCCCGCCTCCGTCACGAAACGTGGCCGCCAACACTTCGCACGGCGACAAGCTACGACGATGGCGACCTTGCATGCTGACAATGCATGATCGTCAACCAGAAGGCGTGCGCACACTGGAAAGCCCTGACCTGCGTTCGAACTGACGTCTCTAATAGACACGCCCACGACCGCCAACCCCCCCCCCCCCCCCCCCCCCCCCCCCCCCCCCCCCCCCCCCCCCCGCGCCCTCCCACACACGGCCGACGTCCGTCGCCCGCCTACGCTCATTGGCGCAGATTTCGAATTTTCGAATTTTGAATTCCACCGTCGCGCGCCTTCTCGAAGACCCTTTTTTTTCCTTTTCCAACGACGTCATTTCTTCGACGGCGGTTCACAAAGCTGGACCACGCCATTCYAGACGGACACAATTCAAGACCGGCCGTGGCACCCACACCCCGCGGCCGCTAATACGTGTATAAATCTGGCCGCGGGAGGCCCGAGGAATCTTCCTCGGGGGGCGACTCCGAGGATGAGTGGAACGAAGGCGGGAAATTCCTCGGGCGACTCCAAGATTTTTTCCTCGGAGCCCGAGGATGCCCAAAGGAGTGTCGAACGAGCCCCTATGCCCTCAACCAGGACTGTTAAGTAGATCACGGGATATGCCCTGCCTCGCTGGCAGGGGAATCTAAGAAAAGTGAAAAAAAAACAAAAGCAGAAAAAATAGACATCCAGAATCTACCTGAAATACTAGTTAGAAGCATTCCACCAAGAACAGACGTGACCACGACCCCCGCCCAACTTAGAAAGTACTTTTTTTTTTTTTTTGGTTCTTTTATTTCTACGTCGCAATTCTCAGCGACCGGCCGTTCATTTGAACGCCTTCCCTCAAATGTGGCGCGTTAATGGGACACGCCCGGGGCCCATAGTTGGGCGAAGTACTAGTGGTTTAACGGTGTGACGCCATTTCGACATTAATAAATTGATTGGGGGGACGAGCGCGACAACGGGCGTAGGAGCGCTCCGCGGTGCGCTATCGGTTCGGGAGAACCGATGCCGCTGACATCGAGGCAGGCACGCGGTCTGACCATCGGGGGAATTCGCTGAAACCTTCCCGGCTATGGCCGAGTCAAACACGTAAGCAGAATGGTGCGGGGAATGGAAGCGAAGCAGTGGCCGGGAATAGGACGGAAACTGGTTTAATGTTGTAAATGTGGATGAGACGTGGCGCCATGCGGCACACATGTCACTGATGTGCACCATGCATCTGTTTTCGTGCGATCGCCTCCGACATCGGGAATGCCAAGGATATCCCCGCCTTCATTTTTAGGGGATACCAGACTAAGATGATGAACCTTCAACTCACCGTGGATGTTGATACAATTTCAACAGGAGAAGTATGCTTTCTGCAGGAAGGGTAAGTGTCAGACACTAATATCTACTCCTCTCGGGCCCTCTAACCTTGACTAGGCCGACCTAAGTTAGTCTCACGAAAAGTCGATCGTAGTTGGGAACGCTCACACCCGTTCTAAGGATTTAGAAGTGAGGGTCGAATTGATTCCTACCATCCGATCAATAATAGAATTTCAAGTTTATTGAAACTCTTCTAGACTTTGGGTTAAGGGAGTGAGCGTAGCGGTACATCTGAAATATCTTATCTCCAACTAGGAATTGTTGTCCCAAAAAGTCGTAATCTAACTCTTGTTTAAAGATAATTATGAGTTCGGCAGCCCTCMCCCCMCCCCCGCCACAGGGTGGGAGGGGAGAAAACAGGGTTGCACAACCTGCATCCACAGATGCAGATGATGGACCCCGGATCAAAACCTTGTTGGATAAAAACTTTGACGACGGATTGTTTCCGGAGACTAATGTAAACGTGGGAGTAACAGAGGTGATTGGTGGTGTTGGGTACTTAACGTTGAGCGATGAATTTGACCAGGCCACAGTCAATTGGTTGAAGGCTAGAACGGTGATAGTAATTTTCGATGAACCTGCTACAACTCTCAGTAGAAATCAAAGAGAACAACTCATTCGGGTATATGAGGATGCGTGGTACCTGGACCCGACGGTCAACCCTTCCCAAAAGAGAGGGAGGACACATGGTGAGGGGCCGAACGTAACATCGTACGTTGCGAGGTTAGAAAGAATTGCAGAATGGTTAGTGATGAAAGGAGAAGATAGGATCCCAACATGTACGGGTTCGGTGAAAATTCTTTTTATACCATGGATGACCAAACAGGAGTTGGACACAATGCGTGAAAACGAGTTTGCCGGCAAGTTCCGAGTGATTGCTCTTAGTTTTCCATTGGAAGCGATGCCCTCACTACGATTTCCAGTCGAAGGTTTCATGGGGGAGTGCTGACTGTCCATCGACCAGAAAGGAGGCATGAGGAACCACAATTGGGGAATGTACGAATTGATTGTGCGCTAGAGGTTAGGGACTCATTTATAGAACGGGTGGTGGTTAGGAAACCAACAGGGGGACTCCTAGAGGTCCAATTTGTCAATCAGGATACGTCCTTTTTGTTAGAAGTGTTTGTGGTGGTTTCATGACGAATTTGATCCTGAAACGATCCGATGCCGGAAAGGAGGAGAGCAAGGGGGCGAGGAGGAAGAGGAGGAAGAGGGAGAGGAAGAGCAGGGGGACCAATTGGGAGAGGAGGCGGAAGGGGAGGGGGAACCAGGGATAATGGTCAAGCAAGAGGCAGAAGAGGGGAAGCAGGAAATGGAGCGGGTTGGGGAAGCACGATGGGTGAGAGGCAAAACAACGAACCAGACCCAGGCGACAGAGTCGGAAATGGAGGTTATGGAGGTAGCAGTGGAGGAAGAGGTAGGGGAAGCGATAACCCTAGTCTGAGCGGATGGAGAACAGAGGGAGGAGGAAGACATGAAGGAGGAGACATACAAAGGAGCTCGGGGGCTCTACTCCCGAACGATCCGGGGTCAAGTCTGTGACCCACACTGTCAAATGCGATGGTCCCCTATGCCCAACCCCCTCTCTCCAAGCCTCCCATGCCACTGCTCTGTCCTCCCCCTCTTAGTCAGGGGCATGGGGGTTATCTGTTGAATGCTCACCTTCCACTTCCCCCTGCCCAACACTCTATCCCCTTGGGACTCCCAGCGCCCCAGTCCACTTTGCCCCACTCTTCGGGAAGTATTCAGCACGGGGGACCCGATACATACGACAGTTCTGTGACGAGGTTCGACCCAAATTTGCCCCAGCCTACCTTAAATATCCAGCCTCCGGGTTTCTTACCGTATCATGGAACCTCTACTCTGCCAGTAGTTTTGACAGAAGAGTTAAGACTCACACAAGGACCCTGGCATCCAAACCTGGCATACCACATGCAACCACTACAGGAGCTCATGCCACAATCAGTGCCAATTCTGTCGGCGATGGGAACGAGTACCGCAAAGACTCACCCGACATATGGACCCGCGAGGCTGACGAACACACCAACTGTTGGGACTAGACTAGTGACCCAAGGAAGACTGCTGCCGACGCAAGGGAGGAGGGAGGGTACAAAGATAGTAATGGAACAAGCAGGTCAGCCAAGTTCTACAAGAACAGGCTTGAAGCCACGAATAGAAAATATTTTAGTTCCAATTTGTCTCTCCCTCGCCTCCCAGGGAGTCGAAGTGATGGTGGGGAAAGCATATTCGGGAGTTTTTGTTCTTCCGTCAATATAAGTAGAAGGGGTGCCGAACACCAAAGAAACAATATGCCAGGCAACATTAAAAATGTTACCTGACAGACTCCCCTTCAGACTTATCCTAAGCATCCGCCTGGGACGCAAGAAGTGAGACTTTCCAGACTATACATGTCCGCAGTTTCATATGACCGCGGTAGACGTTAAAATCACCCCTGAAATAGTGGCCCAACTTGAAACTCAAAGGTTCCACTGGCGTCCCCCTCAGTGGTTCGACGCATCCTCGGCGACATTTGAAGCCCCATAAGTACGAATCACCAGAGGTATTACTGCAAAAATGGTGGGAGATTTTGACGCTCCTCTTCCTGCAGACAAGCAACCTTGGGCCCTTGCTTTCCGGAACCTACTTCTCACTCCATGGGAGGTCAATCAGGATCGAGACGACACACAGCAGGGTCGCAAACGAAAGAATGGTCGAAGTTCCATCGAAGATCAACGAACTCGTGCACAAGACCAGCGGATCCAACAACAAACCGCCCCCGGTAAGAGGAATGACAAATTAACGAAGGATGGTGACGTGGAATGTTCGGGGCCTCGGTGAGAGATCGGATAGATGGAAGAGGACTAGATTAAAATCCTGGTTCCACTTCCACAGAATACAGATCGCCTTTATTCAGGAAACAAAGTTGGGCGAACCAAAGATTGCCAAGATGTCGAGATGGTGGAAGCGCCCACAATGGTGGGCACCATCGGATGGATCTAAAGGGGGCATGGCTATCCTCATTCACCGAGACTTGGACATGGAAGTCATGGATGCTGAAACATATATCTGGGGACACTAGGTGCGAGTGCGCATTCGTCTGGTTGACCAGTGTTGGACAATCATCTCAATCTATGCTCCTTCAGTCCCTGGCGAACGACGCTCGTTCTTCACAGATCTGCCCAATGTTATACCGGAAGAGGATAATATGATTATTGCAGGGGACCTGAATACAACACTTCAACCAGGCCTGGACTCACCGGAGATAGGTCTGAAAAAGGCAGATGCTATACTGCTTACACAGTTCATGGAATCGCAGGGACTCATAGACACCTACACACACCTGTTCCCAGACACTCAAGGGTTCACCTGGACTTCAGCCCAACGTCAGGAGAACCGATTTACTCCAAGAAGACGCTTGGATTTAATTTTAACGAAACGTGAGCCATGGGAGGCTGCGTTGGATGGAGCAGTTATCCGAGATCCTTTGTCGGACCATGTACACAGAGTTCAAACTGAGTATCCGAATAAAGCGGAAGTCCGACTTCTTTAGACTGAATTCAGAGCATCTAAAAAATCAAGCAGGTCTGGATTGGTGTGCACATCATTGGGCAGATTGGGAGCAAACAAAATGTTGGTTTGAAAAGGAGGAAGAGTGGGTACAGATAGGTTTCAGAATGGTGACTAGGGCCCTGGATTGTTCTCTCGCATTTTAACGAAGGAACGAAATAGGGAGGAACAAGAATGTCGCAGAATGGTGGAAGAGGTGGAAAAACAAATGGGGAAGGACCCATATACGGACATTTATTGGGAAAGGAGACACGATCAGTTGATGAACAAGTGGGAGGTGCTACAGATTGAACAATGAGAGGCATGGGCGAAGAGAGCACAGGAGAGGGGAATGGCGAAAGTAGACAGGATGTCGAAAGAAACCTTTCACTGCCTGTGCCCAGCCCGGTCACATGGATTCATTCGCTCCTTGCTTCATCCATTCAATGTGCAAGCGGACTTAGCAGAAGATACAAAAACAATGGCAAATTACGCAACCACCTACTATAGTAACATTCTCACTTCACGACGTCCTCCAAACGAATCCTTGGAGCAACTTTGGGAAGAACAGGGCATGTGGCAGTTTACAGAGAAACGATTGGAGCCACAACAACGCTTCTCATTGGACAAACCACTGACATTGGAAGAACTGAGGGAAACAGCCGGGTGCATGGCTAAGGGGAAAACTCCGGGATTCCGGTGGAGTTCTTCATAGCTACTTGGGACACAGTTGGACCGATTCTGGTACGCCTCTTTGACTGTGTATTGGAAGGCGAACGGCTAACAGAGGACATGAATAGAGGGGTCATTACTCGTCTGTACAAGAAAGGGGACAAAAGGAATGTATGCAACTGGCGTCCGATCTTCCTCTTGGATGTGGCCTATAAGATCTTAGCCAAAGCTCTAGCAAGAAGACTGGCCCCCCTTGGAACAACTCACCCTAAAGAAACCATCGACACACCCCTCCCCTCTCCAAACCTCACCTCCTCGTCCTCCATCAGCTTTCATACACCAGGCCACCCATGGTTGACTGCACTATTCAACCACCACAAAAGGGCCGGACGATGAAGATAAACGGACCGTCGTTTGGATCACCATCACAGCAGTTCAAACCACGCCGCGAGACTAACTGCTGAACCTGCCAGCCGCCCCTTGCAGGTAGTCCAAAAAGATGAAGGGGTATCGTCATTAGCAATGATGTCCACCCGCAGCAAACCTATCCCCGATACCCTTGCACAGTATCACCATGGAGTAGCCCTTTCCCCACTCACTCACCCTCACGATGTTCCTCTTCGACCAGAAGCACAGCATAAGAAGGACCCCTCTCATATTCGTCCACGCGGCACCCGGCGGCTCACACTGCACCGTTGTCCTCCTGCTATCGACCGCCTAGCGCCACGCGGTCTTGGGAAACTTCGGGCACCGCCTCGTTGTTGACGTCCTCCCACTGTCAGCCACCTGCCACCACGCTGCTTCGGGAGACTTCCAGCACCGCCGCGCTGCTTTGGAAGGCCTCTGGCGGCGGAACGCTCCCGGTAGCGCTCCGCCGACCCAGACGGCACAGCAGCCCTCGCCGCGTTTTCAACCATGTGTGGCTTCAAGTGACAAGTAGCAGACGTCGATCCGATGTCATCTGCATGGTCGTTAACATTTTGAGTACGGGGGTGCAGAGAGGCCGACGCTGTAGCCAATGATAGAATTTTTTTAATTTTTTTTTTGCTTTTATGTTGCTGCATTGAAGTGGGCGCGAAGTGATTTTGTTAACATTTTAAGTTGCGTTTTTATGGTTTTCAAAGTGGGGCGGTGATTTTGTGACTTTGGTTCCCAATTTTTTAAGCCAGAAATGACACTTTCACATTGTGAAAATAGAAAGCATCGAGTGCATCTGACAGGGTGCCTCCGCCCCTAACGGGCTGCTCGGTAGCAATCCCGTTTCATTGGTTTGATGCAAAAAACATATCACTGTTTTGCACTTCTACGTACGCTTCTTTTGGGTCATCTTTGTCAGAGAAACACTTTTTCATTTACTTTCAACAACAGCGAATGACTTTTGCCATTTTAAAATGATTATTTTATTCTGCGAAAAACACAAAAACCGCGCGACCCAAGTTTTAAAACTTGGCTAGTGGGTCCGAGCCCCTGTTATGTGCCACTTTTGTCTGTTTTTGCAAAATATGTAAACGAATTTGAACTTGAATCTCGTGTCAGGTTCATTTTGGGTTGTGGAAGACCTGCAGCTTTCCTTGTTAGGAACGCACGTCCTTGTTAAAAGAAAAAAGAAGAAGAAGAAGAAGAAGAAGAAGAAGAAGCAGGTTCGTGTGGAAAACCTGCAGCTTTCCTTGTCAGGAAAGAAGTTGGATCTCTTTTGCACTTTGTGCAACTGGAAAAAACAGGAAATTGCCGCAGGGCATGGCAAGCGAGGTTTCCAAGGGGCCACCTGTGGGGTCCAGCCCTAACGCTTGACCGCCAAGAATATAGAACATAAACTGCCATCGTTTTTTTTTGACTTTTTTCCTCTTTTTTTTTTTTCGTTTTTTTTTAATAACTTCAGGTGGAGGGGACCGCTTGGGGAGGTGATAAGAGCTCCCTCCCCAAGTGACCCTCGGTTGGAAGACTCAATCTGCTACCATCTTTTTTTTTTTTTTTTTTACATAAAGGAAAACCATTCCCTTTGTGCTGGAAACCGGGTCTAGCGTTCCTCACATTTATATATCTCGGCCATTCGGGCTGGGCTCCATCCCAACCTTCTGCTACCATCTTTCCCCTAGCAGAAGAGGGGGGCTTCTTCTTTTTTTCCTATTTTTTTTTCCCAGAAGGCTTTGG
>BFEA01000304.1:153152-176254 GCA_003427395.1 Chara braunii | reverse complement strand
AGAGAGAGAGAGAGAGAGAGAGAGAGAGAGAGAGAGAGAGAGAGAGAGAGAGAGAGAGAGAGAGAGAGAGGCGATGGCGATGGCGACCCGCGGAGAGCCGTACAGCGGGAGGTCCGAAGGAGGCGGTCCTTCGCGCGTCGATGCAAGGTGGTCGGCCGCGAAGGCGGTCGTCCAGTCACCCACCATCCACCGCCCGACCGCAGACCAGCGACCGGCCGATCTGCCACGCTCCAACCCGTCCTCGGTAGGACTCGGTAGTGTTTCCACAACGCGCCCGCTGTCCAGGAACGATCATGGGCCTGCCAATGTCTGAGCAGGATCGAAAAAAAAATTACAAAATCGTTTTATTTTTGGGACACTGAATCCATTCCGAGCCTATTGGGACTCCCGATAACTTCGGGAACTGGCAAAACATCGTAATTTCCCAACACGGAGGTACTAGTGGTTTAAGACAACCCCTAGCCAACGCCAGCGGTGCTGATAAGAGCAGACACCGCTAACAGTCCTAGGAAGGCTCCATCTATTGGTGGGGAGCTCCACCTGCTGGAAAGCGGGTCCAGCGTCCCTAGACATTGAAACTGTTTTTTGGAACAGACATGTGGTGTAATGACAACAAGCTACCCTGCCTTCCTAACCCCCACCCTTTAGTCAAGAAGCGAACCATGCTACAACTCTATAAAAAAATTGAACTAAGCATCTACTGATAATGCTACTGGTCATATTGGTACTAATATGGTGATGATGCTACTAGACCTATCCATTTTTGAGGATTGAACTGCCTCTTATGCCAGCTTCCCAGCCGCCTGGTACAAGTGATGCAACAAGCAGATTCTCCTTCAAGACTGCATTTTAACGCCCCAAAACCCAACAAAATCACACCAATTCCTTCTATCAGCCTATTATCCTTCTCCCCCCTCATACCACTGAAGATCCGCTAAAGCCAGCTTAGAAGGAGGGAAGTGGTCAGAAAAAGATACGAGCGTTCTCAGGGAAGCTCCTGGTTGGATGTCAAACCAGTCTTGAAAGATGATCTGGTAATCACGCTTGAAGGACACCTGATCCCTTTCCCCTCCTGGCCATACCACCTCCTCCAGTTTTTTCCCTGATGCATCCCCCAGGCAGTCCAAATTCAATTTTTGACTCTCTGCTTAATGTTTTTTTTTTTTTTTTTTTAAGAGCTACCATTCCTGTTTTTGCTTTTTTCCAGTGAGCTTTGAGTTCTGTTTGTACCAATTGCTGAATTAAATCCGCCATTTCCATGCCTTCAATCTTCACGTCTTCCATTGTGTTAACACACCTTTGGTACCGCAAAGTCCACAAAAGCACTTTCCTTCCTATATGACAGAAATTTTGTTGAAAATTAGATAATGAAATTAAGAGAGGATTCCAGCCTATGTTGACGCTGGCCGCGGCTGGTTTCGGCCTGCGGCCGCCGGCCTAGGCCGGGACCCCCCCAGCCGCGGCCGGTCCGGCCGAGTTTTTTCGGCCTCGGCCTCGAACGACGCGGGGGGCGGTTTCCGAAGTGGGGAGTGGGTTTGAGGTGGGGGGGTGGGGGGGCACCCCCTCACAGTGGCAGAGCGTCAAAAAAATAAAAAACGGGGGTGTCCTGCACATGGCCCTGGAAGGGTGGGCCGCGAAAATTCGTGCGTCGGGCGCGTGCGGGTTCGTCGATGCGGGGTCACAGGGAGGAGGGTCTGGAACACTGGAAAAATAAAAATAAAGATTTGACCCCTGCGGGGGAGGGCCAACGGGGGTTGGATGAGGGCCTGGTTGGGGCGGCCCGTGCGGCCAGGTCGGGTCGAAGCTGGACGGGGCTGCAGATGGCAGACCCCAGGCAGATCAAGGCCTCAGGCAGGCGTCGATTTCATTCGTGAGGGTGATGACAGGTCGTGACATATTTTGAAACAACACATTCATGGCAATTATAGGTCAGACCCTGGTTGGCATACCAAAGTCACAACACATTCACAATCAATCACAGTGCGGCCAACCATAAGTTTCAAACAATGTTAACAGGCAAGTGTGTCATAGTGTGTGTTCACTCATCAGACTGGTGGAAGTTTGTGTAAGAACACATTCATTAGCACATCATCCCTATTTGGCATCCAAAACTAACAGCACATTCATAATGGAGGCATCCATGACATGCAGATGCGTGGCATCACAGAAGTACATAATTTGCAACAATCACGACAACAAACCAGAAACCAGTCACCAAACAACAGCGACTCAGATGCAAGACCAATGTTGGTAGAGGAACACGAACAAGAGCAAATATATGACAAAGCATTTCAATGGAAATGCGTATGTACAAGGCTGAAGCCAAAAATTGGACCCGTCGTTTCTACTGTACAACCGAGTAGCAAAAACAAAACAGGACCCTACTGACAAAGCATTTCGATGGAAATGCGTATGTACGAGGCTGAAGCCAAAAACTGGACCCGTCGTCTCTACTGTACAACCGAGTAGCCAAAAAAAAAAGGAAAAAAACAACTAATGTCCACATACTGTCGTCATCTCCATGGAACAACAAAGACATAGATATGCAACAACCCTGCCGATAGAGCGTCAACGCTGTACAGCCACGCAAAAAAAAAAACAAAAAAACTTAAAGTAGTTTCCCCAACCTGAAATCAACGGAACCAAAGCACTGATGAGTCGGTGTACAACGGAACCTTTGTGAGATTGTATTACAAAACGAGTTTGCGAAAGAAGTGGTGTACCAGCAGTTTAACAACGATTTTTTCCTTTCATCCCACGGATGTCATCATCTCCCTCCAGAGCTCGCGCGGCCTCTCCCGGAGGACGGGCATCCATGCGGTCCTCCCCGGCGCCCTCCTCTCCCTCCGGCACCTGTGCCCCGTGCCCCGCTGAGGTATGCGGGCTGTGCTGCAGTGGCTGCCGCGGCCACCTGTGCCCTGTGTCTGTGGGTCGCAGTCTCGATCGGCTCGGACTTTGTGTCTGCGTCCTCGTCCTCCGCCGCCCGTGCAGCAAACCCCATCTCTCTCTCCCTCTGAATCGCGTTCAATGCTGCATGGCCAGCGGCGACCCCTGCCGCGAGTCGAGCCTCAACCTCCAAGAGGCCGCGTTGTCGTCTCGTTCCGGGACGCATCAACAACCCCTCCTTGCCCGATGTGTACTGCTGTCCCCGCAGCATGTCCGTGGATGTCCCTCCGCTCGTGACAAACCGAGCATGCGGCCTGCCATCTGCAGGCTCGGACGTCCTGACCCACCCTCCCCAGCCTGGGTCTGAACTGGCGTACATCCCGAGAAGACGCCCCTCCCAGTGTCGTAATCCGCCCGCAACTGGTCCCCAACCCGACGAACAACTGACCATCCGCCACCCACACCACCTCGGACTGTCGGCGGGGAACCGCCACTGTGCGGAACTCCGGGTGCCGCCGTCTGGTCCCCGAAGTCGACCACAGCCTCCGGAGTCCGTGCGGGCGGCGGAGGCATCGATCCAGCACTGTCTCTGCCGCCATCGCTGCGTCTGTCGGACCCCACCTCACCCGCACCAGACTCCCTCCCTCTCACGCCGCTGAGCGACGAACCCGACCATAGAGGGCTCTGCACCTCGAACGGCGGCGGTGAGTACACCCTCCCAGGGGCCCGCCTATTGCCGCTCACGCGGCCCATGTGTGCGAAAGGGTTATCCGTCAACGCTTGCGCCAAAGCGTCGACGTCGAAGAAAGTGTGCGCTGAGTCCTTAGGGAGCAAGGGAGGTACTGTGGGGTCCCTCAACACCAAGGCGAGCCTATACGCATCGTCCTTGGGACCGTGGTCGTCGTCATCATCTCCGTCCGGTCCATCGTCTACCCCGACACCCGCAGTATCCCCATCTCCACCGGACCCACCCTCTCCTCTGCCACATACGGCGGCACCCTGTCCCTCATCACCCGCGGTCTTGCCGTCGCCACGTCCCCCACGAGGGGACCCACCGCCCATGACAACATCCTGCCCCTCATCACCCGCGGTCTCCCCGTCGCCGCGGCGTCCACCACCTGACCCGCTACCCGCGGCGGGATCTTGTCCCTCATCATCGAACTCCCCTTAAACTGCCTCCTCAGGGACACCCGAGTCGTCGTCGTCACGGCCTCCGCCCCCTCCTGTCTCCGACTCCCTCTGCCGACGCTGCTCGTCAAGATACGCGAACCGACCCTCCCATCGTGGCAAACTCCCCAGCCACTCCTCCTCCTCTCGGTCCAAACGGGCATCCCTCTCGTCCTCAGTCTCAACAGGGCCCCGCACAACATCCGCGTCGGTGCGCACCTTCGACGGTGAAGCACGTCGACGTCCCTTGACACTGAAATCTCCCAAGCCCCCACCAAGCCCTTCGACGTCAAAGTCGTGTGTGCGGTGTTCCGACGGCGAGCGGGTGCGGATACCGACGTCGGAAGGAGTCCTCTCCCCCCCACGATCGTCACCGTCATGTGTCCGGTCTCTGCTTGCTGCCGACGCCAACCTCTCCGAATGCCTAAGTGCCTCGGGCTGTGCAGTGCTCCGATGATGGGAGGGAGAGAAGCAACGATCGTGAAGGGGCGCCCGCTCATCCTCGGCCTCCTCCTCGGCCTCGCTATCGCTCCTACCCTCTCAACGCCTGCCTGTCTGCCGAAGACCTCCCCGTGGCTGCTGCTCCCCCAAGTCGTCGACGCCAACCTCCGCATGCGAACGTCCTCCACGACCACCACCGGCTCTGCTGCTGCCACTCGCCTGTGCGGTCGACGGCACACCACCAGTGATAACTGATGTGAATGAATCCATGCCATCACGTCCCCCACCGTAAGTGAAGTACACCCGCTCAGCCGTCGGGTCGCCACTCAGCGGCGTGTCATCATCGTTTGTCCACTCGTCGTCGACGTAGTCGTCTGCCGCAGCAGCGTCCGCATCATCCCCACCCTCTGGCCATGGTCGCAGCTCCGTCGCCCTCTTGCCAAACACGTCCCGAACCGAATGGGCTCTAGACAGTCGGCCGCCATGGAAAGCGACAATCTGCCGCTGGATCTCCTGCTCGGGAACACTGCAAGCAGGTCGCGCTCCCCACACCTCGGGCTCCCCGTCTCCCTCCTCATCCTCGTCCTCTGCCGCTGTCCCCTCCCGACCGGTTCCCATTGCCCATGGCAGCACGTAGCCACCACCCTGCCGTGCGCACGAGGCCGGTTTGAGATTGGTGGCAATCTCAACCAGCTGTGCAAGCTTGGCAAACCCAAGCTTGACGCGCCTCGCCGTGTTGATGCGCTCGTGTGCCGCCCAGTTCCTCTCCGCTGGAGAGGCAGACGTCCACAAGTGCATGACACGGATGGCGATGGTGCGCAACTCCGGGTGGGCCCGTCCATGGTCAAACCACCACGCTGCACATCGCTCGGTCTCACGGTCCCCCCTGCAATCGTCCGCCTCGGCATCGGAAAGAGACCGATTCGCACTCCTCGACCACACGGGCGTCATCCGCGGTCGTTTCTAACGAATGGTAATACGTGAGGGACCTTCGACGAGGGTTGAGGAGGTGGGTCGCGGCATGTGCGGGCTCTAGCATGTGGAGGTTGCGGATGGCAACCTCACGCACGCACGGCTCGATCATGTCCTCCGGCACGTCGACCCTCCTCATCAACTGCAGCATATGCTGAATCCACTCGTAAACGACGGACATCATCATCCCCCCCCTATCCATCCTGCGCAACAGCTGGTGGACGGGCGCCATGATAAGGAGGGTGTACTGGACACAACGCCAAAACTCCGCGTCGCGGATCTGCTGCTGCACCCACTACGCCTGCGATACATGCCTGCGCTCCCACGGGATGCGTGCCCAAGCATCCCCGTGCAACATGCTCTCCAACGCGTCTCATCGGCCTTTGAGACATGCCAGCCTCAGGAAAACCGATGCGAACTGTGTCTCAACGGGCTCAACGAGCTGAACGAGAGGGCTCACCTTCCTAAACAGGGCGTGAGCAGCGCCGTGCGATTTAATAAATCGCACAAGCGCTCGAGCGTGGATGATGGTGTCCTTGACCCACCCCACTCCCGTCCCGATATCTGACAACATCAAGTTCCAGACATGGGTGGAGCAGGGGAGCCAAGTGATCCTCCTGATGTCGGGCTCAGGGCCAGTGGCGAATCTGCGCGCTCCCGCCGTATAGTTACTGGCGGAGTCTGTGCAGAAGCCGATCACGTCCTTTGGAGGAAAGGACAAGATGATGGCCCGCCACCTACGGTACACGACGTCTGCTGTGTCTCCGACCGAGTCGTCATGTGCGACGGTGGCGTATAGCAGGGCGCCATTGGCGCGTCCGGCGAGGAAGTTCACGAGCGGCTTGCCGCTGCGCAACTTCCTCCCGTCGGAGAGGATGGTGGCACCGCTCTGCCGGAAAGCGGCGCACACCACGCTCACCATCGTCGCCACCTTCGCCCTCTGCGAAGGGATACTGGCACTCTCTCTGCCGCCTGCCACACCCTCTGGAACTCCAGACCACGGAAGGCGTTGAATGGCGACCCCTTCGCGTAGATCCACTGCAGCCACGCATCTGTGAACTCGGCCAACTTCTCCTTGGCGTACATCTCGTCAATCGTCGTCTGTCGAGCCCTCTTCTCCTTGCCCGTGTCTCGCACCTCGAGGTCAGCTTCCCCCACTCCCCTCTTCTCCCTCCTAGCGCGCTCCAACTCAGGTCGCGGCGCCCTAAGAGCGGGAGCCGCTCGACCGACGCCTCTCGACGTCATCACCACCTCTTCCCCTGGCAGGTTAGGCTCTCCGACTGCCTCGTCTGCCTCGTCTGCCAACCCCTCCTCGCTGGCCCCACCCTCGCGTCTCTCCTCCTCATCGAGGGCGTCCTGAAAGTCGTCCCTCTCTCCGTCGTCCATCCGCTGTCGCTGGCCACCCGCGGGCGCTCTCGTGTCCTGTATCCCCTTGTCTGCCGTCCACCTCTGCACCTGCTGAGCAGTGGAAGGCACGAATGTGTAATCCGTGCCGTTTCAGAGTTCCGCGAGAACTCTCATCCCCCCAACCTTGCAGTACTTCGACTGCATGAAATGGCGCGCGGCCTTCGACGACCCCCCCTGAAACAAGTGGCCGCATAAGTTGCAACGCAACTTTCGGTTCCCATGCATCTTGGACTACTCCCCGACGTACTGCCCCACGGTGAGGAAGTTCCAAACCAAGTTCCCCCGCCTCAACTTCGCCATCTCCCTCTCCGACAGCGGGTTGAACTGGGCACCCCCAGACCCCCCCGCACCGCTGGACCCTGCACCCCCCGTCATCGTCCCCCCACCCGAATCCAAGAAGTTGTCGCGATGACCGTCGATGTCGTCGGACCGTGCCGCACCTTCGACGCAGTCCCTGACGTCCCCGTTGCCGCCACTGTCGCGTCCCCCTGATGTCGCCGACGCCCGTGCTCCCCGTCGATCCCGGCCGGTTGGCCCCACGCACAACCGCTACCTGAAACGGCCGCGTCCGCCCACGTTCGGCCCTGTTCGGCCCTGTACGGCAGTGTTCGGCCGCGTTCGGCCGCAGCCGGGCACTAAAATGGCAGCGCGATGAAAAAGGTCGCGCGTGGCCATGGCGAGGGCCGTCGGGCGGCCACTGCTCGATGTCGAGGCGCTGTCCCGCCAGGTCGCGCGGCGCGCGCCGCTGCCAACTGCGCACCAAGAAGAAGAAGAAGAAGAAGAAGAAGAAGAAGATCTCTCTCTCTCTCTCTCTCTCAACGATCTCTCAACGATCTCTCTCTCTCTCTCTCTCTCTCTCTCTCACCGTGCGACCAGGTATTTCGGCAGCATAACGGCAACAGCAATAACTGTTGCCGTTTCAGATAAATGGCAGCATTTATCTGAAGTGGCAACAACATTTATCTGAAACGGCCCTCCTCACACTGCCCACACGGTGCCCGTCACCCGTTGGCACCGAAATAGGGCCAAAACGGCCCACCGGGCCCTTTTTTTTTTTTTTTCGTTTTTTTTTCCTGCGCTGCGCGGAGGCCCGACACCCCAAAAAAAAATATGGGCGTGTAGGGCTTTTTCAGCCCTACACACCTATATTTTTCTATTTTTTTTTTACACGTGAAAAATGAGGGAAAAAAATCATGTACCAAACTCGGTTGGTCGGCCTAGGCCGAACCAGGCCGATTCGGTCATCGGCCTCGGCCACGACCGATTCGGACCCCCCGGCCGCGGCCGGGCGTGCAACATAGATTCCAGCCCAAAAGAATTGCCCTCCAATCCCATGACCATTCTAGGCTTGTCAATCTTTGCCAAACATAATGCCATAACAAGATTGCTCGTGGACATTGTAGAAAAACATGTTCGATCATTTCCCTATTTTTTTTATTAGGAAAGACTCGTACACAGAAATGGGACCATGGTACGACCAAACCTCTTTGTTCCAGCCTAGAGTGGTGTATGAACCAGTTGTTGGTTGATAAACTCCTATGAACTATCTGCCATTGCAATGAAGCAAACTTTGTTGATCTTTCTTTAGACCCTTGACACCACTTAGCTGGCTTGAGCAAATCGTCATAGATGTTGAGATGAAAAACCCAGCGATATTGTACAATAGCCTTAACATCTATCCTGGGACGCAGCAACCAACAGGCCGCCTTAACTGGCAGAGATTATAATCTTTGAGGTTTGCACCTCCGATAGCTGCACCTTTCACCTCTATCTTAGTGGAGTGGGCATGAGGTCGAGGAATAGTCCAATACCAATCCTCTACCCAAGTAAGAGGGTGCACCTCCCTTGTAGATTGAGGGGTCGGTATCCGAATTTGCTCAAGGCTCAGGGTTTGCCATTAGAGGTCTGTAGCAATTATCACGCGTTGGGCTGGATCTGAGTACTCCAAGCCATGTGGTGTTTCATAATCACCACGCCAAAAAAAGGCAGTGAGTTGTCTTTGTAATGCCTTGGTAGACCCTTTGTTAAGTGACCATAAAGCAGATTTATACCAAATTGCAGCCAATCTCATATTGTTGATTAACAATGTCCTACCAAATAAAGATATATGTTAATTTTCACATCACCTCATTTTTTCAAGTGCAGGTGAATAAATTCATAAGTCATTCATATTCGGTTCCCCTTGTGCTACCAGAACCACACCTGACGCTCTAATTGGGGCCGCCAATGACATTCATTTAATTCTTGGACACTGCAGAGGTCTATCGCTTTGGGAATGAATCCACCAGCCTACGTTTTATTCCCCTAATTCACTACCATATCTGATAAAAGAGATAATTTATCTATATGAAACGGTATTCACCAATTCGCAGTAGCGAATGCAGATCCCAGGGCTCGATCCCTAGTTCCCCGTCTTACCTGTGTACAGTACCAGTGTCAACCCGTAGATTTGAACCTGCAACCTGTAGGACCGCCAGTGGTAGGTAGGTTTTCATAGGTCACAAGGTAGAAGGGAATCGAACTGTAGACCTGTAGGGTAGAAGTCTAGACAGTTCCGAAATCGTAGTTGTAGGATGTCTGAAGAGTCAAGGTCGTAGCTGCTACTTACCTGAAGGGGCAAAGTCGTATCTGCTACAGTACCGAAAGACCAAGTTAGAGGTTTCTAGAAGTGGCCTTTCGGAGTGAGCCTGCATTGAACAGAGGCAAGTGGTCAAGTGGTGGTAGGCCACTTCGCTGAGTCAACAGTCCCAGTTAGGCAGTCCGGTCCTGTCCAGCAAGTACCGTCTAGGACTGTGTGCACCCGGGGCCAAGGGACACAGGGCAGACCAACGCAACACAGAAGTATAAATCAAGAGGCTGCGTCCAACCATTATTCATTCCTGCGGAAGCCATGTGGAAGCGCTGCCTCAGCAGCTTGTGCGAGGAGGTCTGCAGGAGGCCCGAAGACAAAGAGGGCGAGAGTGGCAAACTGTGGCCATAGCCGTAGGGTAGTAGCGGCCATAGCCGCCATAGTTGTAGCTTAGGGGAAGAGTGTGTACTGTGTCTGTGTACTGGGTATCGCGTGTGGGACATCCAAGGTGATCCAGAGTGTGAACAATGAGTGTTTGAGGCGCACAGTCTCCATAGCCAGTGGAAGCGAACTTACCTGGAAGGTATATCTCTGTGTACTGTATGGCCGCAAGTCGCCAGTTGTGTGCTGCTGTTCACGTGCATGAAAAGTGTGAATAAGTCGAGTCTGAATGCACTGGTATCAGAGCTGGTACCCGCTGTTCCGCGCGCGCCGTTGTGTGCAGGGTCGATGCCCCATAGCTGAAGTGGCCGCTGGAGAAGGCAGTCCGCCATAGCGGTTCTCGAGGTGGAAGAAGCCGCCGCGCACCTGCAACCAGAAGACCACGACGACGAAGAAGACCGAGAGAGCGAGAGAGAGAGAGATGAGAGATACAAGATTGGGTTCTTACCTGCTGCGCTGAAGATACCGCTACGACGGAAGAGAGAGAGAGAGAGAGAGAGAGAGAGAGAGAGAGATGAGCGATCCAAGATTGGTTGTCACTTACCTGTGAGGCGAGCTGCGCTGTCCGACGGAGGAGGAAGATAGCCGCCATAGCGGCGGAGCTTCATCACAGGGCACCAAAGGAGAAAGACAGGGAGGACAAAGAAGGCGGGGCTAAGGAGAGAGAGAAAAAGAAGTGTGGAAGGAGGACGTTGGAGAAGAAGACATACATAGCCAGGGGTGAACAAAAAAAAAAAAAAAAAAAAAAAAGTGAAGAAGAAAAAGAGTGAAGGAAGGGGAAGGAAGCGGCGAGGGTGACGAAGGTGATGGTGCCGGCAGCCGTAGTCGAGGTGAAGGGTTGACCAGGGTGTTGACCAGAGCGTTGACCAGAGGGCTGAGAAAGGGTGGACCAGGCGTTGACGGAGGGTGTTGACCAAGCGTTGACTGGGGGGTTGCCCGTGTTGACTCAGCGTTGACCGAGGCGTTGACCGGAGCTGCTGACCAAGATTTTGACCAAGCTGGGGTTGGTGATATCTTGCTGGGCCCTTATCCTATCCCCTTACCCTGTGGATGTGCAATTACCCCACGGTACTTGCTGAGTTTGAGTCAGTCTGTCTTTCCTTTCTGCATTGAGTCTCTTCTGTCTTAGGTGATAGCTCTCTGTGGATGAAGGATAGGGCCTTGCTGCCAAACCTGCACGGGACTTAGTAGGACTAATCTCTACTCTGGCATCTGGAGACCTGGGCATGAGCGGCGAGCGCTCGTTAAACAACTCGTCTAGCCCAATGACCGGTACTGTCCGACAAGTCTACTGAGTTTAGTGTAGAGGGTCCGAACTCCGAGCTGTAGGCTGAAACGAAGGCGGACTTTAAGTGTTGAGGCCTGGTTGAACCACTCCCCTACCGGACCTAGTAAGGCTGATGATCTGTGTCTGACGACTCGACTGTCCCGAGGGATAGGAACCCCTCCAAGGACCGGTACAGACCGGCGGGCTGCTCGGTGTGGCACAGTAGGCCGGAACGGCTGAGTTGTGGGCTGAAATTGCCAGCAAGAACTATGCTGATCATGTCGTCCTGACTGCAACGTTAAATAATTCTTGCGGAGTTTGGGGGATCTCCTTAAATGCCTCCTGATCAGCTGTTAGTTCAGTAGTGACAACCTAGAGTACTTATGAGTAGTGGATCTTAGAGAGTCAGTCAGTAGGTCAATGTGTCCGGGTAGGTCTAAGTGGTGAGGAGTGGGACATTGTCGTGCACCTAACACCACGATGGACGACTATCCGATGTATGGGTTGCTCGTTGGGTTCTCCCTCTGGGGGACCCTTTGGCGTCTCCTCTTTCCTCTGGGCTTCTGGCCCACGTTCACGTGTAGAGTAGGGACTCGGGGTGGTACTTCCACCCAACCTTACACGAAGGAGGAGGAGGAAAAGATGGCCGCCATTCTGCAGGAGAGGAAGGAGAAGGAGGCCAAGAAGAAGGCCTTGAAGGAGGAGCAGGCGGCCAAATTGAAGAAGATAGAAGAAGAGATGGCCAGAGAGAAGGAGAGGATACAGAAAGAAGAGGAAACGGAGAGGTGGAAGAGGAGGAAGAAGATGAAACGCTGCTGCAGAGGAAGAAGGGGCAGTACAGTGGCAGTAGGGATGAGGAGATGGAGAAGCGGATCTCAGAGTGGGTCGCCAACTTATCACTAGGCGAAGAAGAAGAAGTGGCAATGTATATCTCTAAGGACGATCAGGAAGCCGCGATGAGAGCTTGGGAAGCATAAAAAAATGTTGTAAAGCGGCAGGCGATGGAAGATGAGAAGAGGATGGAATGGAGATTGGCAGTGATGAGGGAGAAGAAGAGGAGAGTGGACGCGGCAGCGGAGGCGGCCAAAGAATTAGAGGACGTAAAAAGGATAGAAGAGCAATTAGCTGCCCAGACTGAACTCCCAGCCCAAATGCGAACCGAGGTGGGCCACTGCCTCGACAAGACTGAGCGGTTTTGTGCCGGCGCCATTGAAGGCGTTAAAGCGGCAACTCCCAAGGAGGAGGAAGCACGTCCTCCTCGTCGGGAGCCGGTCAAAGTCAAATTCTCTGATTCCTATAGTGAAAAACGGGAAGAGAACTTTGACAATTGGGAGGCCAATGTCAAGACCTATGTGCATCTGCAACAGGTCTCCCCAGATCAGCAGGTTCTAATTGCGATCCACGCACTGAGAGATGAGGCCGCCAGTTTTGCAAGATCCCTAGTTCGCGCTGCCAACTGTAGTAACGATCCCGTTGCGTACTTCTCGTTCACGTCCCTCACCGAATTCTTGAAGTTGTTGCGCGAGAGATTCGTTGATGTCGCCCGCAGCGTTAAAGCCTCAGATAGGCTGCCGACGATCCACTCTCGTAAGTGGAAAAGTGTCAGGGCCCTTAAGAGTACAATGGATGAGTTAGTGGCTGTCCCTGACCACGGGGTTACGGACACCCAGTTGGTCGGCCTCTTCTATCGGGCTATACCCGAAGCCCTTCGAGGGCATTTCTTCGCAAAGAGCGAAGACCCTGCCACTACGTACGATTCTCTTAGTCGTGAGGTGGTGGCCTTTGAGGCCAAGTCTATGTCAGTTTCCACCTTCTGGCACAAAGATTTGGATAAGGGAAAGCAATGGAAGGGCCGCACTATTTCTGGGCAGGTAAAGACCAAAGACAGCCTTGTCTTGACCTTAGATGAGGGTAGTGCAGATGAGATCCCCTACAAACAGATCAAGTGGGGGTTAGAGGAAGAGGACAACGGTGTGGACCAGGGGAGATCTTACGCTGCTGTCGCGGCCGGAGGGAGGCCGCAAGGAGGAGGACGAGGCCAGCGCCAAGGGGGTCGGGCCTCAGGGAGCTGATTCCAGGGCGATCAGGGGGTTGGCGGCAGAGGAGGAAACCGCCAAGCGGGAGGAAGGGGTCAAGGTCCCCCCCAAAAACGTCCTAGGAATAGGTCTTCCTATAGGGTAGGAGGATGGCACCCGGGGCTACTGCACGGTAGGCCTTGGGAAACTTTGGGTCTGGACCAGACTTTATGGCAACAACGATAGAACCGGGGCCAGTGCATTTTTTGCGATGACCCGGGTCATATCATTAAATATTGTCCTAAGTATCGCGAGACCCGAACGGCTGCCCAAGGGTCATCTGGGGAACATAGCGCTAGCCGGCAGGAGACTCCCACACCACATGTGCCTATGGCAAAGGTTGCAGGCCGGTGTCTAGATAGCTGCCCAGAGACCGCTTGTATTAGGGTCTCTCTAGACACCTCCCTCACAGGCGTAGCCGAAGAGTTGAAGGAGGGGAGGCCCGTCTGGGCCAAGATGAAGAAGGAGAATAAAGGGCAGCTGATCCTACTAGATATAAAAAAATTTAGAAGTAGAGTAGGGGCCCTAGTAGACTCAGGGGCCACCCGCAGCTATATTAGTAAGAAAGCGCTGCAGAAGTTGAGGCTGGGACTTAAAGTCCAGAAATTGACAGACCCCATAGTTAGTATCCTCGCAGACAATCGTACTATGGTTGTAGAGGAGTATGTAGAGGGAGTCCAGGCGTATTTTCGCCTAGAGAAGGATGAGAAAGTGGAGAAGGTCCTCCAGTCCCTGACTCTTCTCGTAGAAGACAGCCTCCCATTTAATATTGTTCTGGGAATGGATTGGGGAGAGGCAGCCGGGGCCACGCTCCATTTGAAGGAGCACGAGTGTAGGCTCCCTAGTTCTTCAGGCGAGGCTAAAACTGCCCGCTTGTTTCACGTGTCAGGAGTAGAGAATCCACTGGCACATTGCTGCCTTAGTGCGCCTGCATTCGCCAGATTAGTAAAGAAGGAAAAACTGGAGGAACAAGTTTTTGTCGCCTATGTTAGGCCGGTGACTGAGCCTACGGAAGAAAAGTCGATGGACCCTGCAATTGCCAAGCTGCTGGAAGAGTTCAAGGACCTAACTGAGTCGCCGATAGGAGTAGTACCGCGGCCCATCCAGCACCGCATTGAGATAGAGCCTGGCAGTAGAACTCCTAAGGGCGCTGTATATAAGATGTCCCCACGGGAGTTAGAGGAGCTTCGCAAGCAATTAGACGAGCTCCTCGAGAAGGGTTGGATTAGGCCCAGTTCGTCTCCTTTTGGAGCGCCTGTTCTATTTGTTCCTAAGAAAGAGGAAGAGATGAGGATGTGCATAGACTATAGGGGTCTGAATGCTATTACAGTAAAGAATGTTGAGCCACTGCCTAGGATAGACGATCTGTTAGATCGAGTGCAGGGGGCGAAGTATTTTTCCAAGATAGATTTGAAGTCCGGATATCATCAGATAGAAGTGCATCCTGATGATCAGTATAAGATAGCCTTTCGGACTAGATATGGGCACTACGAGTTCATAGTAATGCCCTTTGGACTAACCAATGCGCCAACTACATTCCAGCGCTGTATGAACGATTTGTTTAGGCCATGGTTAGACAGATTTGTTGTAGTTTACCTAGATGACATTCTAGTGTTTAGCAGGACCCTCGAAGAGCATCAGGGTCATCTCAGGCAGGTCTTGGAGAAGTTGAGGGAAGCTAACTTCAAGATCAATGCAAAAAAGTGCGATTGGGCGAAAACCCCAGTTTTGTACTTAGGCCACGTCTTAGACGGAGACGGCGTTAAGCCAGAGGATAGCAAGATCGCAACGATTAGAGATTGGCCCACGCCACGTACGCGCTCGTTCTTGGGCTTAGCTAATTACTTCCGGAAGTTCGTGAGAAACTTCTCTACCATCGTTGCGCCCCTTCGCAGATTGTTGAGAAAGGAGACCATCTGGAAGTGGGATAAGGACTGCACGTCTGCCATGAAGAAGTTAAAGCAGGCATTGATAGAGTATCCAGTCCTTAAAGTCGCGGATCCATCCTTGCCCTTTGTCGTCACGACCGATGCGAGTCAATACGGCATAGGCGCAGTGTTACAGCAAGACGATGGCAATGGGTATAGACCCGTAGAGTTCATGTCCGCCAGAATGCCTTCAGAGAAGGTCACGACATCTACCTATGAGAGGGAACTCTACGCTCTCAGGCAAGCCTTAGACAACTGAAAGCACTATTAGCTTGGGAGGCACTTCAAAGTATATTCCGACCATGAAATGTTACGATGGTTAAAGACGCAGGCCAAGATGACACCTAAGCTTACTAGGTGGGCCGCAGAGATAAATCAGTACGACTTCGAGCTCAAGCCTGTCAAAGGGAAGTACAACGTAGTCGCGGATGCTCTGAGTAGAAGAGCTGATTACTTTGGGGTCATAGTACATTACCTCGATATAGGGAAGGATCTGCAGCAGAAGGTTAGAGAAGCCTATGCGCAGGACCCTATCTACAGTGACCTCCTCAAGAAGGTCAAGGAGGCCCCAGAGACTGAACTGAACTACCGCACTACTGAGGGGTTGCTTTTTGAGAAGACTAATGTTTTTGACCGGCTGTGCATCCCCAATAGCGAAGAGATCCGTAGTTTGATTTTGGGGGAATGCCACGACACAGAGGGTCATTTCGGTTGGCAAAAGACTTAAGCCAATCTAATGCGCGCGTATACCTGGTCGGGGATGAAGAATGACTGCGTAGAGTATGTTCGCAGTTGTAAGGTTTGCCAGCGCAACAAGAGTTCTACGCGCGCCCCGCTAGGTCTTCTCAGACTCTTGCCCATTCCGGATCAGCCGGGAGACTGAGTGTCCATAGACTTCATGGACACTCAAGTCAAAAGTAGGCATGGCAAGAGACAAGTCATGGTCATAGTTGACCGTTTTAGTAAGTACGCAGTTTTTGTTCCTTTGCCTTCAGAGGCACGTACTGATTTAGTCATACATAGATTTTTTGACTGTTGGGTGAGTGAGAATGAAATCCCACTGTCTATAGTTAGCGATAGAGATAGTCGCTTTACCAGCCAAAACTGGCAAGAACTCATGGGAGTATATGGATCCAAGTTGTTGATGCCGTCCAGCCGTCATCCAGAGACTAACGGTCAGACAGAGCAAATGAACAAGATCCTACAACAAGTTCTGTGTATGTACATTAGGCCAGGTCAGATTAACTGGGACGAGATGTTGCCTAAAGTAGCTAGTGCGTATAATAACAACGTGCATTTATCCACCTGCCGCACTCCCAACGAACTGCACAAGTCCTTTAGACCGCGTAGACCGTTTGAGGGACTCGACCGGGATCAGATTCACAGATTACCGTCCGGGACCAGGGAGTTTGTTGTACAGCACGAGAAAGAACTAGCTGCTGTTGTAGAGAACCTCAGGAAAGCCCAACATAGGATGATAGAGCAAGCGAACAAACACCGTTGCCCCTCACAGTTTCAAGTAGGCGACTTAATCTGGGTCAGTTCTAAGGAGTTTACACCTGAGGAGAACATCTCGCGGAAGTTACTGCCCACATATAGAGGACCGTGGCCCGTTCTAGAAGTCAAGGGCGGCGAAGATGGACCGTCCTATACCATAGAACTCCCAGCACACCTCCACACTTACCCGGTTTTCCATGCATCGAAGTTATTCCCTTGTCAGACAAGTGATCAATTTCCATCCCGTAGACCAATGATCCCACCGGATATGGATGAGAGATGTGACATCGATGGTATAGTGGCTGAAAATGTCTTCAGAACTGGAGGTAGGGGTCGTCCACAAAAACAGTATAAGGTTCATTTTAGTTACCAAGAACCGGAAGACGACCGCTGGTATACAAGATCTAAACTTTTAGAGACGACTCCCGATATAGTCCGGGCCTACGAGAGACAACAGCGAGGTAAAGGTCCTGCCTTGGACTGAAATTTTCTCGGAGGACCTCGAATTTAGGCCGGCGGGAGTGAAACGGTATTCATCAGTTCGCAGTAGCGAATGCAGATCTCAGGGCTCGATCCCTAGTTCCCCGTCTTACCTGTGTACAGTACCAGTGTCAATCCATAGATTTGTTGTGACCTGTAGGACCGCCAGTGGTAGGTAGGTTTTCATAGGTCACAAGGTAGAAGGGAATCGAACTGTAGACCTGTAGGGTAGAAATCTAGACAGTTCCGAAATCGTAGTTGTAGGATGTCTGAAGGGTCAAGGTCGTAGCTGCTACTTACCTGAAGGGGCAAAGTCGTATCTGCTACAGTACCGAAATGTCAAGTTAGAGGTTTCTAGAAGTGGCCTTTCGGAGTGAGCCTGCGTTGAACAGAGGCAAGTGGTCAAGTGGTGGTAGGCCACCTCGCTGAGTCAACAGTCCCAGTTAGGCAGTCCGGTCATGTCCAGCAAGTACCGTCTAGGACTGTGTGCACCCGGGGCCAAGGGACACAGGGCAGACCAACGCAACGCAAAAGTATAAATCAAGAGGTTGCGTCCAACCATTATTCATTCCCGCGGAAGCCATGCGGAAGCGCTGCCTCAGCAGCTTGTGCGAGGAGGTCTACAGAAGGCCCGAAGACGAAGAGGGCGAGAGTGACATACTGTAGCCATAGCCGTAGGGTAGCAGCGGTCATAGCCACCATAGCTGTAGCTTAGGGGAAGAGTGTGTGTATTGTGTGTGTACTGGGTATCGCGTGTGGGACATCCAGGGTGATCCAGAGTGTGAACATTGAGTGTTTGAGGCGCACAGTCTCCATAGCCAGTGGAAGCGAACTTACCTGGAAGACATATCTTTGTGTACTATGTGGGCGCAAGTCGCTAGTTATGTGTTGTTGTTCACGTGCATGAAAAGTGTGAATAAGTCGAGTCTGAATGCATATAAGAGCTTAAAATTTTTCAAAATTAGATAAGGATGTCTCCATCATAATGGTTAAAACATCTGCAATTATTGAATAAATCTGAATTGAGTCCTCGGGGATGCTAATAGTTTGAAGTCCCTGAGAATTGCGATTTTTCCTGAGACTCGCTCCTAATGCCTTCATGATGATTACAAAAGGAAAAGGTGTTAATGAGTCTCCATGTCTCACTTATCTCTGAAGTCGAATCTCCGGAGAGAGTAGACCATAACTTGGACTCAAATTGTAGCATTGGAATGGAGGGTTCAGACCCGTTTGCGTATCGAAGGACTAAAATTAAGTTTTGCTAAGCATGCCTTTAAAAACCGTCAATCGACATAATCATATGTCTTTTCAAAATCTATGAAGACGAATGGAATGAAACATTATGCTGATTTTGTCAAAATAACTTAATCATCTCGTTAATTAACAATATATTATCTTGTATGTTCCTCTTACATATAAAACCAGTTTGGGCCGGATGAATAATATTTAATATAATTGGAATGAAACGATTTGCATTGGCCTCAGCTAACATTTTGTAAACCAATATAAGTAAGGTGATTGGTCTATAATTTCTTATATTAATTTCATTGAATTTCAATTTTTTTGTATAATAGAGTCAGAATTTTTTTCCCAACAATCTTTCCCATATAGCCAGAATCTTGAACGCGCTTATAGTATTCTACGAGTTCATCTGGGAAGGAAGACTCCATAGTCGCCCAAAACTCATTGGGAAGGTCACCAATCTCTGGGGGTTACCCTCATCCATTTCTAAAAGAGCTGTTCAAATCTCTTCTTTGGTAATTGGACTTTCCAACCTTGTTTTTTGTTCCTGAGATAATTGTAACAGTTGTGTCAAGGATCCAGAAAACCCTGCGTCTCTTGGTATGCTACTGTGGAATCAATCTTGGAAACAAAAAGGTTTTTGAAAAAATCATACGATAGTTTCACACTACCAGCAGAGGTGACAAGTTCCAGTTGTGAAGAATCAGAAGGATCCAGTAGGGTCTCAACACTTATTCTATTGGCCCTTGCTTGCGCAAGAGAAAAAAATGAGGAATTTATATGTCGTTCTGACCGATGTTTGGATAATTTGCTCTTGATGCGATGACCAGGCCAACGATGTTAAGCAAGGGTAAAAAGTTGCTATTTAAGATTATGGATATCGACTGGTTCAAGGAGTGCTTCGGGAAATTCATGTTGTTCGTACTAGATAATTTATTCTCAAATTTTTATTTTTTGTATGTGTTTTTGTTTAGCCATTAAGACTAACTCATTATTAAACCATGAGAATATGATATATATAAGTCTTGTTTATCCTTAGTGGATTGCCATAATTTCCAAACGCGTTGAATATACGCTATCAAGTCGTTTCACTTAAGAAGGGAAGAAATGAGCTTGTAAAAACCCCTTCCTTGGTTTGACGTTTTCCAGAAGGATAGTAAAATGACACACATCTTGTGGTCTGCCCCCGGCCACGGACTCTGAGGAAAAATATTCACTCCTACTAAGGCACAATTTAGATCTTCTGAGATAAGGATCAAATCTATTATGGACCTAGACTGATGGGGTCAGCCACAATTCTTAATACAAGTAAATTGATGCTCTTGTGAAAAACAACGTCGATATATATTATAGAGATTTTCACCATCGCATAACTGTTGAATGATCTGTTCATCCTCCTCAATGTATTCGGACATGGTGAGGAGATCCTCCACCTGTCTAACCATCTATCATGAGCCACATTAAAATACTCTGCAATTATGATTAGAATGCTGCTGGAATATGACTATGAATGTTGCGAAATAAATTTTCCTCTCTTGCATGCCATTTAGACCATATATATTGAACACACAGATTAATTATATTTCCAATATAACCAACGCACAAACCCATCTGCCGTGCTCTTGATCAACCACCCAGTGAATAATATCCACCCTAGAATCCGGAGGAACCCAAATAGTCACCCACGCTGACCCATTCCGTGTAGCATAGGCTTGATACTTCTGATGGGGCCATACTGGGTTGTGTGCCCGTTTATGCGTTGGGGAGTCCATAAGGTGTGTTTCTTCAATGCATATCAGGTCCGGTCAATAACGTCCCCCTACCTCTTTTAGTTGCTCAGAAAATGTCTTTCGTTTAGCTGCATCCGCTGCAGCCAAACTATTGACACTGAGAGACCTCAGATCTAGATCCACAGATTGGGTAGTACGCTGCGAGGTTGAATTTTCCCAATAAAAATTATGTAGTACTTCCATCCTTTCCTAAAGGCATCGATTATCAAGGCTTTATCACCTTCTGCAATCTTACCCAATTTCCTCCATTCAAAACAGAGGAGGAAGCGAGGAGCCCATGCCGTAGAATAGAGCAGCAGAAGGATTATACTTCAGTCACTGACCATACAACGTTAATGCATGCGCATTTTTTGTCTCTTATCAGGATCCAACACCCCCTTCAACATGGGAACTAAAGACCGATCCTTGCTTTCATTCATCCCCACGCTTTGCTGAGCCGAAGTAGTTGTATTTTTTTTGGCCTCTATTACCTCCTTTTTTTCCTCAATCGTCTCCTCCTCCTGTTCTTCGGGTGACGAACCACCCTGCTCCTCCCTACTTACCTCCTCCACAGTTATGACCCTCTCATGTATTTTAATTTCCGCCATTGCCCCTCCCCATTGCCATTTCCTATAGAAGCCTGTAAGAGGGAAGTCTCACATACAGAATTCTTCTGATTATCGAAGACAACCTTCTTCTGCACTGGCACAAGCACCACTACCGATGTGCAGTCACCCTCTAAATCGTCACCTTGCTTCCTCTTTCCTTGTGGTTGCCGGGGGTTGAAATATATTGGTAACAGCCCAACAAATAAGCCATCAATTCGAACGGTTCTCTTACCACCGCCGGAATAGAGGGCTTACATAAAGGGTTATTTCCCCCCCTTCCCCCCCCCAAAAAAAAAAAATAAATATATATATATTATATACATATTATATATATATATATATTGGTAACAATGCGCAAACTACGCTGACTTACTGCCGATCACCGAGCTCCATCAGATGATCTCCTTGTTGGAACGCTTGGTTGAGACTAGGGCTATTGCTTAAGTAAGTTAAAAAGTTGCACATATGAGGTGTCCCAGAACTCTACAGTGGCTTCCCCAACCCGTGCCTTTAGGTTTTTAATTAACCACTCAGCCTGGGATCATCTGCATTATTGGTACCGGGCTGAGTGGATGGCTCTTGCATTTCAAAGTCCTCTAATGGATGAGATGAGTCCATCTCCAATGTTGTTGGTCCAAACGCCATTTCCTTTTGGAATGAATCGGGGACCGCTTCTTTTGGCATCCCTGGCCCCATGCTAGGGATTTCCTCTTCCGGAGTCAGTGGTCCCGTCCTCGGATCTTGTGTTAAAGATTGTTGTGTTTCAAGGGGATCAACCTCTTTCTATGGGCTTGCGGTTTTGTTTCCTTTTCGGGTTTTTTTTTTTTTCTATTTCCCCCCCCCCCTGACTCGGTGGTGTAGAAGCCTGTTCCCCCTTTTTTTTTTTTTTTTTTTTCTTTTTTTTTTTTTTTTCTAATCGCATTCCTGAGGCTCATAATCTGAGTCCTCGAACTCGGTAAGTAAACAGTTAGATCCGTTTTCTTTCTGACAAATAATCTGCTGGTTGTGATCCAGGTGAGGATGTAGTATTTCTCTCATTTTCCCCATTTCCTGCCTTGAGCACAAGTCTCCACTCATGCTGCCCCAGAGATCCTTTTCTTTTATCCTTGATATGTGAAGCATCCCTGCCAACCTGCCGAAAGACAAGTCCCTTACCTCCATTAAAAGGACGAGACTCTGCACCCGGGGTTGCTTTTGGAGGTAGCCACGTGTTAAGGGTTTTAATTAGTGTCCCAATTAGCATCCCCTTGTTGTTCCCATATCCATCCTTGGGGAGCCTCCCCTTTCCTGGAACTCTCTACATAAATGCACCCCTCTTGCCCTGAGTTGCCGTTCGCCAGAGGTTGGGCTTTAACGGATCACGAATGAGTCTTCCTGTAGCACGATTCTTTTTTGTTGGGTTTTGAGCGCAAGCCGGGTTCGTTGTCAAGTGGCCATAGGCCCTGCACCTAAAACATCACGACCTGAACTTATGGGCCGTGTGGATGTGATATTCCCGACCCCCCACCCTGTACGGTATGACATCATCCAAATTAAATGGGATGTTGGCTGGATGGTTGAGAGCCAACATAAGATAATCGTCCCTTTTGGCCGAATAAGCAGCATAGGGGTCTACAAGGTCCACTGCATCGTAATTAACCCCAAAACCATGCACTGTGTAGGTACGGTTAGGATGAGGACAGGGCAGCGAGGTTAGGATGAGCACAGAGCATCTTGCCTGTGGCAGGCGCTGTGGATGACGACGGAGAATAAGAAGAAGAGGAAGGAGAAGAAGAGGAGGACGAAGAAGAAGAAGAAGCTGAAGAAGAAGAAGAAGAAGAAGAAGAACAGGAGGAGGAAGAAGAAGAAGAAGGAGAAGAAGAAGAAGAAGAAGAAGAAGAAGAAGCTCTCTCTCTATATATATATTCAAACAAAATCGAATTCAAACAAAAACAAATAAGCATTCAATCAATGAATCAATCAATCAATCCTTCAATCCAATCAATACAATGATTGATTGATTGATTGATTGATCACTGCGTATGTGTGTGCCTGTGTGTGACTCTGTGTATGTGCGTGTGGTCTCTCTCTCTCTCTCTCTCTCTCTCTCTCTCTCTCTCTCTCTCTCTCTCTCTCTCTCTCTATTCAAACAAAAAATAAACAAAACAAAAACAAATAATCAATCAATCAATCATTCAATCCATCAATCCATCAATCCAATCAATACATTGATTGATTGATTGATTGATTGATGACTCTGTGTGTGTGTGTGTGTGACTATGTGTGTAACTGTGTGTGTGTGTGTGTGCTCTCTCTCTCTCTCTCGCTCTCTCTCTCTCTCTCTCTCTCTCTCTCTCTCTCTCTCTCTCTCTCT
>BFEA01000304.1:118718-131960 GCA_003427395.1 Chara braunii | reverse complement strand
AGAGAGAGAGAGAGAGAGAGAGAGAGAGAGAGAGAGAGAGAGAGAGAGAGAGAGAGAGAGAGAGAGAGAGATTTCTGCCATGCACTTTGCACAGCCAATCGGCGGGAAGACATGATGTCATCCACTACGTCGATTGGGTCAATGCAGGCCATGGATAACACACACACACACACACACACACACACACACACACACACACACACACACAGAGGTCGGGACGTGACGGCAGCGATGGCAAACGTCGGCGTCCGTCCATCGGCGAAAGTGCGGACGACCACCGCCCTGCACTCCACGCTACCGGTCGTCGGCGAAGCGACACGCTGGTCGGGCCCGCAAAAATAAAATGTACACAAATTCGGAAAAAAAAATAAAAAAGAACGGCCACGAAAGATGCCCTACACCACAGGGACCCACCCATGCACGTGTCCGTTCGCAGGGCCGTACCGCAGGACGAGTAGGCCACAAGTGGAAACGTTACCGTATTCAAAAACTAAATAAAAACGAAAACATATTCGGAGGTACCGCAGGACACAGGCTCGGCAAAATTCGGCGTGCACTATAAATCAGGATCGGCAAAAACAGGCTCGGAGGTACTGGTGGTTTAAACGGCTGAACTGCTAGCGGTGGTGATGAGAGCATCCACCACTAGCAGCCCAGCTACTGGCTCCATTCTATTGGTGGGGAGCTGCACCTGCTGGAAACCGGGTCCAGCGTCCCTTAATACATATAAATCTGGTCCATAACTTTGAATAAAGTAACAAGAGAATGAGATCTGCCTCTTCAGCCAAACCTTAGGCTGCCAGATACTTCTATTCAAACTAGCAGCCCTATCTCCTGACTTTACTCACTGGTGAAAAGTACAAAAAGCATCAGAAAATGAGATCTTAATTCTCTCCAAGATATCACCATACTGCTAGGCATCTAGAGATCGAACATGAACAGAACTCATATTTCTTTTGGGATTTAACCGTATTACACGGCATACCATTGCAAATCAACCAAACCCAACTCCGAGGGAGGGAAGGGATCAGGGAAGCATTCCGGTGCAAAAACTGAAAAGAGCGAATTTTGCTTGGAAAGTTGAAAACACATTTTTGCCTTGGGGTCTTAGGCCCCTTTGATCCATTTTTTTTTTTTTTTTTTTTTTTTTTCCCTTCTTATGCTGGGTTTTTTGTTGCCCACTCTAAGGACTGGTGCTAAGACTGGTTTAATATGTTTGGGATTTTTGTTATAAATACTGTAAAAAAAAAAACTCCTGAAAATTTAGGGCTCTGTTAACCTCGTCTCTTGCTACCTGGAGCAGGGAGGCTGGAGAGGCTATTTTCTACTAGAGGNTTTTTTTTTTTTTTTTTTTTTTTTTTCCCTTCTTCTGTTGGGTTATTTGTTGTCCACTCTATGGACTGGTGATAAGTCTGGCTTAAAAGGTGGGGGATGTTTGTTATAACTACCGTAAAAAAAAAAACTCCTGAAAATTTAGGGCTCTGTTAACCTCGTCTCTTGCTACCTGGAGCAGGGAGGCTGGAGAGGCTATTTTCTACTAGAGGGAGAGGATCAATCACTATGTTTAGATGGGGAGCAAAGGTTGTATAGCTCAGCAACAATGCCTTTACAGAACAGAAGAGTGTCCTGGAACGCTGGACTCGACTTCCAGCTCCGAAGATCCACTTATGCTTGAATGCCATGACTGATGTTTGCTACATTAGTCCACGCATAAACCAACGTAACAATAGTTCCCGATGTGTGACGGCGACCCACCATCACCACCACGACTTTCACCGCTACCACTGCTAATCATCATTACTATTACTACTCTTATCTTCTTCCTGAGTGGTGTGCTTCTATGTGTTCTGTTTTTCTCTGTGTTTGAACATTTATGTGTGAATGCCAAGACTGATGTTTGCTACATATCAGAGAGCTCTGATAGTTTTTTTTTTCTTTTCTTTTCTTAATTTGGACCATTTCGCGATTTATGAGTGTCATCCTTGCGCAGGGGCCATGCTAATCTTCTCTGTATCGTTCCAATCTTAACGGATGTCCAAAAGGACAGAGCTGTGATAGTTCTAAGTTATCATGCTCCAGAAGATTTTTTTCTGATCGAAACTCGATGTCTGGAAGAAGATAAAGGCAAGAGAAATAAGGGGGGGGGAAGCCGGTACATCCTTCCCGGAGAGGCAGCAATCAATGCCGCAATCACGACGGGGTCCCTTGGCCATAACGAACGGAAGGCTTAGCGTTGTCCAGTTACTCGCGTACCTGATTGTTTTCTGACCGAAGCCCTTTTAATATTAATGACGACATTATGATGTGGTTCTTTTGCCTTTTTTTTCCCTAAGGAAAAAAAGCTACTCCCATGACAACAACTGTGACCTGTCTTAAGAAAGCAGAACTTATGGGAAAACCAACAAGAGCGGCCTTTTACCCCCAAAACGAACAACAGCGGCTGCTAACCCCATTAAAAATCACAGTCCTCTGTGACACAAATGAAATGCATAATTCTGCTGCTTGCAACCAATCCTGGCGTCTCTTGATAGTTGTGAGAGATCCATCCGTCCACGCTCGGTCTCCATTGCACATTAGCGAGGGCTTCCAGCTTCCCAGGCTTCGAACTTTGACTCTGTCGGTGATCAATCAAGGTAGCCAGGGTAGGGTACAAGGAACCGTGGCCTTCGGGCTGGTGACTACCGTCTTCATCTGAATAGAACGCCTGTTCCTTATCACTGTATGCAGACTGAATGTTGCACCAAATACAACTGTAATGACCGGGTGGGCGTTCTATTCAGGTGAAGACGGTAGTTGGTGTTTAGAACATAGAAGGGAAAACTCACAAAGAGGAATGAAGAAAAAGAAGAAGAACATGGAGGAGGAAACATTGTCAGCAGGGTTTCCAAAGCAGCACGGGCCCGAGTCACAGCCAAACCGACCCTCCTAAGGAAAACTAGAGTGGTTGCGGATGACGACTACAGAATATAGTACCGGCCAGGAACGCCCCTACAAGACCTGGGGCAAGGTCCCACTTGCTTGGATTAAGAAATTCTGGCCGTTGATCTTCGCTATCTACGGTCAATATCGCTAAATTCGTGCAAGTGGGACCTAGCCCCTGGAGTTCAACCCAGCCGAATGGACTTGGAAAACACGATCCAGGCCAACGGGGATACAGAAACAAACCAACATTCTAGACTACTCGACCAGCTTCGGCTATAAACTCAGACAAAGACCAGTAAACACAGAACTCATCTTGTCTCACCGATGGGAGAAACATATCCCAGGCTGCCTGGGTAATACGGAGAATATAGACTGGCAGGTCCCCCTTGCCATTAGAAACACCCGGATAAGAAGCATGCAATGGCTCATCTACTATCAGGCCTTGCCATTCAACACATGGCTCAGAAAGAGAAGGTCCGAAATGGCCACAGAAGGGACTTCAACGATAGCTGAGCAGTCTGCGATGTTGGAACCCTCGAGGATCCGCCGCACTGTCTAATACACTGCCCAAACCCACAAAGGCTTTGGAACAGAACGCGGGCGCTCTGGTCTGCGATTGCCGGCACACCACTGCCAGATAACCTGCTGACACGTCTAACGGACCTGGCGCAGCCACGTTTCCAAGAAGCATGGCATTTCACCCTCTTCCGAAGACTTTTCGCCCCTTTACGTTGTCGATCGTATGGAAAAGACACGATGCAAACAAACGATAGCCGGCCAAAACACACTAACCCGGGAGGCCTCCTGGGAGCACTTATTACAACTCCAACGGACGGAGTACCAGGCGGACCACCACCAGGAAACCAAGAACATTAAAGAAGACCCCACAAAAAAGCAAATAATCGTAGACAAATTCATCAAAGACCGGCTCGGAACTCGGAACTGGTAAAGTCGGCACCATAGAAGGGGCTCCTCCGAGACTAGTATGGAAGCTGCAGGATGAACAACAAGGGAGTGGCCGGATAACGGACCTCCCTCATTAGAAACAGACTGAGTGCGTTCACAGAACTGAGTGGCGGATATAAACTCAGCATAGACGGCAGATAAGAGCTCGCGTTTAAGAAAAGAGGGATCCGAGTCATTTTACAAGTAGCTACCTCCTGGCCTGGTTGTGGCTTAATAGATAGTCCAGCTCCGATGGTTTGTTTCACCCCTGGGGAGTGCCTGTATTTTTCCGGTATTGTAGGCTGTTCCATCTTGCTCCGATAGAAGTTGCGACCTCCTGTGTCCAGAACCTCTGAGTGTAATGAGGTGTAGTGTCCAGGACACAGGGGTGGACAGGGTTTAGGCCCTTTAGGGTTTAAGTGGGGAACTACGGAAGTGAGGGAGGGATAGTTTGTTACCCAGCATTACACTCCAGAGGACTGCTGCTTTTTTTTTCAGCCCACTTAGGCTTTCCCTTCTTTTCTAGATAGAAATTGATTCTTTCTTAGTCCAGTTTTCCTTTTTTAGAATTATGCTCAAGGGGACGCTGGACCCGGTTTCCAGCCAAGCCAAAGCTGGGTAACGGCCCCAGTACACGGGGTTGAGATGTGGAGGGATTCCCAGCCTCCTTTTTTTTTTTTTTTTTTTTTTTTTTTTAAGTTTCCCAGCCTCCTTTGGCAATGATAATATAAAAGCATCATTCAAAGAAAGAAGAAGAAGAAGAAGAAGAAGAAGAAGAAGAAGAACATGGAGGCCAAGTTGCAAGGCAATGGACACGAAAGAATGCACACAGCAAAAAGAATGCCTGAAGCAAAGGCCACACGTCAGAAAGTTCAAAGCCGCGTGAAACATGATCAGGCCTTTTAACTTTTAAACCACCAGTACTTGGCCCAGCTATCATTGCCGAGCCTGGAATCCCCCTGCGCGCCAGGGTACCGTTTCGGATTATTTTTTTTGGGCTGGCGCTTCCAGCCATTGAGGTCCGGTACCCCGAAGCCCGAACTTGCGTAGCGTTAACGGCAACGGCCCGCGGCCGATGTATGGGCCAAGTACTGGTGGTTTAACTAAAAAAACGATCGAGTGTAGAATCTGCTGCGATCAGTTTAATATCTGATCTGTTGTCCATTAGGCCACATTCAAAAACAAAAGTAACAAATTTGAAATTTCATTGATGAGGAAGATTTTGAGGACAGGAACGGAACCCGTTTATGTATATACTGTCACGTATATGTCAACTAAAAGAGTGCACTATATATAAATATTATAAAATTTAATAAAAAAAAGAAGGGAAAAAAAAAAGCGCAGTGCGCACTACATGTAAAATCACTCGGTGAACAAAGCCCTCTTCCTCGATATTTTTGAATTTGTGCATCGGATTCCTCAGTCGAACGGATTTGGTCGCCTTTTCACGATAATTTGAGCTCCCCAGTATTCCTACACAAGTCAACGGCGTTGACCGCTAATGAGCAAGGTACATGACGGCATAAATTACAACAACATATGACGTGCACGCGCAGAAGAAAGAGAGAACAACCTCCTCAACGCACAGTACGAATGGCCGGTTCCTAGTCATACAGACATATATACTACACAAGTGTGTGCCTAAGCAACACAGCCGCACACCACCCTCATCTGTACTGGCCTCGTCCCTAACGGTGATGCACACTCTCACTGTAGAATCTCTGTCACTACGGATTCAATTACCCTACACAGCTAAGGCTGGCTGCTTCAGAGCTTCAATAATCTTGTCATCGATTGGGAATGATATATCCTTCTTGTCTCGCCCACTGGCGACATAGTCCTGATATCTTTCCTTAAGGATCTGTCCAAGCTCACCTGAAGGTGTCCATCCCAATTTCTCCGTAGCAGCCCTCGGCTCGGCATAGAAGTGCTGCACATAGATCAAGAAACCAATTTACCATCATCAGGACCAAGAATCTCATTGTAACAAACATTGACGACACCGTTATCACTATTAGAGGTTCCAGGTGAAAAAAAAAAAAAAAAAAAAAAAGATTAAAGGTTCCAGGTGCAATGGGAGACTCTGGGACCTAGCAGCTTGATGGAATTGTCCAGGTCGACGGAATTGCGAAGCTGGGGCAGAGGACTAGATGGCCTAGAGGGATTTCCTGCGCTTGTAATCGGAGGGTAGTAGTAGTAGCAGAAGTGACGGTGGAAGTGAAGATCCAACAGCCACTGCATCGCTATGGATTCATTGGCCTTCTTTCTTAGACCCCAAATACTTACTCAAATGAAAAAATGAGAAATTGAAAATAAATAGCATGGCTACGATCCGGACGTCCGGACCACCGTCCACTCCAGACGTCCGGTCCGGAAGGTCCGGATCTGCCAAATTTCAAGGGGGAAAAAAAAGGCTCCAGGACTCCTCCCCACTGAGGAGCCAAGCCCCAAAATTTGTTTTGGGGGGGTTCCAGGCCCGTTTTTGGACATGGTCTATCTCTATAAGAAGTTATCAGACATACCCATTTTTTCAATTATTAATTATTCATTATTTTTAAAAGTCTCTTTCAAAGCTTTTTTATAGTTTTTGACTTTTAACTCAAGTTTGGTTAGGAATTCTGACATGACTCTGAGGCAAAAGTGGTTTGCATTGTTATTGTGCATAACATACTTTTTTTTCCCATATATATACATATCGTCACAAACAGAACTGCCCGGTAAAACCGTAGGCGGATATATATCGTCAAATATCATCAAACAGAGCTGCCCGCTAGACCGTAGGCAGAGAGGGAGAAGAGGACAACAAATATATAACATAGTTTTCTTTCATACATATATAGGACAACAAATATATAACATAGTTTTCTTTCATACATATATAGGACAACAAATATATAACATAGTTTTCTTTCATACATATATTTTCGTCAAACAGATATATACATAGGGTCCAGCCTCCTGATGAGTCGGTGAAACTCCGACGAAACAGTTTGTCACAGCCCCTCGTTTGTTGTCCTCTTCTCCCTCTCTCCCTACGGTTTACTGGGCAGCTCTGTTTGACTATAGTCTCACAGAGCTGCCGACGGTAAACCGTAGGCAGAGAGGGAGGGAGGGAGAAGAGGACAACAACAACAAACGAGGAGGGGCTGTGACAAAATGTTTCATCGAGTTATATATTTTGAATGGTCCGGACATTTCCGGGCCTGATTACCGGTCCGGACCGTCCGGAACCATGCATAACTGGAAGTCCGGATGTGTCCGAAAGTCCGGATGACATGCGTCCGGTCCCAGGACATGAGCTGTCCGGGTCCGGCATAGCCATGATAAATAGTATAGTTAAGGGATTATTTGATTTATATTGCACAGTATTTATATTGCATATTTTCTATTCATATATGACAAATATTTGGCACAGAGTGGTAGAGGGAAGTAGGATGTGGAGGGCGCCTGTTGTTGTAGCGGTAATTGTAGCAGTGCCAGCCCTGGTGGTGGTGGTAGACGCCGTATCAGTAGCAGTTGCAGCAGTCAATGTAGTAGTAGCAGCAGCAGCAGCAGCAGCAGCAGCAGCCGTAACACTCGACCTAATAGTTGTAGCCGGTGTAAGAGCCATCATAGGAGTAGCAGCACAGCTGTACCAGTTGTAATAGGTGTATGAGCCACTGTAGTAGCACTAGCAGTTGTGGCAGGCGGAATCATCGTCGATGTAGTAGTAGCAGTAATGGCAAGCGTAGCAGTCGTAGCCGTTGCAGCAGTCACAGCAGGCACAGTTCGTATGGAAGGGCATAGGAGTCATAATATCATTAGCAGTAGCAGTAGCAGTAGGAGTAGCAGTAGCAGTAGTAGCAGAAGTAGCAGCAGTGGCGGATCAGTAGAGGTAGGAGCAGTAGCACAGAGAGAAGTGATAGGAGGGGTAGCAGAGGAGCACTTGTGGTAGTACTAGCCGTCATAGCAGCCGTAAGAGTCGTAACAGGCAGGCGCAGGACTTGTAGCACGCACAGCAATCGTAGTAGCCGTGCTAGCAGTCATAGGAGCCATAGTAGGTAAAGCGGTAGCAGTTGTAGCACGAAAGCAGCAATAGTAGTGTAGCAGTAGTAGTACTAGCAATGGTAGCTGTAGCAGTAATAGTAGTGGCAGTAGTAGACAAAAAGTAACAGAAGCAGGAGGACCAGGAGACAGGTAGAGCATGAGGAGCAGGAGAAGCAGATTGAGGAAGAGTATCAATAACAATAGCAGCAGCTAGAGCTAAAGCAGTAACAGTAGCAGTGGGAGTAGAAGTAGCAGTAGCAATAGCAGTAGCAATAGCAGTAGCAGGAGTAGCAGCAGCAGCAGTCGCAAGAGCAGCGTTGTGCCAATTGTACGAGGACACACGAAGTGCTGCGCCCTGGTTGACATATTCTCTGGGTGTTGGTCACGACTCTGGTCCTGTCTCACTGCCCAGCTAAAAGACACCAGTTTTCTGGTGACCAACCTTCAACGTGCTCTTCTCCAATCTCTGTATTCCGATCGGAATGAAGAAAGTCACGTCGTGGTAGCGCCTTGTGCGTGGAAAATCAACGACGAAACCCTCCTGAAGCGACTAACCTCACCGAGACTTTTTGGTAGGGGAGATGATACTGAACCTGGTGAGGATAACAAAGCCGACACAAAAGCTTTCCGGTATAGAATATCCAACACAATTTCATGGTCAGATGTTGCGTTCCCGATGAGTATCACGGTCCACCCAATCAGCACTAATTCAGGGGTGCCTACCACGTAGGACGATGTGGTTAATAAATCCGCTAGGGCTATGTGGCAACCGGTGTTCAGCTACAGGTAAAAACCAGGTATATGAAGCAGCAATAATCGAAGCAGAAGCAGTTACTGTAAAGACAGCAGCAGCAGCAGCAGCAGAACCCAAAGCAGGAGTGGCAACACCAGCCACAGGGGAAAGAAGCAATAGCAACAGCAGCAGGAGCACCCGCAGTAGCAGGAGCAGAAATAGTGGTATGAACAACAGAAGTAACTGAAGCAGCAGTTGCAGTAGCAGCGCCCGCAGTCATGGTGAGAATAGCAGTGGCTGTAGTGGTGAGTGTAGCTGTGGTAGTAGTGGTGGCAAGAGCACTGGCAGCATAGCACTACCGTCTTCACCCGAATAGCAACGCTCGGTCATTATGGAAAAGATTAAGACTCAAGATGCAGCAGAATCCGGATGGAGCCAAGGACATCCAAACCCGCTTCGACCGCACGAGCTTAGGAACCAGGAAGATGACCACCATAGAGGGAACGCGCGTACCTTTACATTTCTCAGCCTGGCAGGCCACCCGGAAGTGGATGGCAGAAAGCGGCACGAGGTCACCCCACCCTTAGCCCAGAGGGACTAGGGGTAGGGTTTAGGGTTTAAGAGGGACTCTGAGATGCGAGGATAGAAGGATAGTTTCCTTTCTCTTACTAGGCAAGGTTTGGATTGAGCTACGGAACCGAGAAGATGACCACCATAGAGGGAACGCGCACAACTTTACAACGCTCAGCCTGGCGGGCCAACAGGAAGTGGATGGCAGAAAGTGGCACGAGGTCACCCCACCCTTAGCCCAGAGGGACTAGGGGTAGGGTTTAGGGTTTAAGAGGGTGCGACTACTTATGAGCCTACTACTGCTACTGCTAGTGCTACTTGTACTGCTACTGCTACTTCTACAAATGCTACTACTACTGATTGTACTACTGCTACTGCTACTGCTACTGCTATTGCTACTGCTACTGCTACTGCTCCTGCTACTGCTCCTGCTCCTGCTCCTGCTCCTGCTACTGCTCCTGCTCCTGCTCCTGCCACTGCTACTTCTACCGCTGCTACCGTCTTCACCCGAATAGGACGCCCCTTCATTATCGCTGTATCTGAACTGAAAGTGGGCCAAATACAGCTAGAATGACCGAGCATCCTTTTTTGTTTTCCAAATAAAAACAGGTCGTTATGGGCCTGGCTCCATATCCATTCTGGGGAGCATCAGTCCGGTTCCTATTCCACCGGCAAGTCAAATATACAACAAGAACACACTCCGTCGGGCCGACGGACCCCTGAGTAGCATTGTTTGCAGAGTAGTAACTGCAGTAGCCATGGCAAATGAAGAAGCTGTAGTAGCTGAAGTTGTAAGAGTTATAGCAGTAGTAGCAATACCAGGAGTAATAGCAGGGATAGAGCAGGAGTCATAGCAGGTACAATGAGTAACAAGGTGTGCAGGGAGAGGAGAAGCAGCAGTAGATGGATGAAGAGCAGTATCCGTGGCAGTAGCAGTAGCAGAAGAACCAGAAGACATAGCAGTAGTTAGTAGTAGTTGCAGCAGCACCAGTCGCGGCGGTAGAAGCAGTAGAAATGGTAGAAATGGTAGAAGCAGTAGAAGCAGTAGAAGCAGTAGAAGCAGTAGAAGCAGTAGAAGAGGTAGAAGCAGAAGGAGCAGCAGAAGCAGTAGCAGTAGCAACAGTAATAGAAGCAGCAGTAGAAGCAACAGAAACAATAGCAACGGTAGGAGCATTCATAGCAGAATTAGTAGTAGCATAATGGTAGGAGGCAGAAGAGGAGAAGCTCCACCAGCAGATGGTAGCGGCAACAAGTGATACTATACTGGAGGAGGTCGCAGTAGTTCAGAAGAGTTTGAATTCAGAGCCCTTACACGCAAAGGGATAGCCTTTCTACTGGTCACAAACAACAACCGACACTATCTGATGGTTTCTGTTCGCTTTCACATCCGATGATTATGATACTGTCTTCAATTTGTTTGAAAGAAAGCCGGAGGGAAAAGAGGCAAACAGATAGACAGACCAAGTTCCCAAGCAACGAAAAGATCAACACACACACACACACACACACACACACACAGAGAGAGAGAGAGAGAGAGAGAGAGAGAGAGAGAGAGAGAGCAAAAGGAGACAGCAAAGAAAGTTGTTGTGAGCACAAACCATGTTTCGGAAAGGGAATGCTTTCTTGGCTTCAACTCCCACAGCTTCAGGATTGTAGTGTACTATCTTTGCCTCCTTTCCAGCTGCTTTGGCGCAAAGTCGAACCAGGCCATCGAACGTCACAGCACGATCACTGACACAATTGAATATGATGCCGCTGGCTGCTTCAGGCTTGTCGACAGCCAAAGCCAACATATTTGCCATGTCAGGAGCAAAGCCTATATTTGTCACTTGCACCCCTGAACCAGGGATCGGCACTGGTCTATCGCGCACAATACCTGTTGTGCCCACAAACGAGCAAGCATGGAATAACAACGACAAATAGAAATACAAATTGTCAACCCTCAAGAAAGAACGATCTCAACGAACTGATTTCTTTAAGGTCCATAAATAGGGAAACGCATAGCCAAAGCACGTACCACTGTAGTCTCCCTATCTCCCACAGACTGAATTGAAATTTGATTTGTAAAAGACATGAAAGTCCCCTGAGATACAATGTTGAGTTGGTAGATCAGCACATGGTGGGAACCGGGCCCAGCGTCCCTCATGAACTTGATTTTGCTGATGATGCTACTGATACTACTGATGACAAGATGATGATGACGAAAATGCTGATGATAATGAACTGATAATGATGATGATGATGACAGGTAGGAGTGTGTGTTCTCCTACCATCGCTCCTATCTGTTGACGCGGGTGGATTTGAAAAAAAAAAGTCTACCCAACTGATTACTAGGGAGTTGAAGTGGAAGCTCATGACAGTTCCTTGTATCTCTTCTTTTTTGAGAAGTGCAGTCTCCTTTTCAGCCTGATGCTCCTTAGATGTCCTGGCCAGGGGAACCATAGAGTCTGATTTGCAACTCATTAACAGAAGTTCAATCTGTTGCTTTCTCAACACATACTCAATCAAGACCGACGCTGAAAACAATCAGAAACGGTGGGGTGGAGGATCCCAGGTGGAGGATGGGTAAATGTTTACATGGGGTTTGACATTAACGATTATCACTGCATTATGGAGTAGCGATGTGAAAAGAGGATGAGGGATAGGCTGGCGATGAACAGGGAAGACGGGGAGTGTTTCATCTTCCCCACTATGGAGCAGCAAAGGGAGGGGTAGCGTAAAGGAGGAGAGTCGCAGAGGGTTTTTAACATCGGCACATGCTTGTCAAGGTCCCCCCAGCTTTAGTGTTGTTGTTTTTTTTTCAGAAATAAATTCAAATAATTTAAACGATGTTTTATTAAAAACCCTTTGTTCAGTACATGAAAAGTGGCTGCTGGGCCGACCTGGTTTCCAGCACGGACTCGAGCCGAAGCAGGGTAATGATGGACCCGCTATATTTTCGGGTAGAATTGCTAGGTCTCCAACCTCTTTTCATGATTCATAATATGAGCCTTGGGCACTGAGCCCTTTATGAAAAAAAACAAAAAAAAGGGTACTGAAAGGCTCTCCTCTCTCTCCCTTTGCCCTCCATAACTCTCTTCCTCCTAATCACCTCCTCAGCAACCAGTCAAATGGTTATGCCGGACTTCCCTCTGAGCTTGAACGGAACAGAAGGCCAGAAATTCCTTCGACACCATACCCCAATTAAGTGCCACCCAGAAACCCAAAAATCCCTTCCACACCGCACCCCGATAAAGTGTCACCCAGGGGCAAGTGGCCTAGCTCAGTTGGTAGAGCACGGAAGCGGCATTCAGGAGGTCATGGGTTCGATTCCTCACGTCTTCCATTCGAACCCCCCCGGCCTCCTGCGACACATAGCGGGTTCACCAGCTGAGATAGTCAGCTTGCCCAATCTGGTTGGTCTTGGTAGGGGGTATGCCTTCCCCCTCCCACCCATCCCCAGGGGTTAGTAGCCTGGGTGCTACTCCCCGCACAGAGTAGAGCTTGCTAGGGACGTCTTGATGAGTGCCCAAATGCAACGTCCAGATGGTCTGACGAGTACCCAATTGGTCTGTAATGCAACCTGGTCTGTAATGCAAAAAAATGAGAAAAAAGAATAATGAGAAAAATGAATGGTATGACTCTCGCATACGGTGGAAAGAGTGGCACAACTCAGAAGCGGGTTGCAGAAGGCAGAGATGCCAGCCAGCAGATGGACAAGATCCATCACAGGCAATGTAATCTGGAATGACTAATTCCAAGATTGCATCTTCCATAGCTTCTATACCTTTCTTGCTCTTTATGATTGATCTGGCAGGTTCAGGCAGTGGACCTGAGAGGAAAGGTGGACGTAAGGCAAGCTGACAGTGAAGCCTCCACGATGTTGGAGTAATCAATGCTGGTCAGGGGTCCTTCGGCCAGACGGAAGGAAGCGTGAGTGTGTTTCATGATGTAATATGTTATTTCTGACTAGCCGGTGGAATAGGAACCGGACTGACGCTCCCCAGAATGGAAATGGAGCCAGGGTCATAATGAACTGTTTAAGGGAGGAGGTGGGGGGGGGGAAG
>BFEA01000304.1:82756-97264 GCA_003427395.1 Chara braunii | reverse complement strand
GGGGGGGGGGGGGGGGGGGCAGGAGGGGGAAAGGATGTTGGGACAACCTTCACCTCCCCTTTGGACATATGACACCTGTTTTTGCCTCAGCGCACTTCTTTTTGTCTCCGTTTAGGAAAAGAGTTCAAAAAACGAAGAAGAATGTTTCTTTTTTTTTAGTAGTCAAGTCTCTCTCCACTCCACTACCCGCCGATCTACCCACGTATTTATCGTATAACTTTTTTAAAATTCCCCCATCCATTTGTCGGACTCACATCTGTACAAAGAAATAGAAAAGCCGCGTGTTAACTTTAACTTTCCGTCGATGGGAATCCTTACTTTTTGGGCATGATCTAGCACTGGAAAAGGTTTTTGCGAAGGGATTCTGGACATGTTTACATTTCCACAAAAGCCATAGCGTAACGCAGGCTGGGTGATGATCCAGTCTACCACCACCACCCCAACCGAAAAAAAAAAGAAAAAAAAAAAAGAAAAAAAAAGAGGTAATGATCCCAGTAATACCAGTACTTTTTTCCCCTGGCTAGACTGCGTATAGACCTTGTGCCGCATTTTAATTTCAATTCTAGTATAGATTAAAAAAAAATAATGCCCTCCCAAAAAGAGAAAAAAAAAAATCCTGGCTTACCCCTTCAACATGTGGAGGTTCGTCTGAGGTCTTGTAAATTCCGGCACTGCTCACAAAGAGGAACTGCGTGGCGCCCGACGCCTTTGCCCAGTCAGCAACTGGCCTGCGCATCCCAAAACCAAATGCACAAACCACCCATATCCATCATTAGGCCTTTTACGCATTCCGCCCTCATCTCCTCGTTATGATGTCTCTTTTGCCAGGCCCTGTCTCTGCCAATCTCCGAGAACGAAACACCAAACAAACCATAATATTATAATAACCATCAATATTAAAAATTCATAATAATACTAGCCTACAAGGATCCCCCAATGGAAACCACCAAACTGAGTGTCTCCTCAGGCTGAAGCATGGACTCTGACGACAAGGCACCCCGAAGAAAAGTTTTGAACGAGGTTTGTCTACGTTCTGTCGAAAAATAGCCCCCAAATGGAAACAGGCTTCAGCTTGGGTCTTCGAATCCGGTAACTGAATTTTGTGAAAAGGGTAAACGAGGTAGTCAGGCTAAAGGCATTAGTTGAGGTTCAGTTGCGTATCGTTAAGGGTCAGTTAAGGGTCAGTTAAGAGTCAGTTAAGGGTCAGTTAAGGGTCAGTTAAGGGTCAGTTAAGGGTCGGTTAAGGGTCAGATAGAAAGGTTCTGGGAGGTTTAAGCAAAAACGGAGGAACTTCCAAAGTTGGAAGTATTTAAAGAGAGAACTACACTTACAAAACCCTTTCAGATCAATCACACCCTGACGAGTACCGGATACTGGCACGGGTCAAAACCGGTTGGGTCTCTGCCAGTACAACTACGATGAGCTTACTTGTTCTTCTTTCATGCGAGGTGAGACTCGATCATTGAGGTTGACGGAGATCATGATCGCTCTTTTCCAGAACGCACGTTGTTCTTCTCTTTTCGAGTTCACCTCAAGTCTGTGGGTGAAGCTTTGCAGTTATCGGCCTCTATGTTTCATTGCAGCTCTGAACACAGAGGCTTACCCAGCCAGAGCAGGTCGCTCGGACACTTGGAGGAGTTGTCGTCCGGATAAGTCCATGTTGAAGCGTGTAGCGGACGCTGACGAGTGTGATAATAGTCAGAAGATAACAATGAGTGGAAGCAGAGGAAGTAAGCACAATGGATGGAACTACGAAGGTAACGGAGGCAGAGAAAATGGAAGTCGGAACCGAGCAGGAAACAACAGATTGAACCTCAACTACAGCGAAGGATACTCGAATGGATAGAACAGACCAGATCGTCGAAGCTAGAATCGAGGCGAAAGCAGTGGAAGAGGAGGGACAAGAGGGGTGCACAGAGCAGACAAAACAGAACCAATTGAAAGTGCTATGGTTGCGGACAACTCAGGCACTATAAGAGCGAGTGCTGGAACCAAGGCCGAAGCATGGCAGGTGGTGGAGGAACTAGGATCACACTGAGCAGAAAAGTTGAATCGAAGATTTAAAATAAAAAAAATAATTTAAAAAAAAAACTCAGACTGAGGCACACCCCCCTTTTCCCCACCGACGGACAACACTGAAAACTAAAAAAGATCCGAGGTCTGGGCTGCTTTAGTTGGGTGCAGATAAGCCCTACCGTCCCCCCGGGGAAAAAAGAAGGGGGAGATTTTACGTGCCCAGGGTATCCCCGGCCATGCAGACGCCGAGCGACCTGCACAAGCCCCTGCCCATGCAGCCCGGGTAGCCTAGCTAAGATACTGATTATAGTGGCGTTGGCTCTCCTAAAGGCTGGCACTCATGAAGAGTGGCCAGGTTCACTCAATTGGATAAACTTGATTCCCAAACTTTAAGCTGATCAGAGCAGACCTACAGAACAACACCATCATGTCCTTATCATGCTGCTTGACTGTCCGACAGACCGAAACTATTAACAAACAGTTCACAGTTTCAAACAGATGAGATCACGAGTTCAGATTCTGATTCCATCAGACGAACACACATGTCAATAATACGAGGGACTACTGCCTTACATTATAGTATCATACTGTCACATGTGTATCAAGTACTATTAACTAAAAGAGTGCAGTTTGTGGAACAAATGGAGAAACGAGCAGATGGCATGAGTCAGACTGAGACCCTTCTTTTTGCATTCTGTCTGTGGCTGGCAAGCGCATTCTGTCAGTTGGCCCTCTAATAGTGCAGAGCCTCCGTACTCGTGGAAGTCACGCATGTTTGTCAGGACCGGCCAAGAGTTCGGCTCAAGGTACAGTAATTAGGCTGTGCAGGGGTTCACTGCTATGGACGCTCCGGGGGGCTAGACAACTATGTGGTTGAATCTATTGAGAAAGTGGCATGATATGTACCGTTTTCTGGGGTAGGATCTGAGTTTACAGTGACCTTAATGTATAGAGACGGGGAAGGGAAGATAAAGGTGGAGGTTGGAAGAGAACAGACTGAGAGCCAGATGAGCCATCAGGACCTCATGCTTGCTATTACTCAAGCTGTTAATATGGAAAAAGAGAAGAGGCTAGGGTGGGCACGTCCCTGACTTACAATCATGAGCCAGACTCATCCTGTTCAACAGAAAGGCTGTAGAGGAGGCTTGACTTGATCCCAAACAAAGAAAGCGAGGAGAGTGAAGACAAGATGCGAGTTAGGCATGGCCTGGAAAACGAGAGGCAGCAGGCGAGCGAAACCCGTGCAAAAGAGAGGGAGGAGGTGGAGCCAGCAAGAGGGGGAGGACGACCCTAAAGACGGTTAGACTGTAGGCGCAGACAAGGTCAGGAAGAAGTGACTGAGGTGTTGGATGCAGAGACATCCGCACACGTGTAGCTACCGTCTTCACCCGAATAGAACGCCCGGTCATCATAACTGTATTTGGTGCAATTTTCAGTCTAGATGCAGTGATAATGACCGGGCGTTCTATTTGGGTGAAGACGGTAGTCAGTTAGAGGAAAACATACCGGGCAAAGGTTACTGAGTTTGAATGAGAGACAAGACTAAGGAGAATGTGGCACGAGACAGACACGTACGTCTTGAGGGTGGGAAGTTGCAGCGCAAGAGTGTTTCTTTCTCTGAAACTTCCACTCGGGTGAGCTACTCGCCAGGAGTGTGTGTGCATCATACTGAGGAAGAACCGGGGACTGAGTTCGACAGAGCAGACAGAACTTCTGATAGGGGGGATCGACTTCATGCACTCGACACGGAGTCGACGGGTCATGTGAGGTATGGGTCAGTCAGAGATCAGACACTTTCGCGATGCTCACCTCAAGCAGATGTCGAGACGAGGGTCCTGCAAGATTGGCGAATGGTTAGTGACAGCTTGAAAGCATTCTTCAGAACAGAGACACCTGCGAGGGGAGAAGCTCCTGCAACTTCTCGTGCTGAGCACTCGTCGCTAGCACTGCACCTGAGTCATGGTAGGCACAGTGACTCACAAAGCAACATGCAGAGCGAGGGTGAGAAGCGATAGTGAGACAAGGTTGACTTGCGAGACTGGCTGTGGATTCAGAGAAGCCGAAGATCAGTTACACCAACAGCAAGTGCCCACGAGGAGAGCTGTTGACAGGTGTCGTTAAGCTAGACTTCGGATTTGATCGTGTCAGGCATTGTCAGCGGGAGAGTCATGTTCGCTACCTATGAGACAGTCAAGGGGGCAGTTTGTCCCTGGATAATTGGACTTTAGCTCATCGACTCCAGTCTTCATAGTGCACTGTCAATTTCAGTGCTCGCCATAGTCAGCCTTTTCTGATACTGTGCTCCGCTTGAGGAACATGCCATATCCCTATCAAGAGAACAGGGGCCATTTTCAAAGGAACCTGGTTCCATTTCTGCGCTGAATTCTGCACTCGATCGAACACAGAAATGGGGCCAGATTCATTCGGAAATGGCCCCTGATCTCTCTCTCTCTCTCTCTCTCTCTCTCTCTCTCTCTCTCTCTCTCTCTCTCTCTCTCTCTCTCTCTCTCTCTCTCTCTTTGTGTGTCTCTCTGTCTCGAGCGCACGCGTGCACACCTGCATGCTCATTGACACATGTGGCTGGTAAGGGGAGAGAGAGAGAGAGAGAGAGAGAGAGAGAGAGAGAGAGAGAGAGATGTCCCAATGAGTGAGTGAGAGAGAGAGAGGGAGGTGGACTAAACGTGGAAGCTCTCCCCTTGTGCAGACCGAGCGCGCGCCGCAGTGGTACATGAAGGAGACTATCGGTGCCTGGAAAAGGGCACCGGTCTCCCAATCGATTTGGAACGACCGGTGCCCGTGCCCGTCCGTTTTCCCAAACCAAGTGGAACAGCCCAGTACCTGGGAAGGAACTGGGCCACATTGTGCCAAAACTGCACAAAATAAGCTACCGACCTATCTGAACTGCCGGCACAAGTTTGAACTGCCTTTTCAGTTGGCTCAAAAAACTTACTGAGGACCGAGCTTAAAAGTTAAATACCTCAAATTTCAAAACAATTGAGTATTCTGTTTTGCTGACTTTTCTCTCTTTTCTGAAGTTTTTTCAAGTTTGTTGAAGTTTCTTTATAAGTTAGTGACTGTTAGTCTGCTATAAACTAATATGAAGTGTTTTGTGAGTGTTTTCGGATGTCTGTAAGAGTGTCAAGTTGTTCGTTGTAAACTGTGTAAGTCACGTGCTGCGCTGTCCCAGCCATGTGTTTGTAGGACTATGTATCTCAAACAAGCCTTAGGTAAGTGGCAGTAGCTACACTGGTCTCGTTCCGAGTGTGTTCTCGACTTTTTTGTCTGTCTTCGTACGTCATTCCCCCGCTCCGTGCCTCCCCCCCCCCCCATCTGGACATTTCTGGAGCCCCATCTGGACGGTCCGGGTCTGGTATGGTCTGGATGTCTGGTGACTGTCCAGTTTTCTGAACGTCTGGATCAGTCCAGACATATGTCCAGTTTACGGTCTGCATCGATCCAGTGTCCGGGTCTGCAGTTACCATGGTTCATCTACTTCCGTAGGGATTCAAACTCGAACCTGTATTTTCATCAGCACATTCCAGTCGAACATCAGCACATTCCAGTCCAACATCGGCACTTTGGGATTTGCAAGCACCTATCAACAGTCCAAGGGTGTACCAACTGAGCTAGGCTAGGCCCGTTCGTCCATCCCTCCTTCCGAGTGCTCAAAAAGCTTACAGAAATGGCCAAACAAACAAACAAACAAACAAACAAACAAACAAACAAACAAACAAACAAAAACAAACAAATAAACACGCAACGAATGAATAAACGAAATACACAAGCATCCTAGGCAGTATGATTCATATGACGTATATGATATATGTGATACATGATCCATCACTCACTGCACAGCTTCCATGTCCTTGCCATTATTGTCGATGACGACATCGAACTGCTTGGAACCAACCACAGCCCCAACTGCAGATGGGTCGCCCCAAACCGTCGCAACTCCAATTTCTCGAAGCTCCTGCATCCAGCCACCACCAAAACCCAGAACTCCTTCAGGACCCACTTGTGCTGGGGTTGAAAGGGGGGACGGACAACCTATAATCCCCCCTGGCCCTCAAAGGTGGACCAATCTTCAAGCGCCTGTCATCATATGGTACACAGATAGCTGGGTGGACTGGATAATCACGCAGATGCCATTGGTTACCATAGGGTCTTGCGTTGAGGGGCCAGGACTGCAGGTGGGATGGCGAAGGGGGGTCCAACAGCAGCCGAGGGCCTTTATAGGGCTTAGCGACTGCCTTGACTGGTAGAGGGGCAGATGGTGGCCGTACCTCTGCCGACAATACGGGTTGCTCCTCCCTCAAAGGGGGGTCTTGCAGAGTGGTTTTCTGGGGGGTAGGTATTGGTAGAACGTGGAAAGATACACCTCCCATGGTTTTGTCTTTTTCACATTTGGTGAGCATTGCCACCAGGACCACCATAGCCTGAACGTCAAAGGTAGCCCAATAGAATCCACCTAGATGTCCGCACACCACATACAGATCATGCACCTGCACGCCTTGCCCTCCAACTGGCCCGGCTACATGGCTGGCTTTCAGAGCAGCGTGGGCCACTCTTGAACTCTTCCCTCCTTCCGCCCATGCACTTAAACCACCAGTACTTGGCCCAGCTATCGATGTCGAGCCTGGAATGCCCCTGCGCGCCGATTTTTGCCGAAGCGCCGGGGTACGTTTCGTTTTGTTTTTGGCTGGCGCTTCCAGCCATTGTGGTCCGGTACCCCGAAGCCCTAAAGGCGCGGCGCGTTAACAAGGAAGCGCCGCGGCCAATGGCTGGGCCAAGTACTGGTGGTTTAACCAGCCAGCATCATTTCAGACATCTCCAGACGGCCGTCTTCACCTGTACTGGCCGGCTTTCAGAGCCAAGTGAGCCACTCTTGAACTCTTCCCTCCTTCCGCCCATGCACTTAACCAGCCAGCATCATTTCAGACATCTCCAGACAGCATCATTTCAGACATCTCCAGACGGCCGTCTTCACTTGTAGTGGCTGGCTTTCAGAGCCAAGTGGGCTACTTCTAAACCCCTCCCTCCTTCCGCCCGCACACTGAACCAGCCAGCATCAATTGGGACATCTCCGGAGGACCATTTTCATCCGGATAGAATACAGGAAAATACAGTGATAATGACCATGCATTCTATTTAGGTGAAGACAGTAGCAGCAGTGCCAGAATGTAGCAGGATGTTTGCGTCTCACAGCTTTTCATAGTAGAGAGCGCCTAGTTGCACCACTACCTAGCCATCCACCAATATTGTAAATGCATCTGGACACGTTCTCTGTGCGGATGCATTCAAAATCTTGGTGGAGAAAGAGGGTGCAACTAGGCCCTAAGGTCAAAATTGGCCATTTTCAAACGTATAAGGCCTCTGAGTCACTCCACCACTCACCACCATGGGACTTTTCTCACCAAATGCAGCCCTCGTTCCACTACTTCACCGAACTCAACCACTCACCGTGAGGAGCACAGTACCTTCCCATTTCTCACCAAACACAGCCACCACTTCACCAAACTCTACCACGTACCATGCAGAGCACTGTACCTTCCCATTTCTCACCAAACGCAGCCCTCTACCTTCCCATTTCTCGCCAAACGCAGCCACTACTTCACCTTGAAGTTCCCATTTCGTACCAAACACAGCCCTCTACCTTCTCATTTCTCACCAAAGGCAGCCACCACTTCACCAAACTCAATCACGTACCATGCAGAGCAGCCCTCTACCTTCCCATTTCTCACCAAAGGCGGCCACCACTTCACCAACTCAATCACGTACCATGCAGAGCGCGGTACTTCCCCACAAAGACTCAAGTGCTCACCATTCGTAGTGGTTCCAAGATCCCATGCAACGCAACTCCCCCCTTGCAGGCCAGCAAAATGGTGTGGTGAGTGTGCCGAGAACCCGCCACGGCCAAGTTTCCACAAAGAAAGACTGCTATTTTCTGTGAGACGGCTGTGGCGAGGTGGCGGAGCAACCGCAGACTCCCCAAAAATGGTGTTTGATGAGTGCTGGAGCTAGGTCCACATCCTGGCTACTACCGTCTTCACCCAAATGGAACGCCCGGTAATTATCGTCGTATCTGGGCTGAAAGTTGTGCCAAATACAGCTATAATGACCGGACGTTCTATTGGGGTGAAGACGGTAGGGCAGTTCCGTGCTTATGGCCCGTTTGCTTCTTGCCTGGGCTCCCCAAAAACTATGTAGCCAGGTGATTAACCCGGGTTACCCCTGGAAAAACCCACAGTTCACCTGGCTTGGCTAGGCAGGTGGCCAGGAGCAGGTTACGAGTGAAATACTGCAGTAAACAAGGTGTTTCTGCTCCCCGAAAGTAGATCCACGAATCCCCAGAAGGCAGGAGGGGGGCCGCAGGAGGGGGCCCGCAGGAGGGGGACCTGGATGACTGGGCTAGCCAGTAAACGAGGTCCTTCAACATCCGATAAAATTGGAACGATACAGAGAAGATTATCATGGCCCTTGTGCAAGGATGACACACACAAAAAAAAGAAAAAAAAAGTAGATCCGTGGATAATCTCGGGGGAGGAAAGAGAGTTGGGGGGGGATTGAGGGGGGAGAGGGGAGGGAGGAAGTAGCGGGCTTGTGTTGTGGGAAGGGCCCTAGGATTTCACAGATTGACAGTCCGAGATGAAGAATTCGGGTGACTGGGACTTGGCCCCTGGAAACTGGAATGCCTCCTTTCCTCAAGTGCGACGAAAATCATTCTCTCTCTTCGGTCTTCCCCCGAGCACAGCGCACCCTCACTTTGGCTGTATGGGAGCGGAAAGGTAGCTCGTGTAATTTCTTAGGGCATACTCACACAAGGGCGCAGCGCTACCGGGAGCGCTGCGCCCGCCCGGGCCGGAACGACGAGTGCACAAACGCGCGTTGAGACGCGAAGCTGCAATGGCGCTTTCATGAGGGCACGGCGGGTCGGGCTGGAACGATGGGTGCACCAACGCGCGTTGAGACGCGAAGCTGCGATGGCACTTTCACGAGGGCATGGCGAGTCAATATCCTCTGTGGCGATGGCGCTTCTTAGAGACTTCCGTGGATGTGGAGACAGGAGGGGCGTGTGGTTTGAGGGGCATGTGGTTTGAGTAGTCGTGTGGGTGGGGGGGGGCACGTGGCATACGGTTATCACGCCACTCCTTCTGTCCTTTGTGTTTAATCTCTGTCTCTCGCTTCTCCGGTTCTTTGTTGTCATGGGTCGTTGGATCTGGACTGAATTCTCTGTGAAGCTGTGTTGACGGGCTTGACATGGTCATTCACAACGCAAACCGCGTTCGGGGAGCAAAAGGGAGGCGGGGGCGTCCCAATAATCTCTTCTGGTTGGTGCACTTTGTCGTAAGGCTATACTAGCACCGACTGTGGGGAGGAGGAGTGGCTCCTTCTATAGCAAGAGGCAGGGGTTGAGTTTGGTCTGGGCAGCGATCGGGCAGCTAGATAAGGGGACTGCGGGAGCGGAGCGGTGCGTGATGGTCTGCAGTGATTGGTGATTTCAGGTAAAGTTCAAGGCGGCATCACGTAGCGACGGAAGCTCTGAGTGCAGCTTTTTTCAGAATTTAACCCTAAAGTACTACTCCGTTAGATGATTTGATGGTTAGGGATGTCTCACTGGTGTTTTGATATTTCCTGATATTTTCTTGGATGTTGAAATGAATGTTGTCAATCTCGACATCTGACGGATGATCTGTAAATCTGGCCTTTGTCTTATTTTTGTCTGATTCTCAATTTGTAATTTCCTTTTTTCATAAATTGATGGTCGAAGTTCACAATTGACTATCTTGTTCCGTACTCATATAAACATCTAAATTAGTCTTCAGATTACAACATCTGGTAAATTTTCTGAGCTACTTTCTATCTCAGATTCCCAAAGAACAATTATAGTCAGGTATTCTAATTCGTAATTTTTTTCTGATGTTGATTTTCAAAAAACCTATCGAAAGTCCTATTTGGACATCCTATTCGTAATTGCTAATAATAGTTCATATAGGTTTTCTAAATTTCGTCGTAGATCGATTTTCTAAATTGTCACGATTCTATTTTCTAATTTGTCATGATTCGATTTTCAAACTTGTCAATGATTTGTGTCAAACTTTGACGTGATTTTCCATGTTCCAATTAGTGTTTTTTGATAAGGCTTTTCTCATTGGAGACTGTTAGCAAATCTTCTTAGGTGTGCCTGTCGTTGTTATAATCGTGGATCTACGGTTTTTCGATGTCAGAACGACGCTGGTCGATGCTGTAACCTGCGAAGCAGGAGCATGAGACCTGGCAGAGAGATCTGGGGATGCTTAGGGGCGGGCATCTCACAGAATAATCAAGGGTTGCTGCTTGGAGGATGTCGGTCGGAGCTGGGGTAAGTTGTGTTGCCCTGTAACCTAGCGGTGGGGGTGTGAGGGTGGGCAGACTCAGGCAGAGAGTATGATTGTGTTGGCGAGCCTGAGTAGGGTTGTTATAGTCTCCTTGACTTTTTTGCAAATTGTCAACTAGGTTTTTTTTTTGACAAAAAAACATATGATTAAGGGAAGCAGATCATTCACACGGACGGGTGGAAGTCCGTAGAGGGGTGTAACAGGGGAAGGGCCTTAGTCTTCGTTAGTAGGTCAGAAGGACGTGGTTGGGACGACGCAGGCCGGTGCTGGAGCGTAGCTCTGTAACCTGGGGGAGCATGAGGCTTGGGGAGCTCTGTTGAGGGAGGAAGGCAGAACCACCGCGTTCGACGCAGCCGTTGCTGGGGTTTTATCCCTGTCACCTAGGGGCGTGGGGCTAATGGGAGTTGTCGAGGGAGGAAGGCACTCCTTGCCGTCTATGTCGGGCTGGTCAGTAATGGGGCATGGTGGTGCCCTATAACCCTAGCATAGGGGTTTTTTTTAGACCAGTCGCATTTAGGTTCGAGGACTGATCACGGGGACTTCGTTTTTTTCCAATTGTTGCGTGGGAAGTTTGCTAGTTGGTGGTTTCGGTTCGGATTTTTTGCTTTCAATTTGGTGTATGTCACTCGTGTCCTATCTCATTAAAAAACAAAACAACGAGCGATGTGCTCGGATATGGCTATCCTCTAGAGGTTGTGATTGTTCTCGGTGGTTGTGGTAAAACGATTTTAGGCTCTTGGGACTCCTTGTTGCCCTTGCAATTTCCTTGAGGCCATTTTTTATGTTGTTTTATTCATGGACATGCGGTTGTTCGATGCCAGAACAACGCTGGCCGGTGTTGGGGTGTTGACCCTGTAATTTGTTGACAGCAGGAGCTTGAGGCCTGGTAGAGAGATCTGGGAATGCCTAGGGGGGGCATTTCACAAGACAATCAAGGGTTCCTATCGAAGACGATGCTGGCCGGAACCGGGGCGATTTGCCTTGCCCTGTAACCTATAGCGGGGGTGAGAGGCTTGGTAGAGCTTGGTAGGGAATAAAACAGTGTCCGAGAACTTCAAGGGTGTTAGGACCCTGTGGCGCTTAGTGTTTGAAAACAATTGCTGAGATTTTCGCTGGTGGATAGTCTCCCAAATTTACCTCAAATAGCATTGATTTTTGTTTAAAAAAAAAGAGACAATGTTTTCGGATTCTGGGGACTTCTAGCAACTTGCTTTAGGCTGTTTGATACTGATACGTTCATGGATCTACGATTGTTCAATGCCAGAACAACGCTGGCCGGTGCTGGGGTGTTGCCCTGTAACCTGCTGATTGCAGGAGCGTGAGGCCTGGTAGAGAGATCTGGGGATGCTTTGGGGTGGCCATTCCAAGGGACAACCAAGGGTAGCTGTTGGGACGACGCTGGCCGGAGCTGGGGCGAGTCGTGTTGCCTTGTAACCTAGCCAGGTGGGACGCTGGGCCCAGTTCCCAGCACGTGCTGCTCCCCACGAATAGACTGGAGCATTTGGAGAAAAAAAAAAAAAAAAAAAAAAAAAGGGCATACTCACACGGCGACCCCAAATCGGCAAAATATGCGGATTTGGGAAGGGCCGATTTGAAGTTTTGGGCGTGGTTCACGTCACACTGCTGTACCTTTTCAGATGGGACAAGGTCGCGGCCGTCTGGAGATACGGGGATTTGGTACTTGGCTGGTCACACAGCGCCAAACAGAAATTGTGCAAGAACTTTTGTGAACGATTTTTTGCCAATTTTCGAGGAAAATACGGAAAATGAAATAGGACATTTGTGACCACAAAATCCCTTGCCCATTGAGGAGATTGGAGGACATTTAGATATCGTCAGTCAACGAGTCTGATCTGTCTAGACTGTTGAAAGCACTGAAGAAGTTGCCCTCCCAGAAACAGGCGGCCCGCCAATGGCTTCAGTCCCTTCAAATTACAGCCTCTGTGCCATGGTTGAATACAAAGGGAATGAGTTTGTCCACTATGTGTGCTCGGTGTAATTGGGGATGGGAATCCGCAGCTCATCTGTGGTTGCTCTGCCCATTATCGGATGAAATTTGGAAATGGTGGAAGGAGTTTTGGAAGAAGACTTCGGTGGACTTTAGGTTGGAGGACGATTTTCTGCTGTATTGGAAAACGAGCAGCCAAGGCAGTGTAGGTTCAGGCTTGATCTACATTGCGTTCTGCTGTAGAGGTACTGTGATGGAAACTATCTGGGCTGTTCGCAATGCAAAGGTGTTTCGCAACGAGGTGGTCCCTATCCACCAGAGCAGGAACCAGATTAAATATGGCCTCAGGTTAATAATATCTGCAGATTGGAAGAGGAAGAATTTTGTTTGGTTTTCAAAAACATAGGTCAAAAATAACTTTGCTACTCTCTCGGGGGAAGGGAAAATGTCCGTGGCGTGCTGAGCCGGTACGTAGGGCGCTTTTGCCCGCATAGCCGTTGTACACGGCCGCCTTGGCCCTGGCCTCTGCTAAAGGTAGGAGTGGGAGTAGAGTGGTTTGAATGCCAGATAGATCATACTGATTGGTGGGTTTTCTACTGATGACCAGGTTTAAGGGACGTTGGACCCGGTTTCCAGCCTTGATATTGTTTATCATTCATCCCCCAGTGGGCCTCTGGTCACTGAAGTTTGAGATTGAGTAGCTGGCCTAACAGGGACGCTGGACCTGGTTTCCAGCACTTTATGATATGGTTGAAGCAGTGACTTGGTCATCGAGCTCTTCTCGTAAGCTAAACTGGCTGAGGCTGCCAGGATAACTCCGGGTTGAATTGTGAGGTCCCCAGCCTCGACTCAGTTTTTGTGCAATATATTGATATATCTTAAAAAAAAAAAAAAAAACCTTGCCCGGCGGCTTCCCAGGCCGCTGACAAATGGGCACAGGAGAAGTACATTTGCAAATTTTGGGAGATCCGTGTGACCAGCCTTTTCCCCTTTTTTTTCGGATTTTGGGAATATAGGGCCACTTGTGAGTATGCCCTTAGGCTTGGATCCCACAGTGCGTTTTGAAGAAAAAGTCGGAAAAGTACCCTGAAAGTCGTGTCCTCACCAACCAGTTCGTAAGAATGAATTTGGATCCCATAGGCCCAACGGGGAAGGGCCCGGAAGGCACTTCTCCACAAATTTTGCCGACATGCACTCCGTCCCAACGCCATCTACCGACATCCAACGGCCAACGACCACAAACCGACAACAGACAAAAGGGAAAACCCAAATTTGCAGAGGCACCTATTTTCAGGGGGAGGGGGGAGGGGTCGGGAGCTTCTGGAAATTCGTTCACGAAACCAGCCACAACTCTCTGCCGTGCTGCCACGAAGGAGGCCCAGAGAAGAAACAGCCGAATTATTTTCCCTGCCTGCTCGTCGCGGAAACATGTCGGATATCTTTTTTTCCCACGAAAGTACCCCTACTAAAGATTGTGGGATCCCGTATTTTTCAGGTTGTGCTTTGTTGGGGAAAGACGGTAGGAATTTTCTGACTCACCTCTGGACGTAACTACCAGCAGATGCATTCAGGAGCAGTCGCAATTGCTGCCAGATACATCCAGGTGGGTCCTTGTACGAGTATGCTCCGAGTTGCCGTACTATTGATAGGCCTGTCAGAATCTCTTGTTTTAACTTCATTCCTTTTTGGGGGGGCGAGGGGGGCGAGGGGGGCGAAGGGGGAGGGCTGCGTGGGGACGCGGCGGGAAGGACGAAAGCCCCCCACATTGTCTTTTTTTTTTATTAACAACAGTATATTCCTCGGGATAATTTGTGAAATACCCCCATAAGTTGAGATATGTGCCAAAATGCCCCTGAAAGATGTGGGTAGAGCGGAACACCCCTCTGACGAAAATTTTTTTTTGTGAAATACCCCTTGCATCGGTTGGAACCCCATTTTTGTGATATACCCCTACCGGGTACCATCCAACTTTGCAAAATACCCAGAACTTGGCAACTTTCCTACGGCCCAGTTGCAAAAGACCGTGCCCACACGGCGAGGTCCAGATTGCATATTTGCACACCCGCCTGACAGGGGCATAACAGAAAGATTTTGGACCAAAAGGGCATTCGGCTCCACCCACATCTTTCAGGGGCATTTTGGCATATATCTCAACTTATGGGGGTATTT
>BFEA01000304.1:44574-62071 GCA_003427395.1 Chara braunii | reverse complement strand
TTTTTTTTTTTTTTTTTTAATAATAAAGATCTCCTTCTAGTTCTTACTTGCTTCTGACGAAGTTTCGAGTTGCCTTAATATTGTGCCATAGGGGTATAATTATGTGTTGCCCCTGTTCGTATACAACAGAGGGGTGCAATTCCGCACTTCTGCATTACCCATGTTCGAATAGAATACGTAGAAATGCAGAATACTACTCCTATTCAATTATTGCACGAGGTCCTCACCTATGACAAGTGCGTCGTTGCTGGTTGAGAAATGATTAGCCAGACAATGACTGATCACATAGCCAAATAAATAAATAAATAAATAAATAAATAAATAAATAAAATTAACTCAATGTCCTCTCGTGCATTAACAACACTCTGATCGCACGTGACCCTCATTTAGGGCCTAGGGATTGCTGCCCACAACGTGAGTGTGATCAGCCTATTAGAAGCTGATCACAAAATAAAATAAAATAAAAAAGTAAATCACTTTCATTGAGCGTGACAGCAGTGAACAACATGTAACCTTCCGTTGGGCCTGGGCACCGCTGCCCGCAGCATGTATGATCAACCAATCACAGGCTGGTCAATAATCTAATAAAATAAAATAAATCACAAGTGGGCAGCAGCATGACCTGCACTTAGGGCTAATTAATGCCAAACACGCAAACAATCAATCCTTGACCACTGGATTAACTCAAGGACTGGAGCAGGCAATTTCTTGATCATTGAGTGCTCAATGCATTGCTACCAACACTAGTAGTGACGCGAATGAGAGCTGGTACGACCCGCGTTTAGGGCCACCTGCTCGCACCACTTGGATTATAATCATGTGGTGGGTCACCACTAAGGGATTACTCAATATCCATTACTTCAAACTGATCAAACCGAGCAAAGAGGTCGAACATCAGCGTACACTTAGCCCTCTGTGCTTAAATCGGAATCAAGTACTAACCAATCGGGTCACTACTAAAGTATCCTAGCTAGCCCGATTGGGCAACGCAACTGACTGCTGGTTCGGCCTATTTGTCAAGACATGATGAGATTCCTCCTTGCTATGACAACGTCATTGGCTTATTCTCAACCACCTGATACACACCAAAATAATAGTAATAATAATAATAATAATAATAATAATAATAATAATAATAATAATAATAATAATAATAATGTAAGTCCGTAGATGCAATTTATTTGGCAAGACAATGAATAACCCTGCAGACTGCAGATGGCTCAACGTCTTGATGAGTCAGTGAAACATTGACAAGGTTATCTGCCATAACCCCATGTTTGCTGCCCTCTTCTTCACGTCCAGGAACAAACAAAAGAAAGCATCCAACCTAAAGTAAAGGCTAGGTGCACCCCATTATCATTGCTTGCTGTCACGTGTCAAAGGGAACTGTGCAAACCGTCCATAGGCTAAATTGGTGGTCGCGTGATATACCCTTATGATGTCTGAATATCATCAAAATCAAAATCGCAATGGTCAGTCTTTGCGTCTTTAAGTCTTCTTGATTCGTGCGAAAACCAATGTTCAAAATATAGCTCTAATGAAAAGTTATGATAATTAGTACATCATGGTATAAGATTCAGATGCAAGGGTTCCCACCCCAGATTTCCTCAACTCCTGCCCTCCTTCTCTTTGAGGTAAGTTCCTCTCCCCCCCCCCCTTACTCTTCTCTCTCTCTCTCGTTGACAAGGCATAAACAACAAGTTCGTTATTTGTTGCTTCATGTCGTGATCAAGAATTTCTGATTTCTCTGTAGCCGCCACTGGTCAGGAAGGGATATATATATGGTCACTTGCCTGAATCCTGCCTGTTCTCTGATGACCAAGAGGGCTTACCTTGCGTCTGAACAACGCATCTAATGAGTTTTAAACCAGCCTTCAATATCTGATCATCAAATCCTTATGAGTTTGTAATCCCCACGATAACACACCTAATTAATTGCCATCTTTGAATGGCTGACTGAGCCATTAGGATGGCTGCCTGACCAGTTGTGATATCTTATGAGCAGCAGCAGCAAGATAAGTGATACTTCACCCCTGGTGGTAGCCCCCCACCTGATGTTGCACTCCCTTCTTCGTTGCCCCACGAATCCACTATCTACGCTACGGCCTTCCCCCGTGCATGAATGTGACCAGGCTTCTTGCCTGGTCCATGTGCAGGGGGGACACGTTCCTCCATGCAGACTGCACACATTTATCTTCTCTCCAATCAACATGAAAAGTGGCCAGTGGCACACTTAGTCTGACCAACTTGCCTCATTAAATAGAGAAAGGTGTATGCCATCTATGATGACGACAACAAGCCACACCCAACAATCGCTTCCATTTAAGTTGGAGAGAAATGATGTCAACGATGGTAAACTGCATTCACTTCTCTCAGTCCCGCTTGGGCTTTGCAAAATGAAGTCCGAGTTAGCTCTATTGCGGGTTCAACCGTAAGACTGCTTAATAACCATGCTTAGCAAGAATAGTTGACTATATCATCACATTCCCACTGCTGGAACTTAGCTGCCTCATGTGATGGCCTGCCACATTAGATCTTCCACGACCTTCTCTCTCGTCGCTGTGTACATCAAAATAATTGAATGTCGCAAGTCAAAGCTTTAGGGTAAGCTAGCTGCCAAGTCGCAATTCCGTGGGTCGACAAGTGACACAACAGCATGTGCCCTTGGCCTCCCGACAACTCGTCCTCTCTGTCTGCCCCGAGCTCGTGTCAAGAATTGAGATTAAAAGTCAAACCCTAGTCCTCCTTGTAATGGCCAAGTGGCCGTTTTTCAGGCCGTGTGCTAACAGCTGTGTCCTTCGACATTTGGCAGCAGAGCACGCACGTACGCATCGGTGGGAATGTGGAAGGTACTGCCTAGGTAGACCAAGCCCAACGGTACTACCTTTGGCGCTAATTTCCAGGTCCGATGGTCCTGCTGGCGAAGCTGGTTTTCAGACCTAGTAGCACAAATCTCGGTCCGACGACACTCACTGGTCTCAATCCAAGCCTCACCAATGTGAGTACCGTCACCACTTAGACCGACTTCGTTTATTATTATTTTTATTTTATTTTATTTTTATTGTCAAGGCTAAACGAGCTCCTTGCACGAAACAATTAGCGGTAGCTTCTCAAAAGGACTGACCACGGAATGGTCAGAGTTAAATAGCTTGATGAAGCAGAAAAAAATAAAAAATAAAAAATGTAAATTACAATTAGCACACATTGGAAATTTGGCACGACTCCCCAGCCATATAACATGGTTAACAACGACGTGCACTAAATTCTCCTCTGTCCCGCAGCGCAGCCCCGTGCCGTCAAGCAGATCAGACTGGATCATGGTTCCCTCAGATTACGCTAATAGAATAACATTTTCCCCATAGGCCAGAACATCAAACCGGTGTGGCCAATTGACACACCATGGAGGGCCTGAATGCCGGGCGCTCTGATAACACGCCATATCCCGACCTGCGCGCGGGGGCTTGTGTACCACCGCGTGCCCGGTGGCCGTGTGCGGGGCTGTGTGCCACTGCGTGCCCGTGCGTGTGTGTTCATGGCTGCGCACGGGTCTGTTCACCGTCATGCGTCTGTGCGAGCATGGGCTCCCGGCTGCGCGTGGGGTTGTTCACCGTTGTGCACTCGTGCTCGCGTGTGTCCTCGGCTGTGCGCGGGGCAACTCGCCGTCATGTGCATGTGCGCCCGTGTTCCCGGTTGCGCGCGTCTCACCTGTCCCCTCGTACGTCTCCTGCGCTTCCTCTGTCATTGCTCCCTCTGCTTTCGTCGTGCACCTCCCAATACGCTTGTAGCTTCTTCTTGAGCTATCATGCCCGTGCCAGCTCCGTGCGCCTCCTGAAGTGTCTATCCGAGCCCAGTTGGGCTTTTAAACTTTGTTGGGCCTGGTTCTCACGTGGGCTCAGCGCCTCCACCTCCGAAACACCCGTCGCTGTCGAAGAAGTTGTAGCGCCCCGGTGTCGAGCACATCAGTCCCGCGCCGTGCAGGGGGGGACCCTCCCGGCCGCGTCACGCGGGAGTTGGTCTATTCCTCGTCGCGAATACACATGGAGTTTTCCGCAAGCTGCTCCGGCCGAGTGCGCCAGCCATACCTCTTCTGGGCCCCTACGACAAGATAGGGCCTACGCGAGGCACGACTTACCTCCACCTTACGGGAGATGTCACCTCCCTTTGGTGGGCGTATCCCCTCCGAGCTACCAGTGCACAGTAAGAAAGATAATCCTCTGCAATCGCAGAGGTGGACCAGCCGAGGGCGTTTCTTGTACGCTGTAGCATAGGGGGTATGCGCGGTCGTACGCCTCTATCGGACCCGCACGCAAACCGACGCACTGGGGGACCGAAGTCCCAAGTGCGATTCGTCGTCAATCGACTAGGACGTACCCTACTCACCACGCGTCACACTACACTTAAAACATAAAAATAAACACACATACACACACACACACACACGAAACGACACACAAGAAAACAACACAACAATCCTAGTCCCTTCGGTAGCCATCCCATAACCTTCCGCCTTAGAAAATCGGATAGGCGTCGCGCGCGAGTATAAAACTGCGCAGACGCAGGGCTGACTCATATTGACTCGCGATGCATGCTTACGCAACGGTCGCAATGATGGCGTACTATGTAGTACCCATGCTCACGCGGTCCTCGTTAATCTCGAGGGTCGCATTCGACATTCAAGTGTCGGTTGACACGTGCCTTGAGGGGTTAATCTCTCGACGCTCGACAAACGCCGAGTGCGGTTGAGAACCACACCCTCTTCTGCATCTTGGGGAGAGTGGGTGGCACACAGGTTCATACCTGTGGTGGCAGTGGTCTCTTATCGCCCTGGAGACCTGCTCCATCGTTTAGGGCATGGAGAAAACTCAAGGGGTTTAACTTTGATGTCTGCCACGGACTACAATGTCCAACCATAAAAACTCAATAAAAGCAAAGGATAAAATAAAATTTCTCTTTTCTCTCAACGCATAATTTGCTTAACCCTTGCGCATGGTCACAATAGACCGTGCGAACACTCAAGTCATAAATATGTACATATAAAAATAAGGGTCATTAATACAGGACGATCACTTCTCACAATCACAGTGAGACTCCTCTCAGCCATTTATGTCTGTGATCACAGGCAGCCACATCCAACAACATAAAAATTTCCACGAGAAATGAAAGTTGAAAAAACATTCCATAAAAAAAAAAATCCTTCATATTTATAAATTATCATTCCAATGTTCGTCCAATTCTAAAATACGAGTTTTTCCTTCCAATGACATCTATTTGTTCAAGATGGAATGGAAGTCTGGACGAGTTTATGAAATGTTTTAATTAATCTTTCATTCTACTACAAGAAATATCTTCTAATTTATATTGGATTAACCTATTTATGACTGAAATCCTTACGTAGAATGACAGTCCAATTAAAATATTTCATGAGCTTGTCCACACTTTCATTCCATCTCTAGCATGCAGTTCAAATAAGAAGGGATACCCCATTCTTGGAAGGAAAGTTTTCGAGTAAGACGAAAAATTTTAAAATTAGAATGACATTTTTTAAAATGGAATGAAAATTTAAAATTTAGAATGTAATTTCACTATAGAATGATTATTTAATTCTGGAAATTTTTTTCGTTGAAAGTTCGAACCACAAACATACATGCAATCACATCAAAGATTCAACAAATATCCACGCAGTACATGGGGTCAACTTCAACGATTCTCTGCGCTTATACCCCTTGCTTTAGCCACACAAACCTTAACCTTAGCGCGCCCTTCAAGCAATAAAGTACTCAGTACCTTTGTTAAATGGTCATTTAATAAAGTCCGTGTAAAAACACAAGGAAACAAATCAAACCATAGGGCTAAAACCTTTAGTTTGAGTGACAAGAGTGGATTGGAGTTGAATCGTAAACCGACGAATCGGCAACCGACCTGTTATCAGTGATAACAGAAGATGATCCTCGTGGCATCAAGCTGAATCTAGTCGAAATCTTGAATCAAACGATCAAGAGGACCTGCAACACAAGATAAACCAATCCCCAAGCTGAATCTATAAGTCCAAGGAGAATAATCTCCATATCAAAATCTCCCTCAAGTTTCTTCTGCAAACTAAGTCTAAGTCTACCTCTAATCTAGTGCCGAAGGAAAAGGTAGATCCTCGCCGGATCTCCTTTGTACAGAGTGGATCTCCTATAATCGCCACCTGTCAAAATATACTCTAGCTCCTTTCAACTGAGAAAATTTCGGCGGCGCTTCCGATAAGAAAAGTGTCTTCTCAAAATTTATATTAGCCCAAATATGAAAACAAAAATAATCTTCAACTTTCCAAAGTCAAATTTTGTTCAACTCCCTGAATTAGCAAAAAATTGGGCAACACTCCCTTTAAAAAATGAGACTTTCCAGATTTTTACTAAACCATATACTAAATTTCGACAAGTTAAACTTTGAAAAGTTAAAATTTGACTAACTCTTTGGATTTGCTGAAATTTCGACAGTGCTTCCCATAGAGAAAGTAGCTTACCAAAATTTATACAAAGCCAAGTATAATAAATGATAAAAAAAAATGCGAAATTTGACCTAAGTAAAATAAAGTTAACCAAAAAAATGCAGAAATTAAACTAACTCCTATTGCTCTAGCACTTGGCAAGCAGCTAAAGCAACTATCTATCAAACTGAAACTCAAACTAAGTAGTAATCTCACTCAGCCACATGCATAACCAAACCACAAAGGTAAATACTCTCACCACCGCAAAGTTAATGTTGTCAAATAATAGTTCGTAGTCTTTCAATGATTTATCCCTTTATACCCAACTTACATAAGGCATAAAGCTAGACCACCTAAACTTATAGAACAGTCTAACTCAACCATTGAGAATACACAAACAGAGGGCAGTACACCTTTTCTCTTCCTTGGGCACGTGACTAGGCCACCCTAGTCGCCCTGAACTGTTTAATTATCCAAGTTTTATATAATTATCTCCACTTAGTCTTTTAAGGTAGCATATGACTGAACCGATCATCTTTAGCTCGAGGTTCAGCCTGCCCCTTCTTACCACAAGTTCACTCTTAACTGATACTTTCTGCAGTTAGTGATAACACTAATAAGCTATAGTCAGACCACCCAAACTTGTGGGACTGCGTTTGATTAGCCTGTTCATAGGTTAAGTAGTACGAAAATATAGCCAAATTATAACCCTTTGGTTCCAGCATGTGCGTGGCATTAGAACAAGACCACCCAAACTTATGAAACATGTTTGGTTCTCCGCCTGATCTGTTCTCTTAATAATAAAGCAGAAAGAGGTCGAACCACCCAAACTTATGAGATAGGGCTCATACCCCCTCGTTCAGAACCAAAAGAAACTGAGAAAATAAAAAATAAGCAAGGCAACCAAACCACCCAAACTTATGAGACAGTGCTTGGTCCCCAAAAAGTCAACCACAGGCAGCCTTCGCAAGTTAGAGCAACCAGACCACCCAAACTTATGACACAAGTCTGGTTCTACAAACAACTTAAAAATAAAGATAGCACTTGACTTCCCCAAACTTAGGGAGACTTGCCCAACCTTTGATTGACCCAGTCAGACACAAGCAATGCAACCTTCCTCCCACGTTCCCCCCGATGCAATCCCTTCCCACAATCTGCTTTCTGTCAGACAATAAAATTGAAACTCACATTACACATGGATTCCTTTGCTTAAGTCCAACTTGTCCTGAAAGTCAAACATAATAGTTAAAGTACGGATACACGCAGTATAATTAGTCAGCCATAACAAGAATTACAGATAGGGGTTATAATTGGCTTATAGAGGGAAAGTAATGGTTACCTCTCAATTCCCCGCCTTCAAAATTTCTCCTAAGTTCCGGCAGAGCTCCCTCAATTAGTGGGCTGATTCCTCACAGAATCTTGTTGCGGCCCTACGGGTTGCAATCCAACCTGCCGCCTTCCTCTCTGAACAAGACTAGACTGATAATAAGAAGGGCAGAAGATAAGGGGTTTCATACGCTCGAGATACAAGAGGGGGACTGACTCAACTCCCTTGAGAGGGCCTTGATAACTTGATACGCAAGAGGGCCCCCCAACGATGGCCAATAAAACGCAGCATCTTGGTCAAACTAAAGTCAACTGTTGACTCTCTGGCGATTCTCCAAATGAAGCAACACTTCCCCTTCAACAATCACATTCTATTCTCAACACTTGCAGTCTAAAATGCCTCGGCCGTCGCTCGAGACACGAGCCGTGGACTAAAGACATAACCTTCTTCCTCTCGTAATAAGGCAAAGCGCGGTCTAGCTAGTTGTGCAACGGCAGAATGCACGCAGGGACCGGTTATGCAGTCCCCATCAATCCTCTACAGACACCTTGCTCACTGTTGGGCCCCACCACTTCGCTTGGTAGGATGAACAGTATACCAACCAGTAGATGAGTTTTCAAACCCCTGTTGTTCGCTCCTCACTTTTCTGTACGTCGGACGTGCAGCGTATTGGCTTGAGTAGGTAAATCTGCCTCTCGCAGCTTGCCTGCTTCTGCTTTATCCACAAAGTAAGCGTCGTGCCAATCAAACGGTAAGTTGTTAACCATTACGACTGACCTCACTCTCCTTCACTTCAGTGGCATGCACACTTTACTGACCATCAACTAGGTCTTGCTACCTTTACAACTTTGCTCCTCGCCGCCCCAACCGATAAGACGAGCAATTCCCCTTGTGCAGGCAGATATGCAGGCCATCGGCTTGCTCCCCGCTACTTTGTTCGATGAGGTGGTCAGCGTCTTTGGCGAGCAAGTACGCCTCCAGACCCCCCGCTCACCTGCAACTAGCGCGTCCGGTAGAGTTGGGTGAAATCGGAGTGGAACTTCCTTGGTTTGTGAAGGAGTATACTGCTAAAACTCTTCTCCCCTCATTTCCTGTGTTCCGTTAAATCTCAATTGGAACCCCGCTGCATTTCTACATCCCCTCCTAAACAAGGACAATGGACCTCCTGCTAGTCATGAGTCGGTTCAGCGATGTGTTGCACCCCGTACGTCGTACGGGGGTTCTGTCGTACGGCCGTACGGCCGGTCCCATACAAAGTGACAACCCCCACAAAAAAAAACGTAAAAAAAAAAGTAATATATGGGGATGTAGAGTTTTTCGTGCTCTAGACCCCCATATTTTTTATTTTAAACTTTTATCTTTTAATGTTTTAAAGATCACATGGTTGTCGACGCCGTCCTCCGCACGTACGCATGACTCGGCATGAGTCACCAGTAAGCGCACCAATCACAAGACAATCTTTGGAATCCTAGTTTAATCAGAAATAAAATATGGCCGGCGACCAACGCCAATTTCACAATCATCAAAAAGAAAAGAGATCACGCGCCCCTTCAATCTGCGCACCCACACACTCTCTACTCTAGTCAACCATTCAATCAACGTGAACCACAGACGTAGCCGTGCCTCGCGCGGTATACTTAATCTTTAAACCAGACTTACTTTCTGTTGCTTGCAAAACCTAGGGCGGATACCCTTGTAAGGGTATTTGCACCGACACCGATACCACAACTCTTTCCGAGCCTATGCCCGGGCCTATTCAGGCCTCCGGAAGGTTTTCCCATGAAGGGGGCCTTTTTGTTAAGTACCAGGCCTTTTGCAGCGCCCTGGAACTGAGGCTACCTCCGAACCTAAGCCCAAGCTTGTCCAGGCTCTAGTGGTCCTTCACAAAGTTATCAAGGCCCACCAATTTTCTGCAAGGCCGAGGCCTTGGAAACAATAATTTTATGGCTCGACGGCCCTTCTCAGCCTCATGCCCCGCGGCTCCCTTGTAGGCTTTACTTTAGGGCCCGAATGTCAAGGCGCCAAGCGCGCCCGCGCAACGACTTCTCTTTACATTGGCCCCGTGGTGAACTTCGGTGTAATTGTTGCTCAACCTGCTGGAACGTCTCAAGAGCCCAGCACTCTCTCTTGCCAGGCACATCGCCCGACACTTAGTGCGAATCCGACCCTTTCTTTCTTCTCCCTCATCCGGAGCCTTTGGAAATCCTCCTGTTCCAGTCGATTTTTCCTGCCTCATTAGTGACAGATCCTCATAGTATTCACAGAAAAATACTCACTCGGAGTTCGCGGCTTCGCTTCCCCTGACGTCTTAGCCTTGACGCACATGGCGTAGATCCAATGCCTCATTTTCCCGACGTCGGCTGCGGCTCCGATAGGCAAAATAGCTTGGTCCAATTCTCACCAGGTATTATTGTAACGGAAGTAAAGGGCGGCGTAAGGCTTAAGCCGCCCAACATTGGTCCAAGCGCTGCTTCGTTTCTTCACCGGTATGCCCGCGCCCTCTCTTTCTTCCTCTCTCTCTCTCTCTTGTCTCTTTCTTTCTCCCTCTCCTTCCCCCCCTCCTCTCTCTCTCTCTCAATCTCTCCCTCCCTTTTCTGTTTCTTTCTCTTTGATTTGGCGCCACGCTGCGGGGAGCTCCTCGATGGTTGATCTCGAACCGTTCCACCTCTTCTCACGCTCTAGACTCCTCACGGTTTTCCCCCGCCCACGCTCCTTCCACGACTATTTTCACGGAGGCTGCCCGCCTGACCTCCTCACATTGTCAGGGATCTCCTCGCGCACGCTCCTTTGGGCGCGACTCTCGATCTTCCCGCGAACTTTCACACTGGCGTCGTCCGCTAGTCAGCTCTCACTCCTCTGCCACTCCCCCTTTCTTCTAACTTTAAGACCGACTCCGTTTCCTTGGTCATTTCCCCTCTTCTCACAGTCGGTGTGCTCGGTCACCTCGGGTGTGGGACTGCCTTGTGCGCTCCGGAGTGGCGCGTTCGCTACTCTGAGCGTGCGCCCATTATCGTTCTTGGTAACGCTGTCATGCACAATTTCCTCCTTATAGATACGTAACTAGTCGGGCGACCTTCTCAATAACGCATACAGACGTCCCGTAGTAAGAGTCGCCCCTCCCCTCACACGCTAGCTCGATGCAGTTCTTTCGTGACCCTGTGTGTGCGCCCGCAACTCTCGCAAAAGGCGATCGGTCTGTCTCAGACCTCCCCCCTTGGGCGATGGTGACTGCCCTCTTCCTACCTGTCTCTCCCCCTCTCCCTCTCTCCCTTCAGTCCACTCGTGCCCTTGCGTGCACTACCGAATGCCCCACCTCATCCACTCCGAGCACTTCCCCCTTCGGGCGATAGTGATTGTTATGTTCTCACCTCTCTCTCCTCCTCGCGCTCTCAACACAGGATTCTTGAAAACCCAACAAAACCACAAAACCCAACATTTTGTATAGAGTGAAAAAGTAGAAGTCAAACTTCTATTTATGATTAAAAAAAACACATTTTCGACCACTTTCCGTGAGACAAGGCAAAAAATCAAGCAAACAGTCGAGCGATCCGCAATATGTGGAGGAAAACTCTTTCTTGCAAGGATCCTGTTATAGAACTATAAGTCATTCTCAATGGACTTGCAGAAAAGTAGAGCTCCAATAAAACAAACTCGAAAGTAGGAAAAAAACAGTTTTGTGAATTCTGGCGTGTAGGACTATATGTCGTTTTCAACATTTATAGACTCTATAAAGCAATTTTGAAGTCAACAGTAAAATCTTTATAAAAAAATATATGTTATGTAAAATAATAACACAAATAACTTTTGTCTCGGAGACATCTTCAAATTCTTAGTCAAGCGCAAGTTAAAAATAAAAAACCAAAAGAAAAAAAATAAAAATAACATTTGAAAAAAAGGAAGTTTGCCAACAAATGGGAGAATATGTTATGGCGAACGTATTACGTACTATTAACAAACAAGATAACACGTTCGCACGTTCGCTTAGTCCTCGAACATCTTCATCATCATACACAACTTATAGGACTAACACAGGATCTTTCAAGATTAAAAAAAACATGGATATTTCAATTTATAAATATACGATGCTCCCCCCAGTAATGATTTACTATGGAAAATTTTGCTTTTTTCCTCGCCACTTCCAGTGGTTCTCAAAAATATTTTTTTATTCATTATTATTTATATTTTTTTTACTTTGCAAAGAATCTTGCTCTTGTAGAAGGCCTAAAAACTATACTCTCAGAACCCTAAATAAATTTCGTTCAAACCCAAAAACATTTTTTGTTGGGTTTTCACAAAAACTTTGTTTCTCTCCCTTTACTCCGGGTAGACTGTGAGGACCCCGGCCTCAATCTTCATTTGAATAAAAAAGTTTTTCAAAAAAAAAAAAAAAGTCTACACGTGTCCTTGCGTGCGCTACCGAATGCCTCACCTCGTGCGCTCCGAGGACTTTCCCCTTCGGGCGATGGTGACTGTTCTGTTCCCACCTCTCTCTCTTCCTCTCCCTCTCTCCCTTCAATCTACTCGTGCCCTTGCGTGCGCTACCGAATGCCTCACCTCGTCCGCTCTGAGCAATTCCCCCTTCGGGCAATGGTGACTGCTATGTTCCCACCTCTCTCTCCCTCTCCCTCTCTCCCTTCCGTCTGCTTGTGCCCTTGCGTGCGTACTGAATGCCTCACCTCGTGCGCTCCTAGCACTTTCCCCCCCAAAAAAAAACCCCTCTTCTCTCACCCTCTCTCGGAGTCTCTCCTTTTTATACTCTTCTCCTCTTTCTTCCGCGGCTCAAGCTCAACACCTCAAGGCAGTGAAGACGGAAATTTTGCCAAAATTTTCTTCTTCTCGCCTCCATTTACATTTTCACTTGATTCCTTTCGTTCACTCCCGCTCCCGTTTTCGATCCTCCTCGCACCTTAGTCTCCAATAGGATTTTCCCCTCGTTCCTGTCTTTACCTATGGGATCATTCGCAATAGGTGCGCATAGGCCCCACAACCCGCACTTCCCGCTCTTCCTGCAATGCTCATCCTGTGCTGTCTTTCACTCCTGGACGCCCCTCGTCGTTTCAACTGCCTTCAGCCTGACCGACCTTTCTAACCGCAACCAAGAAGATCGGGGTGCGCGCCCCTTTTTTTCCGTTCGGTTCCCCATATTCCATGAGAATGCTCTTCATCCGCCCGTCCTTCGACTCTTCTCTCTCCTAGTTCCTCAGCTCTCAGACGGAGCCTCCTCGGTTATATGTGATTACCTCCCCACTACGCCGTTTCAGCTGCCCTCCGCGCAACTGACCTTCCCGACGGTTATCAAGAAGATCAGAGTGAGCGTTCTCCTCCTCGGTTCAGTTATCCAAATGCATGTCCCTCCATCTGCCCTTTCTGGGAAACCCTGGTCCCTGCGTGATTTTTCGCACCCTCAATCGTTCTCCCCCTTTTGCTCTCACCTCATAGGAGCCGGTGCAGCAGGTCGCTCCTCCGACTTGCCTTTCGGCTGATTGATCGAACCACCGATCGTTCGTGTCAATCGACTGTGTCTGACCCTCACACCTCGGCGATCATCTCAAAGCTGATTTCTCAGCATGACCCCGTCGTGTCGAAACCGATTCCCCTCCCCAGTCATCATCATAGTTCGGTGAACGTGCCGACCCGTCTCAACAGGCAATCCACCTTGGTCACTGAACCCATCGACATACTGGAACCAAGTGTCCCGGAGCTTTGCCAAGCCAACCAATTCCGCCACATTCCGACTTGCAATCTTGTCATATACCAGCGCATGGGGCGAAGCCCCTTACTCGCCTTTCCATCTCGTAGCCCCACACCCCGGCGCAATCAAGGTTCCGCCATTCATTCGTGGTGACCCAACATTAGCCCCAAAGCCAAGGTGTGCGTTCGTTCCCGGCTTCTTCCTTCTTAAAACTTCAGTGACTTGGCTCAACGTTCATCACTTTTTCCCCTCTCTGAATACCGCCCTGAAACTTCGGCCTTTCTGCCCGCTTTCGACCCCGCTTGAGACATTGCTCAGGTCCTCACTTTCGTTTCCTCAAAGGTTAGTGTGAAGAGCAGTAAAACCCGAGTCCTCCTTTAAACCCTTCAGTCGCATGCAATCACAAACAAAAAAACACGAAAAATAAAAAAGTTGCAAAAAAAACTCTCTTTGTTTGGCGAAAGGGAGTCCGCGGCTTGTAGACAGCCGCCCGACAACTTCATGGCTCCATTTATAGCCTGGAGGCTCAGATTGCTGCCGAACGGGAGTGTCCGGATGACTTAGTTCGACAGCGTGACAAGCTGGCAGAGATGGACACACACGGGGAGGAGGCGGACACGGTGATGGAGCCCATCGATATTGTTGCGTGGAGGGACAGGGCCAGGAGAGCGGCTGCCTCCGCAGTAGGGGGATCCTCATGCCTGACCCGGACTCGGAGAGAGAGTGACACGAGGGTGGGGACAAAGTGCACCTCTCGCAGGCAGATCAGGCAGCAGGTCATGGGACTCGTATGAGGCCTAATGGGAGGAGTTAGAAACTTGTAGAGTATGCTATGTTGGTTCTTTTGACTTTTTTTTTTATGTACGTACTTCAGGTGCCCTTAGTTGTTTCTGTACATATGCGGCTGATATGCTAGAAACCTGTCCGTTACAGGTGGAGGAGGTTTGTTGTTTTTTTGACTGGTCTCAGGCTCTCAAGAGGTCTTTGTCCACGTAGACGTAGGTGTTTTGTTCGGGTGGATGCAGTCCGACTGGGGGATCTGACATTATCTTTCTTTCTTTTTTTCCTATATTCTTCTCTCAACTTCTGTTTCTTTACCTTCCACTACCTACTCCTCAGACTATCTAGAGGGGACCCCTGCAAGCATAGTTTCCTCTCTCTGTGAAGGGGAGATTTCATGTTGCCCCTTGCCCCTAATGGTTAGGGWATAGGGTTGGGGCYGCCAGKCGGGGTCTGGCTAACACAAAGACCGAGACCTGCCAGTAGCTGTGCCTCCCTTTCTCATCGTCCCCCACCCTTCATCGAGTAGCAGCAGAGGCTATGGCCAACACTCTCCCACACACCACACACAACCCACGCTTGCTCACACTCACACCCGTGTTGGTCATAGACCCCGCTAATACCGATCAGGGGTATCCAGAGGACTATCACAGTCCGTTGGCGCTAAGTGCGCCGCAGGCGGCCATGGGGCTTGAACCCACAACCTCCTGAATGCCACTTGCATGCCTGACCAACTGAGCTAGGCCGCTGGATTGGATCTGACATTATCTGTACTGGTGTTCTTTTGGATTTTGCATATTTTGACAAACACAGCTCTCACTTGCCACTTGTGTGTTTCCTCTTCATTTATTCCACTCCCTTTCCATGTAGTTGTCAAACTGTGGGTCCAACCTGAACATGCTCACATATGCTGATGGATGTTGGTGTGTGTTTCTGTGGTCCTTTTGTTTATCGAACCTTGGAACCTCATGTAAAGTATGTTGATGCATATTGAATTCCATGCTTTGCGCGAGCATTTGTACTAACACTTGTACCAACACTTGTTCTCTGTGGTATTTTTGCCAGCTCTTCCTTGCCCCAGACTCTATTAAGGCCCCCTTGGCCCACCCCACAATGGACCCTCGCACCCAAAGACACCCCTCGCACCCCCACCCCCACCACCCGACTTCCCATCGGGGAGCCAAGCCTCCCACGTGGGAAGCCCCCCTCCACCACCCCCATAAAAATGACAGTCCCCAAACCGACCACTGACAAACAATTTTATCTTCGTATATACTTTAAATAGACCCCCCCCTGCCAACACACCTCCGTCGGCAAAACTCGGTTAGGGGGGTCCATGATTTTTCAACACCCCCCCTAACCCCCCCCATAAATAAACCCCTTCTTTTTTTTTTTTATGTTTTTTTCAATGCGGGGGGGGGGTAGGAGCTGCATCCCGCCGTCGGGATCTGGCCCCCGCCTCGTCGAGCCCCTTTCCCCTCGGGCAAGGCGGGCCTCGCCTGACCGTGACCGCGGGCTGCGGTCGTCGCCGTGCTGACCACGGCCGCTGGGGATTCATAGCTGACCGCCTCCGGCCGAGGCCGCATTCGGTTTCCCGACCGAGGGGCCCAAACATGCCCAAACAACCGCGGCTCCATGACAAACGTCTTCAGGCAAATGAGCACAATCATTTTGTCGCAGGGGGTATCTATAACTTTTCCCATTTTTCTTTGTGCAGGCATTCCCTGTTTTTTCCCCCAAGTGCTGTCATTGTATATTCCACGTATTGTCAGTTCTGAAACATCCACCAATCTGTGTGGAAGTCCAGATCATTTTAAGCCACAAGTGGTTAACAACTTAACAGGGACGCCCCCTCTACAGATTGGTGACAAGTCTGGCTTAAATGGTGCAGGACGTTTGTTATAATGACCCTGAAAAAACCATGAAAATTTAGGGCTTACTGCTTCTCTTTTAAGCCACAAGTGGGAATGCCCGCTTAATGAAGGAGGTTATCGACACACACGATGTCTCCTACAAGGGGATCACGAGGTGACCGGAGGAGGAGTCTGTCGGCAAAGTTTATTTTGAGCGTGGAATCAGTGCAGTGGGTCAAGGAAAATGTGCTATTGGACGCGCAAAGGACAAAAGAAAAGGAGGAGAAACATTGACAAGAAGTACTAAATAAGAGGAAGTGGACGGAAGAGAAAGCAGTAGTTGATAGCCTGCCAATTACCATGCTTGGAAAGAAAGCCAATTTTATATCCCACCAAGGGGGCAGGAGAAGGAGGGACGAACTATTGGCAGGGGAGGACCGTGATGTTAAGGAAGCATTGGCAGAAAAACCGAAGGAAGCAGGAACAAGTGCTCACAAGGCAGCAGAGAATACCAAGCGCGATAGATTCTGGCAATGGAAGAAGAACTATAGCATGAGCCTTACCTTGTGGAACTCTCTCTCTCTCTCTCTCTCTCTCTCTCTCTCTCTCTCTCTCTCTCTCTCTCTCTCTCTCTCTCTCTGTGCAAGAGAAATGACAGAACGTGCTGAAACTGCCATGTCGTCAAAATTGACATTTTTTATGTTTTGAACAAAATTGAAACTGAGTTTTTTTAACTTTTTGTGCCGAAAACCATCTACATTTGCTGCTCTTGAGGACCCCCTGTATGTATGTGGACCTCTCTTGAGACCTGATACACCAAGGCGGTTCCCCCTGGATGTATCTGGTCTCAAGCTTAGTCCTGATACATCCAGGGGGTCCGGCGTTTTTAACCCTCAGGAGCAGCAAGCAGCAAAATTTAGACGAGTTTTCAGCGAAAAAAGTTGAGAAAACTCACTTTCAATTTCATTCAAAAAATGAAAAATGTCCATTTTGACGAAATGGTAGTTCTAATGTGCTCGACGCTTGTACTTCTTTCCATGTGCTGATCGGAGATCAGCTTTCAATGACCTCCTTCGAAACCCCTTCGGAACTGGCCTTGGTGGATCTTAAGTGGTATGGGAGAGAGGAGGAATAATTGTGCAAGTATACTGCAAATTGATAATCATCTGCTGGTAGATCGGAGAGGAAAGCTAGTAAGTTAACGATGGAACAGGCGCGGCTCTTATAGAACTGAAGAGGCGGACCTCTACTCAGTTGTTCCATGAATTATGATTCTTAAGATACACAAAGGACTCATTGTTATAGGGACGCTGGACCCGATTTCCAGCAGGTGATGCTCCCCACAAATAGATTGGAGGGAAAAAAAAAAAAAA
>BFEA01000303.1:1975992-1988664 GCA_003427395.1 Chara braunii | reverse complement strand
AAAAAAAAAAAAAAAAAAAGGCAACAGAATAAGGGAGGCAATCCAGATTTCCTTCCTCCCTTCTTTACAGAGCACATACAAGTTGTGACAGTGCAAGATAAGAAATTCATGGGGAAACAGACCTCTCCATCACGGCTCATCTCAGCCAATGGTAAGCGTCCTTGGGTCAACGGTCAGCCCATTGATGTCCTTACAACAGAATAAGGGAAGTAAATTAAATCCACATTTTTTTTATTTTTTTTTTATGGGACAAATGCTCCGATCTATTCGTGAGGAGCAACACGTGCTGGGAACCAGGCCCAGCATCCCATGTAGAATATACAAATGATTTGAAATACCTGGCTTCGGCTAAGAACAATCTGAAAACTACGAAAAAAGTTTAGGAAGATTTAGGAAAAACGTGTATAACTGTTGACCTATTGCTAGGCTACTCAAGCAGCAATTACCACAAAAGTCCTTCGAATGCTCAGAACCCCTGGACTCCCCAATAAAACACTAAAATTCTCTAACACTGTCTAATTCCCTGCCGAGCTCTCCCAGGCCTCATGCCCCCACCCTGCTAGGTTACAGGGCAACACGACTCACCCCAGCTCTGGCCAGCATTGTTCCGACAGCAACCCTTGGTTTCCCCTTGGAATGCCCAGCCCAAGGCATCCCCAGATCTCTCTACCAGGCCGCACGCTCCTGCTATCCACAGGTTACAGGGCAACCCCCCAGCACCGGCCAGCGTCGTTCTGGCATCGAAAAACCGCAGGTCCACGAATATAACAGCATCAAAGATGCCTAAAATGAGTTGCAAGGAGTACCCAGAATCCTAAGGCATTCTCAAGGGACTTTTTTTCAGAAGATTTGAGAAAAATTTTTAGGAAGACCTCCCCCTGCCAGTGTTGATTGCCCGGGAACCAGGGGGTTAACTGAGCAGGGACGCCCTTTAAGAATAGGTCTTTTTTTGAGAAAAATCTGAGAGTAACTTGCACCAAGTACTAATGARAACAGCCTCGAAGGGGCTAATAGAAGAACATTCAGATCGAGAAATACCTGCCTTAGAGCCTTTCAGTAGCCCACCCCTACCTGCCTCATCCCTATATCCCGATACTTAGTCTCTACTAGGCCTCACGCCCCCACAGGCACGACCCACCCCAGAAGACTCCCACCTGCTAGGCTACAGGGCAAAACGACCCGCCCCGAAACAGCCTCGAAGGGGCTAATAGAAGAACATTCAGATCGAGAAATACCTGCCTTAGAGCCTTTCAGTAGCCGACCCCTACCTGCCTCATCCCTATATCCCGATACTTAGTCTCTACTAGGCCTCACGCCCCCAACTGCTAGGTTACAGGCACGACCCACCCCAGAAGACTCCCACCTGCTAGGCTACAGGGCAAAACGACCCGCCTCGACTCTGACAAGCGTCTACTAAGTACCAGCTTACCAAAGGACACTAGATTGCCTTCCACCCTTGACAACTCCCCAGATTTCTCTACCGGGTCTCTTGCCATCGTACAGCTCGAGTTACAGGGCAGCGCGACCAAGCCCCAACACCGACCAGCGTCGTTCTGGCCTTGTCAAACCCACGGGGACCCAAGACTACGGCAAATACCAGACAAGCCACCAATCAGCACCATAACTGTAGTTCCGATCATTCAGCTCCTTCAGGCACTGGTTGCAGATATCCCACATAAGAACCCTCACAACCCTACTCCGGCAAGTCTTACTGCGATGAAGCCACCTTCTTCACCACTGCTATACCCGATTTCCACCCTACAGGCTAGCCCCATGGCCGCAGACCACATTATCCCCCACCATCGCAACCACAGCCCCCTGCCACCAGCGCTGGCTTATAAAGAATTTTTTAATCAGAAAATTCAATCCCATTCAAGAACATATTGAGAAATCAGGAAATCAAAAGATTGAGAAAACCATATACACGTTTCAGCGCCTAATAATCCCACAAGAAGAGGGGAAGGGAGGGAAAAAAACACCCTCTCTCCCCATGGACACTGCAGCGCCTATTSAAATCTCGATTGCATGTACAAGGCTCACAAGAACCAAAACGGATTATTCCTCTCCCCCAAAAAACCGACCCCCTATCTAATCACTGCCTCCGCAGGGAAGCGCCCCTCGCCTCTCAGCCCCAGATCAGAACAGCCCCTTAAATGTCACTCCTGCCCCCTCAGCTGCATACAGTACCCCCTAAACTATGCCCCGCAGAGCCAAAGATCCCCCTTCCCTCCTGCCCCACACCCTCCAAGTGAAACAGCCCTTCAACATCTCACCATGCTGGCATCAGCACCCCTTGTCCTCTCTCCCCCACCACCATAGCTGATCCGACCCAAAAATCAGTGTGGCCCAGAAAAGGACAAACACTCRACACCGCCCCTCCCTCTCAAAGATCACACCACCCACCCTGTGTAACCTTCGCAGGGAGGGGCTCCAACCCTGAAGGAGATAATTTCATTTAGATTCAATAGCCAAAACAGATAGGAACAATTTCCAGCAACAGATGGAACACTTTTGGAACTACCAGTACATAGAATAGGAAACACCAAAAAAGATACGATAAAAAGTCAGAACCATGCATAGGAATGAGTATTGAGACATCAGAATGATTAGAATTTCGAAATCAAGACYACCTACCTCATGAATTTAAGCATCGACACAAATCAGAAAATCAAACGAGATTGAGTTAAGATTTGAGAATTACTTTTAAGAAATGAAAGGTGCCCAACCTCTAATTTACAAATCTCAGGCTAAGACTATTGCCAGGAAGTAATTCCAACAACAAAACATACGACAATCGACATGGCTAATGATGTGAAATTCGAAAGAAACAGACAAACAAACTAGGTCAAACAAATTAGATCAAAATTAATCTTGATTTAATCTTGATTTTTAAACCTCGGAATCAGAATTATTAGATATATTTTTGTTACATATCTAGAATTCAAGGTTAGAAAGACTAAAAGGTATTGAACTAGACAACACTATCCAGGAATCACATCGTTAAGAATATCATCAGGGTCATCACATAATCATCATTACAAAAAGTGAAGAGGAAGAACACAACTTACCCTCAACAATCCCTAAACGCMCCCCCCCTCTCTCCAAACCTCACCTCCTCCTTCATCGGCTCTCAAGCAACTCAACCGCCTGTGGTTGGCACCTATTCAACCATCCCAATGGACCAAACGATGAAGATAAAAGGACCACAGCTAGGATTACCATCACAACGATCCAAACCACGTCACGCGACTAAACCGCCGAGCCTGCCAGCCACCCCTCGCAGGTAGCCCACAGAGATGAAGGGGTGTCATCGCCGCAGACGTCGCCCGCCTATAGAAGACCTGTCTTCAACATCCTTTCTCCCGCGTTCTTCCTTCCATTCCTTCTTGTAATATTCTCCCTCTAGCCCATGAAACCCTCCCTACCTCCCCTTACTCCCCCGCAACATTCCTCCTCTCCAACGAGACCATGATATGAGACACGCTGCCCCCGTGTTCTTCTTCTCATGCACGCAAGCACGTGACAGAAACAACAAACACGAGAGCCTTCTGCGCCCAGACACCACTAGCCTGCTCCTCCATACCCCACAATCCCTCTCCCGCCTCATCATCCACCTGCTATCCTCTCGCCCCGCACTCTCATCCTCGCGTCGAAACTGCCATCATGACACCCCGACCGTCCTTCGTTTCCCACCCTCACCAAGGAGCCTGCCGTCGCGTCAAAACGTCGAGCGGCGGAGCGCTCCCGGTAGCGCTCCGCTGCCCCTCCGGGCCTAGAGTGCGTCCACTCTAATCTTACGATTCCACGTCGTGTCAATCTGTTTCGCACATCTTGGATTTGGAGTGCACATTTACAGGCCCTACTCGTATGAGAAGTATGCCCTCAGTCTGTGGGATGTAATAATGCCTTGCGCAAACTACCGATTGGCCTCTTTCTTTCCTCCCCTCTTTACACAACACATACAAGTTCTGACAATGATAGATCAGAAGTTGATCAAACCGGAAACAGACCTCTCTATCAAGGCTCATCCCAGCCCATGGTAGGCATCGACCAGTACTTCCGAGGCACTTCTCTCTGGGGCTGAAAACGCCCTTATGTGCCGCACAGGCTTACGCATTCACACAGGTTCCTGCACCCCTTCAGATCAAATTCACGCGTTCACATAGGTTCCTGCGCCCCTTCAGATCAGATTCTTTTTCTTTAAAGGGGTTGAATATTATGTTTTCGGTTCATCTTTTTTATTCTGACGTATTCTGCAGGAGTGTCCATGTGCGGCTTGGGTCGGTTATCCAGTTGAGCTCAATTTGTGAATTTTGGAAATGTCCCTGCTACTTGCGTGATTTTTCATTTTTGGTAGATAAGATAGGAATCGATGTAGGAKTTTTGCGTRCGCGCCTTTACAGCACGCTCAGAAGTTCTTTTCAAACTTTTCAATTTCAATTTGGCTGCAGGAATTAGGCGTACCTTTCACTGCATTTCACATAACTGTTTTGGTGCCTTTACGTTTTCCACGAATGCATTCGTTGCGCGAGCGCCCTTTCCATGCAATCTTTCCTTGAGTTCTTTGCTGTTGGGCCTTCAACACTATATTGTAACTGTCTTCTACTCCCCCCACTTTCCGCCTTCTTCTTCTTCTTGATGCTCCAACCTTAACCGCCTCTCTTTCTTCACACCTTCACCACCAGACTGTAACTGCCTTCTACTCCCCCGCTTTGCGCCTTCTTTTTCTTCTTCAGAACCTTCTTCTTGTYGATCCTGTTCAAYCTTGGTCCCGCCATACAGTGCGTACACCATCTCTTGTAATCTCTTTTATCACCTTCGTCCACACTCAGAAAAGGGTCTTGCCAAATTGACTCCCAAGTGACCGTAGAAGTCGGCGAGCAGCGTGTTGAGACGCTCTGACCCCTCACTGTGCGATCCATTTGGCTACGATCACTTTGGTCCGATCAACATGGCCCCTACGAGCTCTCTCTTCCCTCTCCCTTCCCTCTCCTCTTTTCTCTCTCTCTTTGGCATACCTTCTCTGCTTCCTCCGCAACTACAATTCTCGTAAGCGCACCATTTTTGCTCTCTCTCATGCTAAGTGCCAACTCGCTTGGAGGAGTGGCCACACAGGCTAGGCTTTGGTGGTGATCAGCGAGTCGAACAGCTTTGATGGGTCTACTGGGGCTTTGCACGATCGCGCGCCGGATCGCTGCGACTGAATGCAGGATCTGGGCAGATCAGTGCAGAAGCTGAGCTGACAGGGTGATGGTCGCTGGCAAGAGAGCTGAGTGTGCGCGATAGGGATCCTCCGTCGAAGAGCATCTTGTAGAGTGTTGCTGTGTCATTTGATACTCTGGTGTTGACAAGTGTAACTCCCTGGCACAGGCTCCCCACCAATAGAGTGGAGTAACTGGATCGCACACTAGGGGAGGTTGGTCATATCACCTTGCCTAGTGACGCTGGTCCCATTTTTATTTTTTTTTAAGGGCAATGAATGTTGTTTATTACTGTGTTTAAACCACCTGGTCCTGCCTTTGTCCAGCAGTGGCCGCTTGAAAAACAAATACACGTTTGTTAACCACCTCAAGTTTCAGGGCCTGGCCACTGTTGACAAAATCTCGTCAGTAGCTCATGTTGCGTTTCGGGCCTCCAAAAGTCGCAGTAAGGGGGCAAGACCGATATGTGGGAAAGGTGCTGGTGGTTGACCAAACATTCTAAGACTTGGGTTTGGATTTGGCAATTAATTGCTTGGCATTGGCCCAGGGCCCGTCTCCCAGAATGTGTTGCTCCCCATAGATAGACTGCACTCACTGTAGCCTAAGCTTTGCTAAAAACAAACAAAAAAAAAGGATAAAAGGTTGTGGGGTTCAGTTTCTGAAGAACGAGGTTGAAGGAGAGAGTTGGTGGTGAGAAATAGGGTGGTTTACCGTAGTCGCACGAAGGACAGCATCTGGCACAGTGAGCAAGGCACTATGGGTTACAATTACTCCCGCCTCCTCACTGCTGAAAGCAGACAGTGACTGGCAGGCTTCCTTGCCAATGTTCATGTGGAAATGCCACCACCCTTGAGGGATAAGCGCGATATCACCTGGTTTAAGCACATTCACACGGAGTCTCTGCTCCATCACGCAAAGCACAGCCACACCGCCGAGGACACTTCTTAGTAATGCACACATTCTAGACATACACACAGTGTCACACTCAATTAAATTATCTATAAATTATTGTCTTCTTCAGTCAAATCATTAACATCTTCATGTTGTCCTCTAATTGTGTGTTCTGGCAATTCCCATGCTTTCCAAAGTTTCTAAATAAATGCAGCGTCTTTAACATCTGTCAAATAGTCAGACTGAGTGCATGTTTATTGGAACTGCAAGCATAAGTTTTCTTTCCTTCTTTGCTCGATTATGTAATCCATCGCTTATCTTGCTTTGTGTTCTACCCACTGTAAGAGTTTGAACTTCACAAGACCGACCGTACAATACATACGTGAAAGAAAGCCTCAGCGTCGAACAACACTTTACAGGGGATGCTGGGTGAGGGATGGGTGAGTGTCACTCTGTTCCCTGGTCATGATCATTAACTTTTGTCAGAAGCAAGACTCCTTGACTCATGCCGGGGTGTGAGTCTACAGTCTGTACAATTCTACTAGTGGCGGGAGTTGGTGAGGATCTGCTTTATATTAGCTCGTGCTGTGTGTGGGGGGGGGTCTTTGCCAGTCCTGTCCTGCCCTGATGCTTGCTGCCCATCCGCTCGGCTTTTGTTGACTAGCAGCTCGCCTGCTTGGCCTTGCCACTCTACTGCTGCCGGGGCTTCTTGTCTGCCTTTCTGGCAAGACTCCTTGACTCATGCCGGGGTGTGAGTCTACAGTCTGTACAATTCTACTAGTGGCAGGAGTTAGTAGGATCTGCTTTATATTAGCTCGTGCTGTGTGTGTGGGGGGGTTCTTTGCCAGTCCGGTCCTGCCCTGATGCTTGCTGCCCATCCGCTCGTCTTTTGTTGACTAGCAGCTCGCCTGCTTGGCCTTGCCACTCTACTGCCGCCGGGGCTTCTTGTCTGCCTTTCGTCGTGAACAGCTACCATGATTTGTGTTAAAACGGACATTCTATATTCTTATAAACGAGATTGAAACCTAGTTATTTGGCCCTAAAATGTCACCGTCAGAAAAATTTTATGCCAGACCCCTTGGATGTATCTGGATTTCACCTGCAACTTAAAAGTCCGTACGGACCCTAAGGATCTATAAGAGCCTAAGACCGTGAGTCAGACATTTTTAGGGCCAAATAATAAGTAGGTTAAAATTTTGTTCAAAACATATAAAATCATATTAAAATGTCTGTTTTAAGTTTTAAGTTTTAACGAAATTGTTGTTCATGTGTTTCTTTCTGCATCTTGTCTCATTCTTTTATCTGTTTTCCCTTGTGATGTTTAATGGAGCAACTGCCAATTTGAAACTGAATATGTGGTTCAAGAAACACTTCTGGTGGCAGTGGTGGGGAAGCATGGCTGTAATGCTCTTCTACAAGTGGTGTCCCCTGCAGTGCAATGTGGTGAGCAAAAAAAAAAAAAAAAAAAAAAAGGTGGTTCCAAACAGTGTCTGATGGAGCAACTGCCAATGCGGTTCAGAAAAACGTTTTTTTTAACTTTTTTGTATTTTAACTAACACTCACAAGTTTGCAAACTTTGAGCAAGCTGGTGAGATATCATCCATCAGTAAAAGGCATCCTTGGCAGACTATCCAGGTTCAACCTCCCGATGCGTTGGTGAGAGTCGGATGAAGAGTCTGTCGCAGTCATCCTTTTCCCATGGGTGATGTGTCACATCTACACATACACACACACAAAATTATTATTCTCTATAATTTACCTTCTTCTCGTTCCTTTGTCCGTCTTGTGTATTCTCTGGTCGTTTCCTGTGCTTTTCCTATATCTAAATGAGGACCTGTGTAGCACTGATTCGTGTTCCCCCACAAATGTGATCTTTCGCGGGCAAATGCAGGCCAAAATGGACCGGATACATATTCATAAAATTTCATATATATAAGACTTTATAGTTGAGAGAGAGAGAGAGAGAGAGAGAGAGAGAGAGAGAGAGAGAGAGAGAGAGAGAACCTACTGATGAGTCGGTGAAACTTCTGACAAAACGGTATGGTACAATCATGCATTTTTTTTGTGGAGGTGTGGATAGCGTACATGACAACACACACACACACACACACACACAAAAATAAACCACTAGTACCTCCGAGCCTATTTTCGACGTGGTACTGGCCAGTACCCGAACTTTTAGGAGGCCGGTACCGACAACGGCTGCCGTTGATAAATCTGATCGGCGGCCGTGAAAATGTTTTGGCCTCCTGAAAGGTCGGAGGCCGAGTATTTTCGAACCGTCAAAGGTACTGGTGATTTAAGAATTTTCAGTTTCTCAAGATCCCCCTCGTAGGCTCGTACCAAATTATTTCTTCCCATTCTGCTACGTATTCAAACCACACACACAAAATGCTTAAGAATTTTCAGTTTCTCAACTTCCCCCTCGTAGGCTCGTAGCAAATTATTTCTTGCCATTCTGGTACGTATTCGAAAAAGGTTGGAGATAGTTTGCTTCCATTGCTGGTGAATTTTACGAGTATGTATTGGTGTTTCGCAGGGTGGCAGCTTTGAGGGTAATATGGATCGTAGACCTTCGGCACTGGTTCTTGCTACTGAGACCTCTTTTTTAGGTACTGGTCCTGACTGTTCAATGCAGATGAGCGCCTGCTCGTCCTTCCCTTTTTTCAAAGGAAAAAGAAAAAACTGACATTTAATTTATTGAATCTAAGTCTTGCCCTCTTCACCCAGACTGGTATGCGGAAAGGCCTGTAGACTGTAGTTATTTGTCCTGTCATTAACATGTATAATGCAGCTCGGAAGAGCCCTCTCTCCAGTATTACTAATATGCCCATTTCTCTCTCCAGCGTTGCCCATCACATAGTCCTATTGCGTTCCATTGTATTCGACAGAAGACGGTAGGGACCATCTGACGCCATCGAGTAGGGTAGGGTACCATGACACTAGCTAAGGCCATGGCACTTCATATACTCATTCCATGTCATCTATCGGTACATCTTTCTTATTATGTATGATGTGCATTAATTGAAATAGAATACAAATCGCAGCTGAGCAGGCACCTTTGCTAATGAATTACGGCAACGACAATGCAAGAGCAGTGTCCTCCAGACCTTGATTGCCAGATGGCCCAGATCAGATGGATCCCGAAGGCCACGAGGTGTCTGCAGGTAGCACAGTCGACTGGAAACTTTGATTTCATTTAGAGATGTACGAGACACACATTTACATACATACATACAATGTCATACATTCATACATTCATACATACATACATACATACATACATACATACAACTTTATGTACATTGATTTTGTCTTTTGTACGTATGTCATAAAAATAAATAAAATAAAATAAAATTATAACGTGCATGATCCATCTTGATTTTGGACGACGGTAAAATGGCCCAAGCGGCCAGATTCCACTTGGATACACTACGTACAAAAGACAAAATTAAGAATGGTAGGATCCAGAACCATGGGGTTCTGTTTTTTGTTTCGTTTTGTTTTGTTTCGTTTTGTTTTCTTTTGTTTTTGTGTTTTTTTTTAACTACACACAGTTATACTGTTATACATACATACATATGTCATTGAACGTCCGCGTCCAAGTGTGCACACACACGTCTAGACATGCGGTTTTCATATAGAATTCAAACAAGTTACATACCGATTTGGTGTCCACAAAGCCGAGCATTATTGTCCCCTGAGTGACAAACAGCAGCTCAGATGCTGTGTATCACAAGTTGTTCAAATTGACATGAACAACAAAAGCCAAACCATGAACGACAAACACAAAACACATCATCACTCATTTGTCGAAAACTTCAAACCAGTAGTGTTGTGTCAAAAAGGATCCAGTAGTGTTGTGTGAAAAAGGATCCTGATGCCTTATATATGAGCAAAAGGAGGTCGCGAATCCCTCCACATCTCAACCCAGAGTACGGGGGCCAATGCCCAGCTTGCTTCGGGATCTCCCCTAGACAATCCACCACCTGATTTTAGAAGAAGGCCCCGCGAGAGTACAGCCAACAAAAAGGGGGAAAAGGTAATGAAAGCCGACCAGAGGACCTTTCTTTAATCTGTAATGCCATTGAAATTTCATGACCATACTGCACAATCCCATAATATTAGAACATTCTCGGAGAAGTTTGTTCTTTTTTCCCTCAAAAACTCCACAGTTGACATGCAGCTAGTATGTTCTTTCTTTTGCCTCTAAGTTTGGCCTTGAGATATCCTCTACGAACTGACCAGCCCCTGGCAGTTAAATTGAGAGGTAGTTTTTACTCATCTGATTCCATTGGAGTTTAAACTCGGGTCTGTTTTTTAACAGTTGATGGGTCAAGCAACTGAGCTAGGCCAGTCAGTGACGAACGAAACCCACCGAACATGCAAATCATGTTTGAAGGAAAGGTTCTAGAGAATCTAAACATATATAACTAGAGTATCGTGAGGACCGCAGCTCCTGCCGATGGACGGCAGAGGACCCATAAGGGTTGGGAGCATGCCCAAAGGGATAAACCTGGTCAGGCCAGGGACTGGCCCACGCCAGGCTGTCCGGGATGCGGCAGGGCAAAACCGAAACCGGAAGCTCGCGACACAAGCCTTTGTGCCTTGCAGTTGCTGGACGACGTGGATATTCATTGCCTTTTTGGCTCAGCATCCTTTGCCTCACTCTGTGGTGCTGTACTACCTTTCACTTTACTGCATTTTGCACTTGCAGCCTAAGCTTCTCTTCCCATGCTGCTTGCCTAGTTGACTAGGTGTCAGCTGCCTTGCTTTGGTTTGTTTTTTTTTTGTTTTTTTTTCAAAAAGGGCGACGGTCTTGAGATATCATCATTGAGCTGACCAGCCCCGGGCAATTCAGAAACATTTTATTCGGTTATACTCATCAAGTTCAATCCGGATTCAAACTCAGGTCTGTATTTTATCAGTTCATGGGTGTACCCACTGAGCTAGGCTCTTGGGTACGCCTTGCTGGTTTTTTCCTTCCTCCTTTTTGTCATTTCCCTTGCTGCCTTGTGCCCTAGCCCCCAGGCTCTAGTTCATTGCATCACTGCTGAGCCTGCTGGTGCTGTTAGCTTTCAAATGTTTGGGATGACATTGTACGTTAATTTGGCCTAACCATATGAAGTGGACGACTGATTCAGGTATGCTGCTTATCGCGCTTGTCCATGCAAGTCGCTGATATTACCATTGCTGGGCTTTCCTTTTCCATCAAACATGATTACGACACTGTCGTGTAGAAAGAGAAAAAGAAACAGCTCTGTCTTTCCCGAAATAAAACTGCCCTGTCAGTATAGCTGAGCAGGGGGCGAGTTTCAGTCCAGATGCAACCACAGTGACCACACACTCTACTTGGGTGAACACGGTAGTTACAGTATTCTAGTAGACTAAGGAGTTACAGTATTCTAGTAGTAGAACCAGTATTAAGTAAGAAGTTAGTAGTACCAGTATTCTAGTTGACTAAGTAGTTACAGTATTCTGGTAGACTAAGTAGTTACAGTATTCTGGTAGACTAATTAGTTACAGTATTCTAGTAGACTAAGTGGTTAAAGTAATCTAGTAGACAAGTAGTTACTGTATTCTAGTAGTAGTAGCAGTATTCTAGTAGACTAAGTAGTAGTCGTAGTAGTAACTTAGTTACAGTATTTTAGTAGACTAAGTGGTAGTAGTAGTAGTAACTAAGTAGTTCACAGTATTCTAGTAGACCAAATGTCCCTAAGCGGAACATAACAGCCGGCAGCAACCCTGTGGAGCACCAGGCAGCGCGGTCAAGGCAACACGGCTGCACAACGCCAGAAACGACTGCAAGGAACGACATGGCACACAGGACATGCAGCGTGGCAACCAGGCAGTGAAGCACAAAGGCAACACCACCAAGGCAAGGACACTGCAGGGGACAACAGGGCGAGCCGTTGAGCAGCACAGCAACCACGCGGTGAAGCACAAGGCAACACCGACAATGCAACCAAGCTACAAGTTGGGCAAGCAACGGACACAGAAGGCACGCCCAGCGGATGGGCAGCAAGGCAGCAACGCAGTGGATCAGCAAAGCGCAAGGCAACACTAACAGCACAGCCACACCACATAGCGAACGCAGCAACCTCCAGAGAACAACATGCGAAACAAGTGAGACAGGCAGCAAGGCAGCTGCGGACCACAGACGAGGCCGTCCACACATCCAACACAGAGCAAAGCGGCACATCACCTACTCACATCACGATTGAACACCGTAGACTGTTGGTTCCCGCCACCCGCTGAGCCAGGGAGTCCCTCAGACGAACATCTGTCATCACTCACAGGACACGAAGACATCCCGGACCGAGTGGCCCCCCTAAGAGTGATGTAGGCACTCCAAAAAGAGGAATGACTGGCAGTTTGGCACTGCTTGAGGGGGCTCAGTTGGAAACACAAAAATACTTGGAAAAAATCAGAGGACGGACAGACAACAAGAGAGAGACAGCAGACATAAAACTGATTGTGTGTGTGTGTGTGTGTGTGTGTGTGTGTGTGTGTGTGTGTGTGTGTGTGTGTGTGTCTGCGTGTGTGTGTGTGTGTGTGTGTGTGTGTGCTGTGTCCGCAC
>BFEA01000303.1:1957522-1967986 GCA_003427395.1 Chara braunii | reverse complement strand
TCTCTCTCTCTCTCTCTCTCTCTCTCTCTCTCTCTCTCTCTCTCTCTCTCTCTCTCTCTCTCTCTCTCTCTCTCTCTGTGTGTGTGGTGCAACATGGGAATGAATCCTCCCGCAATAGTGGGAGGATTCATTCCCATTTTTGCATCTTGTCCTCTCTCTCTCTCTCTCTCGCCCGTGCCAAAAGAAACAAAACCATTATTGTTATTTTCTTTGTTTTTCTTTTTTATATCTTCTTTTTTCTATAAAAGAATAAAGTCCTTTCTTCGGATTGTTCACTTTTTCCTTTTCCCGTTTTTTTTTCTTTTTCTCTGGTTCTTTCCGTTTTCTTCTCCGGCTAGGCCTGGGAACCTCAGAACTGGTAGTTCGAGCCTCGGCACGGCTCCGCAGACCGGTCGGCCGAGGCTCGGACTCGATAGCTGGGCCAGGTACTGGTGGTTTAACTAAACCCCTGCTAGTAGGATTTGGCCCCCGGTTTGAATCCTTCTGATGTAATCAGATAGATAAAATAATGTTTGGAGTTACCCCTTTTATTTTGTGTTCAAAAACAGTTACTGCGGCTTGTGTATCTAAAGGCCTAGCTCAGTTGGTAAGGTATGCAAAGGGCATTCGGGAGCCCATTGGGCTCATTTACCTTCCTGGGAAAGCTTGGGATCCACCACCTAGAGATAGGTGTTTGGTCCCCCCAAGCAGCATTAAACCACCAGTACTTGGCCCAGCTATCGATGCGGAGCCTGGAACGCCCCTGTGCGCCAATTTTTGCCGAAGCGCCGAGGTACTGTTTCAATTTTTTTTTGGCTGGCGCTTTTAGTCATTATGGTCCGGTACCCCGAAGCCCTAAAGGCATGGCGTGTTAATGGGGAAGCGTTGCGGCTGATAGCTTGGCCGAGTACTGGTGGTTTAAGCAGCGATTGTTGATGATTGTAGTGGGAGGGTACTGGAGGGAAGGCACAACAAGTGGCCCAACAAGAAGCTCGGACGGAGTCGGACCTGATGCTACCAGGTAAACCTTGGCCAGCATCGCCCACCTGCAGGTCGGGTGCAACCCCCACTGGTTTTCTCGTTGGAGGCTTGAACTCGGGCTGACTGCTACAGGGGTCCCCGCAATATTATAATGATAATAATCAAAGCCCTCCCTGTGAGATTCGGCAGGTGATAGGATTGGTTGCACTTCGAGCCTCCTTTTGTTGAGGCAGAAAAGTACTGTGGGCCAAGCTTTGCCAAAGGGCCAGCGTGACTTCCTTTTTGGTTGGCGCCACCAGACATTTTTGTCTGGTGGCACCCGGCCTCCAAAGAACGTGGTGTAGCCTATATTTGCGTTTAGAGTTCGTCTGTGAAAGGTAGTAGTAGTTTGAAAGAATAAGCCTTACATTAAACCACCAGTACTTGCCCGATACAGCGGTTGCGGGGCCCTACCCGCGACTCTCGGAGGCCGGCGGCGCACTCTGGGCCATTGATGCGGTTTATCATCGGCCCAGAGGACGCGAAAGTTGCGGGGCGTTAACGACAACGCCCCGCGACCGATGTATGGGCCAAGTAACGGTGGTTTAAAGGAGAAAGAAGAAACAAAGGGAGAAGAGCGACAGTGCAAGTGGTTGGTACCAACTCGGATTGCCTCTTGGCCTCCTTCAGCCTCCTTTTCATCTTCAAAATGTTGCCCTCTTGGGTCCCAATACCCAAGGGGCAGCCTTACTTGAGAAAAAAAGGCCTAGAGGGCCTTTTTCTCGATTTTTCCAGTTTCTACCCCATTTTTGGTAGGTCGAGGTATTTCCCCATGCCTTGGTGCCTTTTCAGCCTTGGATCTGGTTGAGATCCAAGGCCAATAATATTTTGTGTCACCCCCAAGTAGCCCTTGCTTCAAATTTGAGCCCTTCAGCTCACTTTTTCAATTTTTGGTGCATCTGGCTCTTTTTTTTGTCCAAATGCACGTTTTCGTTTCTTTCCCTCTTTTGTTTCTTTCCATTTTGGGCTTCCAACTCATTCCGGAGCTAGCCGTTTTGAGCTGACCCACAAAAAACGGCTAATTCCTCTCCACCATGAGATCTGATCTCAGATCTATGGTCCAAAAAAAAAACGGTCACCTCCATTTTTTCTCTTTTTTTCTTTTCTTTTCTTTTATTTTTTATGTGGCAAGTGTCAAATAGTTGGTGAGTCCTTTTCTAGGTCATGGATCGTCATCCATGACCAGATTCAGACTCAGCAGTTGGCCGTTATATCTCGGATTACAATAATAGCACCCCCATGCTGCTATGGGTCTCTATTTTGCCTTCGTTAATCTCAATTTTGATCCCCCCTTGCTCCGATTTTCTTTGGACAACCTTTTTCCCACGTTGAACCCGTTGAGGCTCTATTTTCTTATGCCTAGCTAGTCCAAGATATCCCGGACTGTTGGGCAGCCCTTCCAACACCATTATTTTGTTTTCTTTTCTCTCATGGTTCTCCCATTTGATCCCACTAGTGCTTGCACTAGTGGTGCTAATATTTTCCACCGTCTAGGTCTTAATCTCGACGGCGCCGTTTGCTTTGTGCGGTCATCCCTCATGTTGGCTCATGGTTACCTTGGGACAACTCAAGTCCCCACCACTTTCCCCGTACTATTTCCATTTTTTCGTCCCGCCCGTAGTCCCGCCGGCGCGTGTCCCGTTTTTCGACTATTATTATTTGGGCTACCTTAGTCCCCGACAACGTTCCGAATGATGTCCCATTTTTATTTTGGGACCTCCTTGTCCTTGGTGGTTCCAATATCTCTTCCTTCGGTGCCACATGTGTGCCGATTATTTTTGGCCGCGAGATCTCATCTAATGGTTGTCGTTTACCGTCTCTATATGCCTCATGCTGAAATTACTCTTTTCTAGCCCTTTGGGCTTGTCATGGCTCATTTTTCCCTTGGCCTATGCATCCTTATGCAGTCCATTATTTCTCGGACTGCAACTGTGGTCATTTTCCTAGTCCCATAGCCCCACAACTTGCCCCATACTAAAAGAAAATGAAACGTTTAATTCCCAAGTGCATCCGGGTTCAATACTGGCTCCGGATGCACCTAAAACATGTGTTTTCCCTTCCCTATGCAATCCGTTGCCACTCGGATTGCAATAGGGGTCAATTTCCTAGCCCCAATGCCCCACAACTAGCCCTCAACTGAAAGAAAAAGAAATGACCAACTTCCAAGTGCATCCGGGCTTAATTTTGGCTTCGGATGCACCTAGAACATGTGTTTCTTCTCCCCTATGTAATCCGTTGTATTTCAGCTGCATGTGACTTGATTTTTTTTTTTTTTCTCTACAAAATCAAAAGAAAATCAATGCCATTTGCAACCGTCATATTCCATAATGTATCTGGTCACGAATGCATCTCCCCAAGTGGTCGTTTTTTACTGTTAAGACATTTTTCTCTTTCTTTTTTTTTTCCTCCTTTCTTGGACAGTAAGGATCTACCAGTCCCTACTTGTGGCAGTCCCAACTAACGGCCAACTCACTCACTCCCTCTCATTTTTTTTGTCTCATTCTTCCACATTTTCTTTTTTTTCTTTCTTTTTCTAGCATGCCAAGTGTCAAGTGGCCGTTAAGGCCCTTTTCTAGGCTCTTCCTCTCAGTTTTGGCCCTCCCTATCCCCATGGTGCAGTTCGTTGCATCTCGGACTGCAATAATAGTTCCCTCATGCCCATGAGAGCTTCCTTTTTCCTTTATTTCTCTCCCACAGTAGCCCCTCCTACTCCGATTTTCTCCCCGATGCCTATTTTTCATATGAAGTCTGTTTTGACTCCATTTTCTTGAGGGAGGTCGATCCGAGATTTTTCGGATTGCTCCCATGCCTCCCACTTCATGTTTCTTTGTTTTTTTTTTTCTTTTGGCTTTCCCGTTTGCTACCGCTATTGCTTGCACTAGCGGTGTTAATATTTTTGGCCGTCAAGATCTCGATCTTGACGATGCATCTTGTCTTAATTGTTTTCTCCTCATGCCGCTCCGCCGTTTCTCTTGGGACTTTCTCATGTCTCCGCCACTTGTCCCGTCGGTGGTCCCCGATACTTAGTCCCGTCGGTGGTCCCCAACACTTAGTCCCGTCGGTGGTCCCCGACACTTAGTCCCGTCGGTGGTTCCTGACACTTAGTCCCGTCGGTGGTCCCCGACACAGTCCCGCCGGTGATCCCCGATACTTAGTACCACCGGTGGTCCCCGACATTTAGTCCCGTCGTTGGTCCCCGACACTTAGTCCTACCGGTGGTCCCCAATATACTTTATCTCGGCTACCATGATTTTTACTTAGTCATACGTGGTCCCTGGTGCCTTTCCTGAAGGTGTCTCACGTTCTTTGGGCGTCTACCGCCCTATGGTGACCCCCTTTTCCTTGCTTTCTCTTGGGCCTTACGTGCGCTGGTTTCTCCGACCGCGGGCCTCCAATCCGAGGCCCCCGTTAATTGTCGTAGGCGACCCCCATGTTGGACCCTTGTTTTCTAGCGTCTCACGGCCACCGGGGCCGTCCACCTCTCGGCTTCCTCATTCTTTTGTCGCTGTCGTGTCGTGTTTGCAGGGTCAATGGCCCCTCGGCCTTAGTCTTGCTGAATTCCAACAACCCTCCTGGCCTCATGCTATGTTCTATGCGTCCATGTCCTCAGACTTACTTGCTTGACATCACCGGTTCTTTGCCCTTGCGGTTCTCAACCCATGACATCATTCCCCCCTGCGGCCTAGTCCTTTGTTTTTTCTCTCTCTTGCCTCCTTGCTCCGGATTTCTCTGTCGTGCAAAATTTGGCTATAAACAGGCTCTCGAGTGTCGGGATGTTATTCGAGACCCACCGATCCCGACAACGGCGATGGTTGGGAGGCAGAGAGGTCGGTCGGATCGACTAAGTTCTCACACCCGAGGTCCCTGGCCGTCCGGCTCACTGCGCTCGGGTTAACTAAGAAGTTGACATGTGGCGCTTGCGCGCAGGAGCGAAGAGAAAAAAGCCGACGACGATTTCATACTCGCGCTAGGTGCGGGGATCGACAGTTAGTCGGTGAACAGAGGGCATCAACACACTCATGATGCATGCAAGTAGACGTCAAAGACACAATGACCCCAAGGGTCATACCCAGGATCAGTATGGAGGCGTGACGCTCAGAGGATGAACTACATACTTAGAGTACCAAAGTGGTAATGATAGATCATTTAGACGCGATCTCCATGATTTCCTCTCCAAACATTTTGACCCTGGACCTCAGGCAACGTTTATCCTAATTGGAGAACAGGCCAAGATGACCAAAAGGGACACCTTCGTCAAATTCGAAGAGCACAAAGAAGCGGGACTCAAATGATTTTCACACAATGCTTTGCTGGAATTGCAGAACCTCAAGGTCAAAGCAAACCCCATATGGTCAATAGTTGATGAGGTAACATTCCTGTGTTCTATTCTCAAGCGTGGAGTTCTGCTGGCCTCCTCAGATCTCGAGAAGGGTAGCTGGATCAGACTATAAAAGGAGGGAGGAGAGGGTGTTTGTGTGTATTATTATGTGTCAATGGAGACATTACACGCGTTGTATGAAATCCGGTATGAGAACAAGCAACCAGATCTGCAGATCTAGATTTACGATCGATTAATGTTAACGGATTGGCTACGGCGGATGCGAAAAAAAGAAAGGTTAGAATGAAACAATTGAAAGGGGTAGGTGGCCGGCCACACATGGCCAGATCTGGTCTGTATACAAGAAACTCACCTCACAAACTCTCCCGCACACTCCTGGGCTCATAACATCGTATGGCCATTTCAGAAAGTGTATGCACATGCACCTAGGAGTGGATCTGGGGGAGTAGCAATCTGGGTGCCCCCAGATTCTAGAGCCGAATTGGTGTATTGGGAGGTAGACAAGGATCAGGGTCGTTGGGTCAAAGCATTGGTCATGCTGGAACTAGAAATTATTTGCGTAATTAATTTATATGACCCTAATGATTTACAAGAAAGGATTTCATTCTTTCGGGAAATCAGGGTCCAAATCTCAGAGGGCATCCCTGTCATCATGGCATGGGACTTTAATGCAACACCAGATAGGTGGATGGATAGATGGAAGGTGACCGCTCCTTGTCCTACTTATGTTGAAGAAGATGAGCGTATTATCCAGAGTTTGTGTGAGGAAGAAAAATTATATGATACATATAGACGGATATTCCCACGAGAACGCTTCTTCACCTGCATTCGTAACACTGACACAACACAATTCTGTAGATCAAGAATTGACTTAATATTAATGTCTGAGGATTTGGATCACGCTTTAGTTTGGGCAACTATTTTTTCTCAAAGTCCTTGGCCAGGAGCAGATCATAAGATGTGTGCGGTCCGACTTTCATTCCGAAAAAAGCTAGACCAAGGGAAAGGTTTTTACAAGCTGAATACCTCACTCCTGAAGAGTACACAATTCAAAAGTTATCTAGAGGATGTGTGGAAATACTGGCACACCACTAAAGACAAACATGACTCCTTCATAAAATGATTTAATAATGGTCTGACCTTTTTAGGCAAAAAATGTAACGAATATTATAAGTTCATTTCCAAAAATGGATACCTTCAGGAAATACAAATTCAAGAACAAATACTTCACTATGAACTTCAGAATCAACCAACTGACCCTCATCGACAGACTCACCTTATGGATCTTAGAAATCAGCTCTTAGCCCTGGCCCAACATCGTTGGCAAGGATGCTTAATCAGAGGCAGAATAGCTAAATATTCAACTGAAGGGCAAATGGATTCTAGATTTTTTTCATTAGCCAACATACGGGCAAAAAGAACAAGGATTGAAGGATTCTTGGACCCTTTTGATTCCTCTGATGATCTCGCTCTTTACACCTCTTCAGCTAGTAGTTTAAGAATTGCATACAATTTCTTCAAAAACCTCTTTACTTCGTCCAAAGATCCCACTAGAAGACGAGAGATGTTCAAGCTATACAACTGTTTCTATCACCCCTACACAAGGCTCTAACATCATAACAGAGGGAGTGGTTAGAATGACCTTTAACAGAAGAGGAGATTTGGACTGCCATTCTCCAGATGGAGGAAGACAAGACCCGAGGTATCGATGGCCTCCCAAAAGAATTCTGGGAAATCATGTGGCCAATTTTTCCAAAGGACTTGATGGAGTACTTTGAGGCTATTCAGGTAAATGGGGTTATGTGAGAGTTTGTCTGTCAAGGTATATTGACTTTATTATATAAGAAAGGTGATAAGATGAACATTAGAAACTATAGACCTATCACCTTGCTTATTGTAGTCTATAAATTACTGGCTAAAACTTTGGCCAATAGGATGATACTAGTCATGACAAGTATCATTCACCCCTCACAGACAGGCTGTATCACTGGAAGACATATTCAGGATAACATTCTGTTAATTAATGAGATGGTTAAACTCTCATATCAATCAAAAAGAGATGCTGCCTTTGTTTTTATAGATTTTGAGAAAGCATATGACCATGTTGATTAGAGCTTTCTTGATGCCTGTCTAAGTAAGACGAATTTTGGTACTGTCCTAAGGAACTGGGTAAGGATTTTACATTCTAATGCTACTACGAGAATTCAAGTCAACGATCTCCTCTCACGGAAATTCATCTTCAGAGGTCGGTAAGAAAAGTTGATCCTCTAACCCCTTTTCTCTTTGTCATCATCATGGAAGCTTTAGAGGCTAACCCACGAACTAACCAGAAGATTCAGAAACTTTGGATCTCAGGAATACCTGATGACGCAATCCCAATATGCTCCATGTTTGCAGATGACTTAACTATTATGATGGAGGCATCTTCCTCTAACATAGAGGAAATCAAAGCCCTCATAGATAAATTTTCATTAGTATCGGATATGGTGGTTAATTGGGGAAGTAAGACTCAGGGATGGTGGTTTCATTCGAATGGGGTACGTCCTCCAGAAAGCCCCAAAGTAAATTGGGTCCCCATGGAAGCCCCCATAAGAGTGTTGGGGATTTCACTTACTGCTTGTGGCAAACCAATCACAAATGATGAATGAATCACTACTCCTACATTAAAAAAAATGACCCAATGGAAGAACAAGCATACAACTCTATTTGGACGAGCCTTGATTATTAACAATGTCGTGCTTGCTTCTACCTGGTACAAATCTTGTATTTGGCCCATTAGTAAATCACATACCAGAGTTTTTCAAAATCAGGTAGTGACTTTCCTGTGGAGGGGAGACCATGAGCAGAATATGGTGATTCCGAGGGTGGCCTGGCTATCTCTAGTCCAACCAAAAACAAGAGGAGGTATGGAGATCCTGTACCCTACAATTCAAAATAGGGCTTTGTCCATGCAATAGATTAAAAAGTTAATTTTCTCTGTTGACATTCCGTGGCAAACCCTGGCACTGGAACAAATCCGCCGTTTGACACCAACTGCCACAAAAGACATACACCCACTTACTTGGATAGAAGACAAATTTTGGGTTATTCCAAGAGTAAGGACGGTTTTTAAGGAAGAGGGAGATAGAGAAGCAGCAAAACGAGATCTTAGTCAGGACAACCTATGGGTATCATTACTAAAAACATGGAGAACTTTCCCTCTACCTGATAAACCCTTTCCCTCACGGTATGAGGAAGTCTTAAGGCAACCTCTCTTCGGGAATAGATGGATAACATATTCCCAAGGCTGCATTCTAAATAGTTCCTGGGCACCTTGGGCCCTATGGGTCAAAAAAGGAGTTTTGAGGGTAAAAGACCTTTGGGATACAACTACAAGGGATTGGAAAACAACTGAGCAGATGAGAACAATTCTTAAAAATGCACGTCAATTATCCACAAACTTGGAATAAATCATATTCGCTATTCCACTGGCTTGGGTAAGGACCCTAAGAAAAGGACCAAATTTCAAGCAGGCGGACTGGGTGGTGGGATTTCAGCAGGATAATCAACAATGTATTGGACAGGTAGTTCATGTTGATGAGGATGGGGTTTTTGTTAGCCTGATATCGATTATGAATGAGCACCTCCTGGTCAAAGATCGGGAGGATAAGGTTTTATTCTTCCCTTTCTTGACAATATATCGGATCAGAGTTCTTTATGTTCCCTCAGTCAAAGGATGGAGGGCCTTCCACCCTGATCTCTCTATCCCAGACCTCCCTTTCGACCCAGAGGAATGGATCTGGCAGACCTATGAGAAAGGAAAACCACGCATTTTTCTCTTACTGTCGGTCAAATCAACTTATAGGATGTTGAGACCCAAAGTAGATATCTTGGCAATAGTACAAGAAACATGAGCGCGTCATTTGAATATTAATATCAATTTGCTTAAAAGGATTAAATGTTTTAAATACTGTAAACAAGGCTCGACGAAATTCGCCTCCTTACAATGGCAAATAACTCACTGGTGTCTGCCCACTAATGACTGACTCATTGACCATTCGTCATTAGAGCAAAGGGGCTTTGCTGTCCCGTGGTGCAAATTTTGCTTGTTAACATTTCCCAGTCGAAAAATATGTGAAACAATAGAACATATTTTTATGCAATGCCCGAGCGTTGTCCTTTTATGGAGACATTGGGATTGCATATGGAATAAACTCACAGGAAGGGAGTGACAGTGGGATTGGAGAAGTACACTCTTGGGTCATTGGGAACCTACAGATGGTCAACTCCCATCATTTCAACACAACCTATATACGGTCGGGCGCACAGTGATGCTATGGACACTTTGGTATAGACGGTGCGTTCATGAAAGAGAAAAACTAGGACTGGATATTAAGGAAACAAATATCATTATGGTACAAATGTTACACCTGCATAGCACACCGAACGTGTTCGCAAGTTTTCCGAACATCCGAACACGTTCGGTCGTTCGCCCGAACGGGAAGCGAACGCGTTCGCACGAACGGCTTTCGGAGGCCTTTGAATGCGTTCGCCTAGCGAGCATTACCGGCCCTCCGAAGGGTCTGGGGGGTAGGTGGGGGCCCTGGGGGGGTGTTTGGGGGGCGGGATTGGGCGGGCGGCCTGGCGGGAAGGGGCAGTCGGGTCCCCTGTTCGAATTCGAACAAACAGTCGGGCTGCCCCGCCGCTCGTTGCCGCGCAGCATTCACCATCGGAGCAGCGAACCCCTTGGTAGGTGTGCCTCCTCCTCCTCCTCCTCCTCCTCCGCCATATCTTCTTCTTGTTCTTCTTCTTCTTCCTTTTTTTTCTTCCGTTTTTTTAACTTTTATTTCTCTTTGTTTTCTAACTTTTCGAAGTTCCTTCTTCGTTGAATCTTCTTTTTCTTCTTCTCCTACTTCTTCTTCCTCTTCTACTTCTTCTTCTTCTACCTCTTCCTCTTCCTCTTCTTCTTCTTCTTCGCCGTCGTCGTTGCCGTCGTCGTCATCGTCGTCATCGTCGTCATCGTCGTTGTCCTCGTCCTCGTCATCGTCATCGTCATCGTCATAGTCCTCACCTCCTCCTCCTCCTCCTCCTCCTCGTCCTCCACATCCCGATCCCGATTTTCCCACGTGTCCCCCCCCATTTCCCCC
>BFEA01000303.1:1901872-1920665 GCA_003427395.1 Chara braunii | reverse complement strand
CTCTCTCTCTCTCTCTCTCTCTCTCTCTCTCTTCTCCTCATATGGGGGACATCTGTATTCACTACACTATTCTCTTCTGTCAATATTTTTTGTTGCCTCACACTAGCTGCCTTGCTCACTCCATCGATCGATATCTATGCCAGAAAGACGCAGCACATCTTTACGGGCTGAACCTTTCCCCTCAGGGTTGAACCTACTACCTATCTGAGCCTATCCCTTCAGGGCTGAGCCTATCCCCTAGCGACGGATGGAAAGGATTGCAAATGTAGAAGGATTCCGTTATTCTTATGAATGAATCGAAAACAAACAGCTATATAGAATTCTTGGAACGCCTGAATGCAAACTCTTTGCCCCTCCTCAAAGAGGTTAGTATGCGTGAAATGGCAGGAACAGTGCTCGCAACCATGTATCTTCCTAAACACTAAGCCTAAGCCCCGAAAACCCTAAAATTGAAACACTGGACACTTAGTCGTAAACAACAAACTTGCGCCACAAAACCTGACCTTCAACCACCAAATCCTCGACAGCAAAACGCTAAATCCGTTGCCCTTTACTCGGAAACGCTGAGCTCCTTGAACCCTAAACCCTAAAGCTGAAAGCTTGAAACCTTTGACACCAGACCCTAAACCCTAAACCCCAGATCCTGAACCCTCAACCCTAAACCCTAAACCTGAAAGCCTGAAACCCTTGACACCACACCCTAAACCTTAAACACTAAACCCTAAACCCTAGATCCTGAACCCTCAACCCTAAAGCCTACGCGTTTCACAACAAAACATAAACATAAACTTCCTGAACCCTCAACCCTAAAGCTGAAACCCTAGACACCAGACCCTGAACCCTAAACCCTTAACTCAAATGTTTCATGATAAACTCTCGATCCTAAACCAGTAAGTAACCCTTTACTGCAAACGGTAAACCCAAGTTTAAACTCTTAACGCAAACCTCAACCCCTAAGCCCTCTTGAACCCTTCCTTATCCTTTAGCGTTTTACTTCTCCGGACTGCAAAACCTCAACGGCGAACCCTAAACCCTAATGCTCTGCAAGCTTAATATGTAACCACACTGCTGTCCATTCTGAATGAGTGAGTACAGCAGAAGCACCAGACCAGTCTTCTGTCCGCATATTAGCGAGAACAGGTCAGATTTGGCAGAAGATGGGGACTGGGCCAGCCTGTTGTTGATTGCAGGTACATGTCATGAATCGACAGAAAATGCCGAAGAGAAATGATGATGTTCAACCTCCAGTATGTGGTCCCCACCAGCTTGAGAATCACGATCGAGTCACTTCAAAAATTTTGGAGGCTCTGAGCAACGGGACCAAAATGGCTGGGGCCCAGGGGTGCCAGCCAAAACAATTTAGAGCAAAAACGCTGTGCTCGCATTTCGGTAAAGCTTGGCGTGGAGGGGGAAATGCAATCCGCCTTGTACAAAAGAGGCCTGAATGCACTGGCGGCTTAAGCACTACTCATTTACCATGCAGTGACCCACATGCTATGGATCAATGGGATTCTTCTACCATCATGTATGCATGCTGATTTTACGAAAATGACAGAGGCTGCCACCCTTCCTCGGAGAAAAGGTGGAAAGGAAAAGCCTTTGCCTCACAACTGCCTCTATCGACAAAGAAAAGTGCTGCCTACCGTTGGCATTGTACTCGAGTTTTCAAAAGATTTGAAAATTCGAATAGGAGATTATAGGATGCATTTGTGTTGTATTTGAAAATAAGGGCTGTTCGAATAGAACGTACATGCGTTGTATTCGAACATAAAGCAGCCTACGCGTTGTATCTGCTTACAAATAGAATATGTGTATTGTTCGGGGGAACACGGCAGCCTGTCTTTCCAAAGCAACCCACACTTCACTGCAAACGAGCAATGCCCAGTCCGTCAAAATACCATGCGACTTGGTGATTGCTTGCTTTGTTTCCACTGTGCCAAAGGCAAAACGAGTATGGCAAGAGCCCCGTTCCTCCTGATCTTGTTGTTCCTCCTTGTTGTCCTGCAATGGCATCCCTGCCTGGATAAATTTTACACCCATTCACTTGTAAGCAAAGAGATCATGAGTTCGAGCCCTAGTCTGATGCACGCAAATTGGCAGATCTTCTACAGTCCTCAAAAAAAAAAAACAGAAAAACACGGCTCATCTAGTGAGCTGTGGGCGCCAGCACCGTCTCCCCATCCCTCCACCATCATTCCAGATTTGCCTGGAAGTTCATCCATAAAGGTGCTGAATCAGATCCCCCTCCACGCAGCAGACACTCCCTAGAGGAGAGCACAGACAGAGGCGATCTACCATATCGTCTCATCTCCATACAGATCAGTGTGAGAGGAAATCATCCGGGGCCGAATCCCACTTAGTACCATTATCAATCAGGTCCGACCGTAGGATGCAGAGATCGATGGCCCGAGATGAAGAAGTTCGGCAAGTGGGACTTGGCTCTTGGCTCCTGGTAACTTTTGCATCAGAGCTTCATTTTAAAGCTACCGTCTTCACCCAAATAGAACGCAAGGTCATTATCCCTACCGTATCTGGACAGCAACTTGGCCCAAATGCAGCTATAATGACCGGGTGTTCTATTCGGGTGAAGACAGTAGTTTCCTTTGAGTTAAGCTCGTTTCTTTATGTTTTAGAGTTAGTCAACCGAGCACAGTAGTTTTTTTTCTTTTTTTTTTTTTTGGGGGGGGGGGGGGGGGGGGGGGGGGGGGGGGAACACATAAGAATTACATGAACGCATGTTTGATGATACTTTTGATGATACGTAAGTTAACGTAACCGAAGCCATTACCCGGCTTGGGCTACGAAAGTTCTCAGAAAAGGCTATGAAGATGCATTGAAGATTCATGAACAACTTCTAGTAACCTTTTTGAACTTTTTCTTTCTACCGCAAAACTCAAGTTTCCTTTTGAGTGCCCACTTCTTGTACAAGTTTCACTTGTTCAAGTTAAAATTTTCACTTGGCAACTTTTAATTCTCATTTCTGTTCACAAAACAACTGGAAACGGCGGGGAAGGGAAGGGGGAGAAAAATGAGTGATGTTGTGTAACTTCTGCTGTATAGGGCAAAAACATCAGGGGGAAAAAAGGACAAAGTTCCGAAAAACCGAAAGGCAAATTTTTTGTCCAAGATGTGAAGGAACCATGCAATGAGAACACCAATAAACCAGATAGCGACATCTCACAGAAGACCAAACATGATTGAGCCGAATTGAAAGCAGGAAACCAAAGCAAAATGCACACAGCCAATAAGAGCAAGCAATGCACCAAGGTCTCTTGATATTAAAGAAAGCCCTTCACCCGGCGCCGCTAATCATCAAAACAACAACATGTAGTGGCTCTACCGGTGGCCTGGCCGCCCTTGTACACTCCCTAGCTCCTATCAGACTAGCCTATCTGCATGTCGCTCTCTGTCCCATGTATCAATCTCCCATTAAGCGTCCTCGGTCCCCACTGCCTTCCTCACTCTCCCTGCAACCTTCACACCTTCTCCACTCGGCGGACCAGTGCTCAGCCAGCTATGGGTGGCACTCGCCTTGCTCGGTGCCACCGCAGCAGCTTCTTCCTCCAGGCACTAGCGCTCAGCTACCACTCCTGCAGCGCCGCGGCATTGCCAATTGCCTTAATATGCCTGGCTGGGCGGCCTTCTCTCTTTTGTGCTCCTCGTGGAGGCTGCGTCCAGTCTCCCTGCAGTCCCTGTAGGCAGTCCCTGAGGCCTACTGGTTCATCGTGCAGACCCAGTCCCTGAGGCCTACTGGGTCATCGTGCAGACCCATCCTCCTTAAACTGGTGGGCTGGGCCTAGTACCAGTTAGTTATAGATGGTGGTGGATCATTTGCCTGGCCCACCTTCACATCGGGTGGGCAGGGCCATTTGTTGCACAGCCAAGGGGCGGCTTAGGGGCCTGGATGCTCGGAAAGACAAAGAATTTGGTGCATTTTTGCCAAATGAAACGCATATGCCGATCAGATTCGCTGTGACCCAGTAGCCCTGAGCTTTTACGGTGGGCAGGCGGAAGTCAGTGAAAATTTTAGGTTTGACAAATTGTAGTGTCCACCAAACTGGCCAGAACCGTAAGGTTCTGTTTCAAAAAAAGAAAAAAGAAAAAAAAGGGTCCACCAAACTGGTGGCCTAACAATTACGAACATCACAGAACAACAGATACATTTATTGCCAGGGAGTCCAGGGACAAAATAGGGCAATAGACTGCGACCCAATCTATTGCCTGAGACCCAGTAGCCCTGAGCTAAGACTGGAAAGCGAAATGGAAACTCAATGTTGCAGCCTTGCAGGGCAATAGACTGACGATGAAAGTGAACGGGGCTCAACTTGGCAGTATCCAGACTCCAGATCCCTGTCTCCTCATACCAAGAAAATGAACAGCTCCCAAGAAAACACTCTCCATTATCAACACTCTGTCCTTGGACCTTCAAAAAAAAATAATAATAATAAACACTTTACCTTCTTAAAGTGTGCAATGCCGTGCACAAATGTAGGGGGGAGAAAAGCTGTGGGAAAACTAGTAGACAGAACAAGAGCAGAAAAGAGACTAAACTGCTCGCCCAGGCAAACTAGAGAATTGAAATTGAGCCAATCCAAAGATTTTGGGGCTCACCTGGCTCAGGGCTACTGGACCACAATGGCTGGTGCTGCCAGCCAAAAAAGAAAAGAAAGTGCGCCGCGGTTCAGCAGAGCTTGGCATTCAGTGTGAGTCCCCAGCGTGACGGAAAAAAGAGGCTTGTATGTACTTGTCCTTTAACACCTGTGCGGGGATTTTCGTCCTCGGAAGGCTCTTAAAGGGGCCCGCTGCAAGCATTGTGCCCGCGCTATGTGAAGGCAGGCCAGCATTTCTCCAAGAGGCCTAAATTTTAGACAATCTCGAGGCTTTTGGGGGGCCCTGACAGTTACAGGGCGCCAGTTGGTTGAAGGGCCCTGCACGCTATGCAACTGTGACATTATGCTCCTTGTAGGCTCTTCCAGGCACGGTGTGGAAGCAGGCCTTCCGGCCAATCAGGAAGCAGTGAGTGACACAGGCCACGTCGCAACTGTTTCGGTCACAGGATGCTATCTGAATTGGGCCTGGGCGCAGACACGTTGGCCCAACGTGAAGCTACTGGGTACACGGTCGCCAGGCCCAGGCTGCCAACACAGGCAAGCACTTTCCATATAGGAAAGTGCCCGCCTGCTTGCCATTCATTCGGGCACTTTGTGCAATGCGGCAGCGCTGCCACTTTGAGCGCTGGTGAGCCACACGACGAAGACCTGGGTGCAGACGGGCTCAGGTGGTGGTGAGTGCTGCACATCGGCCATAGCCCCCCCGGCCAGACGTGCATGTATGCCAGTGGACTATGGTGGTGGTCTTCGAGTGTGAGGAGAAGGATGTGGGAGATGACGAGGGTGAGCTGAGAGAGGGAGAGAGGGAGAGAGGGAGAGAGGGAGAGAGGGAGAGAGGGAGGGAGTACGTACCTTGTTCGTCGTGGAGGTCTGCATGAGCGCCATCTGCACGTACTTTGGGTTCTGCTGCTGAAGTCTTCCTGTTGTGTCGTCATTAGTGTAGGCTAGTACAGGAGCTGTGTGATCGTAGTCTGGGCGCCGAGCGCCAAGTAGGACAAGAGACAGTGAACACATTGTTGATGGTGGCGAGATAAGGGATGATGTTGACAATTGAGTTTGTTTCTTCGGTCTCCTTTGGTGTGTGATTTGGCGGATTCCGCTTTCTGAACAGCTCACGACTATCTGGCTTTCAATGTGATGTTGCAATTTAGAATTCTGTCATTTCGCTCTTGCTCATTTTCCTTGCACTTGTGTTCCTCCATTGGCTTCTGTAAACCCTTCAACATTGTCGCCTTTCCAAAAGAGCGATCCTTGCTTTCGTAGTTGTATCCTATGATTCCTATCCTTGAACTCGCAGCCAGCCAATCGTGACCTGGGGCAAACTACTAAGGCCCCAAGCCCCTTACTGTGGCCTGTGCCCTGGGGCCTGGCCCCTGCGGCCTGGGCCATGGAGCCTGGGCCCTGGGGCAAACTACTATCCCTGGAGCCTGGGCCCTGGGGCAAACCACTATCCTTGCTTTTGCAACTGAATCATATCCTTGAACAAGGAGTTGGATCCTACCTGTGGCTTTGGTCTCGCAGCCAGCCAATTGTTGCCTGGGTCTCAGGGCAAACTAAAGCCCCAAGGCCCTTACTGTGGCTTTGCTAGACAATCTGATATGCTCTTTCTTAACTGAGTATTCTGTCGTTATGAGGAGAGGAGAAAATTCTGCCCTCCTCCTCCGGGTCCTTCCACAAAAGATGCACCCCAGTCAATGACCTTCTCTCTTCTGCTCCCCACCTCATGCAAAACTGCCATGGCCCTCCCTCGTTGAAGACCCGCCACATCCTTCTCCTGATCAGGTGAAGTTGCTTTGAACATTCGATGTTCTTTCTCTTCAGATGTTTTATCCCTTCCTTTATTACATCTGGAACATTGTGGCAGTACCTGTGCCCCATGTCTTGGCTCCTCGTGTTCTTGACCGTCCGGTACTGATACGTATGTGACATCCAGTATGACACCAGTTGACCTTAGTCGCACTCGGCTTCAAGTTGCTGAAAGAAACAATCCGGTGCCAAGGTGCCAACTGACTTTTCTCAACCGCGACCCGGTCAGAGGGACCAAAGCAGGAAAGAAGTTGGAAGGGGAGTAACTGTTTTCTAAACCGTGATGGGGACAGAGAGACCAAAGCAGAAAAAAGAAGAGGACTTGTTTGTCAAACGTGACTGTGACAGAGGGACCAAAGCAGGAAAGAAGTTGAAGAGAACCGTGACCGTTACAGAGAGCCCAAAGAAGGAAAGAAGTTGAGGAGGATGATCGGGCAATGATCACGACAAGTGTTTGTCATTAAGGAACTGCCTCCACCTTCCTTTGAAGGCTAGCATGCCAACCACTTCCCAGTGCTGGGTGCAGTGAGATCAAAAGTGGGGAGAACCTCCTGCACGCCCCTGGCTGAAATAGCAACATCAGTTGTGCACTATCCTCATCACATCAGAATGCACCTAAGTCTGTCTCCGTCTTGGAAAACTCTGACAGGCGCAATCCAGTCCTTTCAACATTGATAGAGCTCCATAGGCACTCCCTATATGGTGACACTGCTCCTCTGTCTGTCTGTCTGTCTGTATGTCTGTCTGCCTGGCTGCCTGGCTGCCTGGCTGCCTGGCTGTCTGCGTGGCTGTCTGCCTGGCTGTCTATTATCATCGAAATCTCTTTGTTCTGTGGAGATAGCTTCGCTTTGGTCCTCTTCTGTTCCCTCCTTTTTTTACTATCATAATAATAATACAGAGTTTCTCTTTGCTGTTCTCTCTTCACAAATCAGCTGGTTCCTGAAGCTCTGGCCTTTAACTGTCATTTTCTCAGCTCATAGCACCCATCTACCAGGACTACTGGATTCGTCCGTGCATAGATTTCATCTGGCAGAGATGTCAGGCTCCTGCAATAAGCAAGCAAAAAACTCGTCAGATTTTCTAGTCCTGTAATGGACAATGGCACCTCTTTGATGCCAGAGTGGCTCAAATCCGGAGTCTGCAGTCCTTTCAGATCTCCAATCGCTTTGGGTAGCTGGTTCAGCTCCCACGCAACAGCCTAAGTCCAAATGTTCAAGATTTGCTAGCTGCAGAAAGAAGTCCTCAGGCAGTTCCATGAGCTGGCTGCAATACTCAATGTTTAGTCCCATCAATCGCAAATCCTGCAATCCTGAGATTCCTGCCGGTAACTTCTGAAGCTTGTCACCTAGCCAGCCAAGTTCAAGTTTGGTAAGCTTTCCCAACTTTGTGATGGTAGCAGGTATAGCTCTGAGACACTGGAATGACCGGATCATGCCAAGCGCTGCTTTGTGCGAGTCATGTCATGCAAGCTCACATAAAAATAGAATTTTTCCATGAGATTCTACTAAAGACAATCCGATGAGGGTAATCAGCCTCTCACCGATGTTTCCTAAACTCCATTTGGAACAGACGACTGTGCTGCCATGAGATTGCGCATGGTACTTTTTCCCCCTGTCCGAGTCCGGCAAGATCTAGAAACACCCTGTCTGAATCCGGCAAGATCTAGAAACATGTCCAAGAGGCAGGGATCATAGGCACCAAGAGCATCGGTAGATTTCTGCAGCACCTTTTCATGACACGCCTAAGTCAGGGTCGGAACCAGGCTGACTTGGGGCATCTTGTGATCCTTTCAAAAATTCGAGCCATTTATCGCAAAACCTACACTAGGATAGTCATTTCTTGGGAAAAGGCTTGCCCCCATAACTCTGAGAGCCAATGGTAGTGCGGCACGCTGTTCACAGTGACGCACCCTCCTCGCAACAGTCTTAAGCTCAGGCGGTGGGAGTTGTTGCCCGAAGGCGAACTGGCAAAACACCTTAATGGCATCGAGTCCTCTAGCTCCAGGGGGTTCACTTTGAGCAGTGAGACACCAGGTATTCTTACAACTTCTCTGTTCCTTGTTGTTGTGATTATGACCGTACAAGTTTCTGGGAAAACCTCAGAAATCCCCATTCAATCTGCTCACTTCTGCAGACGTCATCAATGATCACCAGAAATATGGCTTGTTCCATATCCCTCTTTAGAACTGCACACTGTCTTCCAATAAACCCTGGTTGGGGCACCCACGCTTCCTTCGTTCGGCCAAAGGACCCCTGAGCAGCATTGATTGCTCCACTGTTAGTGGAGGATTGAGACATAAATACAAATACGTATCGCTATGCCATGCGCTGTAATTGTGGGCAGAACTCACTCGTGCAACATGAAGGAGGGCACATCTACAGCCATATACTCGAGTGCAATAGCAACGACAAGCATCCACCATAGCCAGGACCTCGCCAGTTCCTCAGGCCTCCACAGGCGAGTGCCAACACCCACCTGTGTCGAGCAGCGTAATGGCAACATCATTGAAGCCAACGAGTGTACCTGGCTTGAATGGCCAAAAAGTGTACCGGGCATTCAATGGCTCTTTTCTTCTCAAGTAGTTGGCTGCTGGGGCTCGGTGTAGCCAGAGACTGAGGACACCTAGCCGGAGGCAGTCGGGAACTGGCTGCACATTTTCGGGATTTTTTCCGAATGTAATTGATTTGTGAGGATTCTACCCCTCAGCATACCTCTAAGAGGCCCATACAGCGAGCATGTGCCCACCCTAGGTGAAGGCAGGCCATGGAGTTCAAAGAGGCGTGAACTCGTCAATTTTGCACAGCCATTTGTGGGCGCCAGACAGTTGCCATGTGCCAGTTGGTTACATCTGCCCTGCTCGTGAAAGTGGGAAACATTCATGAGCCTTCTATGCTCTTCTACGGGAGCAGCGAACACCTCACGTTTACATTGGGTGCTTGGGCGCACCTAACCAATTCGGTCCCAGGTCACTGTCTGAACAGGCCTGGGTGCAGACACTTTGGCCCAACATGAAGCTACTGGGCCCACAGTTGCCAGGCCCAGGCAGCAAGCAAGTGGCAAGCTCTCTCGATATAGGAAAGTCCCCGCCCACTATCGGGGCATTAGGGCACTTGCGTGAGAGTGCGGCAGTGCTGCTAGAGTGTGCGCTCGCACGCTGCTGCTCTAGCGTTGGTGTCGGGTGCGCACGGGCATCAAAGAGCGAAGGGCGCTGCTCCAAGGCAGCGCCATAGCCAAGCCCTCCATAACCAGGCTTGGCTTGGTAGAAGGTCAGCGAGATTCGGCGGTGGTCCTTGGGAGGAAGGAAGGACATGGGAGGTGAAGTCGAGGGTGAGCATGAGGGCGAGAGGGAGAGGTGATGTGAGGGCACGTACCTGGTCTTGGCGGAGGTCTGGATGATCGACATCTGTATGTACTTCAGTGACTGCTGCTGATGTCAACTGGTTGCACTGTCAATTTGTAGGCTGGCTAAGTAGTTGTGCGATCATAGTCTGGGCGCTGAGCGCCAAGTAGGAGAAAAGGCTCTGCATACATACGTTTGTTATGAACTTGGTTGTCTGACGATTTTCACCGCCACTCACACACAGTCAGTCGCATACACGCCCATACATGCATAAGAGAAGGGGGAGAGGAGACAGAGTCCACACTGCACACAGATCAGAGAAGATAGCGGAAGCACAACCATGCACAGATGGAGAGAGGACACACAGTGTTTCTCACTCTCTGACAATACTCCCAACAACCAATCACAAGAAAGAACCTGCGAGGATAACAATTGGAGTACACACTGATGAAAAATCGTTACAGAGTTTGTTCCAGTGTCTCGCCACTCTCAGGACCTCACACTCCACTCACTACCCTACACCCAGTTAGTAGTGCCACATCAGAATGGCCTCCCAGAGGCCAGCGCCAACCATCCAGATGAAGAACAGATCCTGCGATGAAGTCTTCGGTGTCGCTGAACCACTCTGACGAAAAACCGGCAGCTATGGCTGCCGCCACCCACATAGACTCAGTGTAGAGTCTCCACCCAGCCCAGCCGCTCGCAGAAACCCTCAAGGGTTGATGCGCAGGGGATGCCCCAGCTACGGCAAGCTCTCAGCCGGCTGGCTATGACTGCTGTCCACGGTGAGGGTCTCAGGGTACCGCCTGCAGACAATCGCCGTCCCAAACCTCCTGGCTCCAGAACGCTGTATCGCGAAAATGAACCGCCAAAAGTCTTGGACCGAAGTCCCTAAACTATTAATAGACTACTCTCCCTAGCCTAGACCTAGACCGGACTGACTGACCGACCGGTACCGCTGCTGTTTCGGCCTCTCGGCCTCTACCGGACCCAGCTATAGGCTATAGGACCGTCTATCACATTAGGCCCTTAGGGCCTGTCTGTCCTAGGGGTAGCCCGGGCCTGCTCTCAGCAGTTAGGGTAGTTGTAGGAAACCCGAAGTACTACCGGGCCTATTTTCCCATATTTGCAGATATGTCCCTCAGGGGTTTTCCTTACAGGTAGGTCCCTCGGTTAGCCCTCAGCCAAACAAAATTACAAAACTAACCTACTGGTTAGTATACAGCCTCGCAGTCAATCTCGGCAGTCAGAATCAGCGGGTCATTGCAGGCTTACCCCCCCGGGGAGCGAGGACCTCCAAGCTAGGGATGTAGGCGAGGTGAACGGAGAGGAAGGTTGCCCTTCTGAGCCGCTTCATATCGCAAAACAGCTGACTTTGCTGTCTTGAGAAGTTCCCTTCTGTAGAACCATTTGTTCTCAGAAGGCGGCTGAAATGCGAACCTCACAAGATACTGCCGATCGGGGCCTGTGCCCCACTCATCCTCAATCCACTCCACGTCATATCCCTTGCCAGGGATCGGTGGACCAAATTGAGGGGGGCGGTCAGGGAATGCATCAGCTAGAGTGAATGGAAGCAGCTTAGATGCATGGAAGACCGGGTAGGTTCGTAGATGCAGCAGGACGTCGATGACATAGGACGGACCGAATGGATCAGCGCCTACTATATCCAAGACCTGCCATGGACCCAGGTAACAAGGCAACAGCTTGGGGGAGATATCCTCCTCCCTCAACAGCTCAGAACTGGCTACCCAGACATGATCACCAGTGCGGATGGGGGAAGGCCGCTTGTGGCGATTAGCTTGTTCAATCATCGCCTTTTGGGCTTTGAACAAGTTCGTCCGTGCTCTTTCCACATCTATGCGGTAGCGTCTGGTGAACTCCGCAGTGCCTGGAGTCAAATCAGGCTTGGCCTTATCGATGATATCATCGAGAGGCTGCCGTGGTTCACGCCCCCAGTGCAACCGGTATGGACTGAACCCAGTCGAGGAATGGACAGACATGTTATACATGAGCTGTGCTCGAGCCAAGTGAAGATCCAAGTCCTGCTGATCTGGAGAAATGACAGGACGCAGCAACTGGAATAAGACTTGGTTCATCACTTCAGCCAGACCATTGGCTTCAGGATGATGACCAGAAGTCATGTCCAGTCGTGAGTGCAGATAGTCCTTACAGTAGGACTGCCACTCATCGCTGCAAAATCGAGGATCTCGATCACTAACTATAGAAGTGGGCGGTCCATGGTGTGTGACCCACCTCTCTGAAAAGGCTGCTCTCACAGCCGGGACTCTGGCCACTTCTGGCAAGGGGATGAACTCTGCGTATTTGTAGAACCTGTCCACGCAGACCATAACATGACACATGCCACGAGGGGTGGTCTTGCCTAAATCTGTGAAGTCTATCGACACAGATTCAGCAGGGCCATCAGGTATGGGTAAGGGTTTGAGCGGTCCCAAAGGAGGCCTACGCCGGACCTTGTTCCTTTGGCAGATCTCGCAGGTTTCCACATAGCGCAACATATCACTCCGCATCTCCTTCCAGAAGAAGCGCTGCGACAGGGCTGCATATGACTTTAGGAACCCAAAATGTCCACGGGCGTCATGACACTCTGACATCAGCAGTGTCTTGAGCCGCTGGTCCTGTGGAATGCACAAGCGCTCCTCACCTCAGCTGTAAGTATACAGCAGATCTGAACTCAGAGCTGGTTCAAAGTTAGGATCTGCTTGCAGATTCCTGACTATGGGTCCGAAAGTCGGGTCCTGAGGCAGTAGACGAGTGATGGTCTGACGGGTCTCCTCTCCAAAGGAGTGAGTAGAGGAGATCACTGCGAAAGAGTCAGGCCTACGAGAGAGGGCACCTGCTACCTTGTTGTAGAAGCCCTTCTTATGTTTCAGTTCAAAGTCAAACATGTCTATGAACTGAATGTACCGTGCCAACTTATCATTCAACTCTCCCTGGGACTTCATCCACTGAAGGGTGGAGTGATCTGAGAAGATCTTGAAGTGTCTTCCCAGGAGAAAGTGCTTCCAGTGTTTCAGGGCACAGACAAGGGCATACAACTCTTTCTCGTAGGTGGAGTCCTGGAGCTTTTGAGTCTTGATCTTCTTACTCATAAACTCTAAAGGCCGTAGACCATTCCCATCGTCCTGCTGAAGAACTGCCCCAACGCCATACGGAAGTGGTCAGGATGAGTGGCAGAGTGGGGTCAGGCAACTTCAGCACAGGCGCACGAATCAAGGCCTTCTTGAGTCGTGTGAAGGCCAACTGACAGTGGAGGGACCAAAGAAAAGAAGCGTCTTTCTTTGTTAGGTTGGTCAGGGGTGCAGCCACTGCAGAAAAGTTCCTGACAAACTTTCTGTAGTATGAGGCCAAACCCATGAAGGACCTGACATCCCTTACTGTCTGTGGTTGAGGCCACTCCTGAATAACAACAATCTTGGCTTCTTCAAGAGCCAGACCATCTCCAGAGATTACGTGACCCAGGTAGATGACAGAGGGAACTCCAAAAGAGGACTTCTCTCTGTTGATCTTGTACTGGCTGTCGCGTAAGGACTGAAGGACCAAAGCCAAGTGCTCCGCATATTCCCTCGCAGTTTTGCTGAATACCAAGCTATCATCCAGGTAGACAACCATAAACTTGTCCAGGTAAGGCCTGAAGATGTGGTGCATCTCTGTCTGGAAGGTGCCTGGGGCGTTGCAAAGTCCGAATGGCATGACCAGGAACTCGTCCCATACCTGGTCTTGAAGGCTGTCTTGTAGACATCCTCCTCTGCCATCTCAATCTGGTGGTAGCCAGACTTGAGGTCGACTTTTCTAAACACTGTGCAGCCCTCCACCATATCCAGAATGTCATCGATCCTAGGAAGTGGCTCTGTACTCTTCCTAGTGATCTTGTTGAGACCCCTGTAGTCAATGCACATCCTGAACTCGCCATTCCCTTTGGGTACAAAGAGAACGGGTGCACCGAATTCAGAGATGCTGGGCCAGATCCAGCCCTTGCTGGTAAGGGTCTCAAGTTGCTTTCTGAGCTCCTCGAGCTCAGCAGGGGACACCCTGTAGACTCGTCCCTTGGGAGGGACTGCTCCAGGTACTAGCTCGATGTAATGCTTGGTTGGCCTATTGGGTAGTCCAAAGGGCTCCTGCATCAGATCAGCGTACTGGTCCACAACCTGCTGTACCTCAGGAGGACAGGAAACTAGGGGAGCATATGTTTGCTTGACCAGAGCAATAAACAGACGTTCATGGTGGTACTGGCGTGAGAGAGCATGGAACTCCCTCGCTCGTAAGCAGTAGCAGGAGGTCTTAGGGTGATGATCAGCAGCTATCATGCATAGTTGATACACCCCCTGGCTATTAGGTAGCTCAACCTTCGGGATCTGCCAGTCGATCCTTGGGTTGACTGCCTTCAACCACTGCATAGAGAACACCAGGTCAAAGGGTAGGTCAAGGAAGATGTAGAAGTTCAGACTGTGTCTGACTTCTCCAGCACTGTCGAAGGTCACTGGGATACCCCTGACCTTCTCCCTGATGGTAAGCACTGTGGAATCACCTATCCTGACCAGCAAAGGTTGTTGCAGCTGCTGAACTTTCATCCCCAAATGCAGTTTTTTAACAGCACTGGGGGATATAAAGTTCTTGGTGGCTCCATAATCCAACAACCCTTTGATCCTGCTGTGGTTGATCAAGGGCCGAAGTAGGATGAGGTCAGACTTGCACTTCCTCTGTTCCTTCAGGTGAACGAAGAAGGCTGCAAGTGACTGGAGCTCATCCTGCCCCGGGTCTTGATCCAGGTCAGGATCCTCACAACAGAAGGATGCTTCCCGTGCAGTCCCCAAACAACAATCTGCAGTCTCAACTAAAACAGCTGTAGATTCACCTACCTGAGCAGATGGAGGTCTAGAACTGGGGGGAACTGCAGTCCCCAGGGTCTGTTTCAGTTTTTTTACTTTCCTGAGCCTGGCATGTAAGGGCAGTCCTTTAAAAAGTGCTGACCCTCACACCTTAGGCAGACCCCTCTCTCCTTTCTTCTTCTCCAGACTCCTTCCTGGATCTTGAGGTCATGCCAAGGGAGTGTGGAGGGATTGAGTGGGTCAGCTGGCATCCGGACATCTTTGGGCAATGGAAGGTCGACGTCCCTTTTCCTTCCCCTTTGCACTGGTTGAGGCTGTGGTGGGGGAGAATCTCTTCTGCTGGTGCAGAAGTCCCAAAACAGCCTGAGTCAGGGCCGCTACAACATCTGTATCAGCAGCGGATCCGGTCCCAGCTGAAGGTGTATCAGCCTGGGAGTCTGAATCAGAAGCTGATGCAGACCCTGCATGTGTGAAGGCTGCCTTTCCCTTTCTACCACCTCGAGGGAAGGCACCTCTCCTCTTGTAAGATGAGGGGGCCTGAACATGAAGCTTCGCCTCCATGTCCAGGGCTGCACGGCCAAAGGACCTCCAGTCCTTGTGCCCTGTGCTATACAAGGCAACAACAAACTTCTCAGGCGCTGCCCTGCAGAAGTTGGTCAACAAATCATAAGTGGACATGACCAACCCAGGGGTGGAGGTCAGCTGCTCGAACTCAGCAAACAAGGCCTGCAGGGTACCGTTGTATCGCTGCTGGCCCAGGCGAGCAATCCTGTCAGCAGCCTTGCGGGCCCGCTCCTTGTCTGCAAATCGGTCCTCCAGGGCCTGCAGAAGTCTGTCCACCCCAAGCCTAAAAGCCCAGTCCTCCATCGATTGTTGCAGGCTGTTGGAGGTTGAGGTAGCCCACTTCAGAGTGGGTCCCTCCAGCAGTCCCAGAATTGTAGCCACCTTGGTCTGTTCTGGGCAGATAAAGCCCCTCAAGTAGGCTTTAGTCCCAGCAGCCCAGTCCCCATCATCAGTCTTTGGGTCATCACCCCTGAACTTGTTGGGTGCAGGGATCTTGGGACCTCTTTGATCCCCTGCAGTAACAGCAGCATAGGTGGCTTTGCCTGTGGCCTTTTGGGAATGAGATGGTGAAGGGGAAGATTGTCATGAACCAGGGGGGGATGAAGGTGGAGAGGAAGGAGGTTGTTTGGGTTTGCACAGAGGGGACTGAGGGGCAATCAGTTGGGCGGCTGTCGGTTGAGCAGTCAAGTTTTGAATCGCATCCAGAATCTTGGACTGCTGAGCTGCCAAGTCGTCCACCCGATGCTCCAGACGATCCACACGATCATCCCAGTTCGTGAAGTACGAACAAGTGGCCTTGTGTTCCAGGATGGCCCACTTTGCCAGGTGTTTAGTCACCTGAGCACAACGGTCATCTGGGAGGACCTTTTCTAGCTGCTCCAACAGGTACTCCCTTCTGGAAGTGTCTGTTGCAGCCTCTAGCTCAACTGCCTCTTGCCGTTCCAATTCAGCAAGCAGGGTCTGCTCCCGCCGCAATTTCTCATGCAACTCCTTCTTCCTTTGTTGAGTAGCAGTCAAAGGTGGAGGAGGATCAGTGGAGGTCGAAGGCTTTTGGCCTTCCACCTTCATTACCACTTCAACCTGTGGCTGCTGCTAAGCCCCCTGATCAGACATCTTTCACTTTTCAGAAATCAAAAATAAAATAAAACACAGCAACCAGAGTATGCAGCGAGATTCAGATTCCTTCAGACACCCTGGAATCGCTGCAATATCTCATACAGTAGAGTAGGAGGGTGAATAGGAAATCAGCGATTTGGGGTTGGAAGGTCTCTCTGGGGTCAGGTGTCATACAGAATGTAAGTCCAGCAAAATCATACACACGATTGCCTTTTACTGACCCTGCACCACACACGAGTTAGTAGAGTCAATCCACTACTCTTCCAGAGACACACTAGATTTCCATAGCCCACTAGAAAACAAGAGTTGTCAGTGGGAATGATAGAACATGGCAAGTATAGACTAGAAGGTCAAACAAGCAGAGCGATTCAGCTAGAAACCCAGTATCCTAGCTCAGACCCAATTTTCGGCTTTGATGACTGTGACAGCCATACCCTAGGGTATGGCGAAGTACAGTATTCATTGTTTCCAGTGATATACTGGAAATCCAATCCTGTGATTTGGCACTACTGACTATTTTGGATTGCGATTCACTAGGGACTGACAAAATTGAATTCTGACGGACAGAATTGAAGTTATGACTGACCCTAATTAGCACAGGCTATAATTAGACTCAGCGCAGAACTACCATTCAGTGTATCACTACCTTTCCAATGCAGAATTCACAGTTTGAGTATCCCAGATCAATCGCAATGCAGTATAGCAGTCCCAGAACAATTTTGGATGAGAAAGAGTCAACAGAGGGTGAGAGATGAGCAGAGGAAGGTAGGGGAGAGATGGTTATGGCTGTCATGCAGTCTGCGATTTTCAAATCCAGTCACTGACTGACAGATAGACCATAACTACTAACTAAACTAATCCTATCTCAATGGCAATACAGGTAGGTGCATGGAACGAACTCACTTGTTGAGCAATTGGCAGTACTTGATGAAGATCTGGCTATGGCAGAGTATACCCTTATCTCGCCAATTCCTTCCAGAACTTCTCCCTGACAATCCCACGCACAGAAACCTTCTCAAACTTGTTGATCCTCCTCAGGATCCTGAAGCGCTGCAATCCCCCACTCCAGATTCACTGTATCTGGTCATGTGGCGCCCAGATAGCCAACAACAAAATATCTCGCCACAGTGCCTGGTGTCCGCTGATGCTAAAAATAGCCCCAACTGGGGTTAATTCTCCTGGAGATTGATACAGACTGTCAATCTCCCTCGGCGCTACCCAGGGATGAAGCTGCTCCACAATCCCTGAAGTCTTCAGGGGTAATTCGCCACTCTAGGGTAATTCGCAATACTACCATCAGGGTTGGCTATGGCGAATTAGCCCTGTACTCACCACTTCATGACAAGCGCCCTGACAGGCTTAGTGCGCTTGCTCAGTACTTACACTGAACTCCTGAATCCATCATTGAATATCTTCTTAGTGCGCTTGCTTAGTACTTACACTGAACTCCTGAATCCACCGCTGAATATCTTCTTCCCCGCTGATGCAGTACTGGGGAAGATGAATCGCCATGAAGCTCTCGCCAGTATGTTGCCAGTTGAAGAAGATGCCTCAGTGCGCTCAACCCTCAGTGCTCCAATTCCAATCTCGCTCTGATACCAACTGTTATGAACTTGGTTGTCTGACGATTTTCACCGCCACTCACACACAGTCAGTATCATACACGCCCATACATGCATAAGAGAAGGGGGAGAGGAGACAGAGTCCACACTTCACACAGATCAGAGAAGATAGCGGAAGCACAACCATGCACAGATGGGGAGAGGACACACAGTGTTTCTCACTCTCTGACGATACTCCGAACAACCAATCACAAGAAAGAACTTGCGAGGATAACAATTGGAATACACACTGATGATGGGCCAAGTAACCAAAAATCGTTACAGAGTTTGTTCCAGTGTCTCGCCACTCTCAGGACCTCACACTCCACTCACTACCCTACACCCAGTTAGTAGCGCCACATCAAAATGGCCTCCCAGAGGCCAGAGCCAACCATCCAGATGAAGAACAGCTCCTGCGATGAAGTCTTCGGTGTCGCTGAACCACTCTGATGAAAAACCGGCAGCTATGGCTGCCGCCACCCACATAGACTCAGTGTAGAGTCTCCACCCAGCCCAGCCGCTCGCAGAAACCCTCAAGGGTCGATGCGCAGGGGATGCCCCAACTACGGCAAGCTCTCAGCCGGCTGGTTATGGCTGCTGTCCACGGTAAGGGTCTCAGGGTACCGCCTGCAGACAATCGCCGTCCCAAACCTCCTGGCTCCATAACACTGTGTCGCGAAAATGAATTGCCAAAAGTCCTGGACCGAAGTCCCTAAACTATTAATAGACTACTCTACCTAGCCTAGACCTAGACCGGACTGACTGACTGACCGGTACCGCTGCTGTTTCGGCCTCTCGGCCTCTACCGGACCCGGCTATAGGCTATAGGACCGTCTATCACATTAGGCCCTTAGGGCCTGTCTGTCCTAGGGGTAGCCCGGGCCTGCTCTCAGCAGTTAGGGTAGCTGT
>BFEA01000303.1:1883171-1896466 GCA_003427395.1 Chara braunii | reverse complement strand
TGCCTCCACGCACCCGTTGATTTATTCCTTTGCTGATCAGCAACACCTCATGCACATGATATTTTCCCTCGCACGGGGAGCATTGGCGGTTCAGTTCCTGCACAGATGACCTGGCTCAGTCTAGCCCCAATACATTCAGCATTTTTGACTGGTCCCTGTGCATGAGATGTATCACTGATCAGTTGCTGTTCAGCCGGGCCCCTTCAGGTGGGTCCACTTTTCGAGATTGAGTTGCTGATTCAGCCAGGCCCCTTCAGGTGGGTATTACCTACAAAAATAGATGCATCCACTTCTCGAGATTGTTGCAGTTTTCAGCCAGGCCCCTTCAGGCGGGCCCTTTCTTCTGTTGCAGTTTTCAGCCAGGCCCCTTCAGGCGGGCCCTTTCTTCTGAGATAGTTGCTGCTCAGYCGGGCCCATTCAGGCGGGCTCTATATTRAGTTGYTGTTCAGCCGGGCCCATTCAGGCGGGCCCTATATCGAGTTGCAGTCAGGCCATTCAAACAGGCCTTTACATTGAGTTGCTGACTACTATTCGGCCAGGTYTTGGAGACAGTACCCGTACTAGAGAGGGTGTGCTTTCTGTCCAAGCTGGCCCGTCGTCGTGAGACTACCCCTAAGTGGGGTAGATTGATTGAGAGGTTTTGTTACAGATATGTGGGACATCAGAGTTTCACTATCAGGGTCAGTGAGTCCTCGACCTCGAGACACACGCTCGTGATCACCTACTCGGTGAAGGGGGCAGAGGCGGGGGTGAAGGGCACCACGTACGACAGGATTGCTGATTACATATTTCGCAGGGAGAGCTATTGGAGGGACAACTGGCTGCACATGGTGTTTCCCCGAGTACCTTCGGCTCCTGGGGGTGTGCTCTTTGATTTTGATGGATGCAACCCCAAGCCCCGAGTACCTTCGGCTCCTGGGGCTGCACAAGAGGCGGAAGGACGACCGAATTAGGAGAGAGATAGCCAGATCCGGGGTCCCAATCACTACATGCGTCCAGAGATCAGAGACGGACAAGTCGGACTTGGAGCCTTGCTTTGTGAGTGACGTTGATCTTGGCGATTATTTCGACTGGGACACTCACAAAGATTGAGTTTGTGGACAGTGGTGGGAGCGCTGGAGACCAGCGAGCGAAGACGTCGGAGGGCGACATTGAGGAGGATCGCACATCTTCTCGCACGGTATCTTCTTGAGGGTGATTGACTCCTACATGTCAGACGACCCTGGGTCTGAGATAGTTATTGGTCCCCCAAGAAGGGAGGGTCCGGTCCCATACCTTGGAGATGGCTATAGTCATTTGGTCGGGACGGACTTTGCTATGCAGGCTTATCGAAAGCCTCTTTATGAAGATCGCTTTCTCGAGGTTTCCTACATTTACTCTGGTGGGAGAGGACATATTGAGATATTGATTGGAGCTTCAGGCGACATCATTCTTGCAGAGGAGTTTTACCTCAGGAGCGTCGCAGATGGGGAGATGGCCAGATGCATGGCCTATATCTGCAAGATTGATCCAGCAGCGCCTCTCGAGATCAGTTGTGTGGTTCCAGAGTCTATAGCCACACGAGTTCTCAATGACAAGGAGTCCCAGACGGCAGCACTCACTCACGAGGGGGTACCGCTTATTATCATTGATTGAGGTTCCCTTTTTTCAGTCACTATGATGTATTACAACATTATTATTTATTAGTGACTGCAGCTCTCCGATGGCTGCTCCCTGCATATTTTGTGTACTACTCCTCAGTCTCGTTTCTCCGGTCATACTCTTGCAGAGTCTGGTTTCTGGTCTTCTCATTTTGTCAGTGTCAATTGCTCTATGATGCATGTTATTTTTCCTCCTTATTTTATGCAGGTTACACTCAAGGCAGCTTAAAGGACTCCTGAATGATAGGGACTCTGCTGACCTTGAGTCTATCCTTTATACGGGGTCAGGTGCAGGCGATAAACCCGAACGCCTCACTCTAAGTCGTGTTGCCGCTGGCAGGAGGGATAACCCTGACTACTCGGCTGTATGATAAAGTGGGACTGCCTCTGAACACACTCAATTTTCATACCTATCAAAATTTCTGCGTGACAGTCTGCCAGTCCTCCAACCCACTGAGCTCGGTCTCGGGGAAGGACATCTCACCGGACCCTTGGAGCAGTGGGGGCGCGACAAAGATGGCGCCGTTGCCGGGGACTCAAAAATCTTGAGTTCCTGGGAGCGGACCTGGGTCACAATATTATGTGACTAGGCAGCAATCTAGTACATTTCGTACAAGGTCTGGCTCAGATCAGAAAGACTTTCGACTAGAGGAGCCCCGAGAGGAGGGGCCTCTTGCAGAAATCTATCTGAAGTGATTCAGACCTACAAGCAAGGGTTTCGAATTTATTTTCTGGACCCTTCGCTTGAGAAGTCCATAAGTCAGAAACCAAATGATGACTGAAGAGTATAATGTCCTAGAAGCCCTAACTCGTGTCACCTGCGGTGGTGCTTTCCCTTATATGTTTGTCAAATGCATTACTTGTGTGAAAAATACAACGACTGTGCATGTGCTTGTCTCTAGATTCCTTGACACTGATGACTATGATATTCGACCCTACATCCGAGAAGGGACTGATCGGGATCCGAGTTTCTTTACCAACTGGGATGTCATAGTGGAGTGTGTCAAAGCCGAGAGGGATCAGTTGAGACAACAAAGGATAGAAGCGAGTTGGAGCTTAATGCCTAGGATTTATGAGAGGATTCCTACCCCGCCAGTACCTAAAAAAATTTGCGATGGTAGGAACTGGCAGCCAATCATCAATGCAGCACTAAGGAGGCAAACCTGGCAAGCAGTCAAATGTCAGCAGTAACGAAAGAGATAGAGACGCTGACAAGGATCACGGCTGGGGGTGCCTTCCCGTATGTCATTGAGAAGTGTGTGACTTGTGAGCACGACTCAGTGATTTTGTACGTCCTTGTAGCTCGGTTTCTTGATATGGATGACTATGATGTGAGGCCATATGTATCTGATGAGACAAGGAGAGGGATCGATTACGAGGCATGTTGGATAGCTGCTGCTGAGTATGTCCTGGATGAAAGGTTGTTGCTGAGACAACGAGGGAAGAAAGTGACATAGAGTGTCCTGCTTAGAGAGTTTGAGAGATTCCCTAGTCCGCCTGTGCCCGCCAGCTTCTGCGACGAGAAGGACTGGGGACCAATCCTCAACCCGGTACTTAGGGACTGAGTGTGGTGAGCCATGCCAAGAGATGTCTACATTCCTGATGACGGAGAGAGCTTCTGCTTCGAGGTCTATCTAGATGAGCAACGAGCGACTGTCATCGGGGTCGTGAGAGGATGCGACACTAGGCTAGGAAGGCGCGATAAGATTGGCATGGTAGAGCACTACCTTGAGCTTATGCGGGCGGCTGCTTTTAGAGCAATTACAGATCAGACTAAGATTAGGCATCTGCTGGATTGCAAGAGTTCGGACGGCAGGAGAGTGATGCTGCATGCAAGGGATGAGACCATCCTATCTAGACAGCGTCCTGCGGACAGTCTGGCTAGAGGCGCTAGAAGCAGTCCAAGGCAATGATATTGGAATGTGAAAACTCTACGTCAATTGCGACTGTGACCATTGGTAGAGGATGGTTAGATAAAGTAACTGAGACTGATAGCCCGTTGGTAGCTTCGAAAAGTTAACCCTTCCTGCCCCAGCAACTCAAGCACTTGTTGGAGCCGAAGAAGGAAAGGTAGAAAGAAAGAAGGAGAAGCAGAAAGAGGAGAGTGAAAGTGAGGATGAGAGTAGTGATGATGACGCTAGACGAAGGAGAAAAGAGAGACAAAAGAAGAAGTGTGACCGGGATTGGAAGAAAGATAATAAGAGTCGAGATTGGCAGAGGAGAGATGGTCCCTTCCGATGTTATTATTGTGACGAGGAATGCCATACTATAACTCGGTGTCCTTTACTAAAGAAGGAACTCGAAGAAGGGATTGTCAAGAAGAATGTCAATGGGTACGTTTGGAAAAAGATAGATTTTCGAGTCAAAGGAGGGATGCGAGCAGTTGTTCTAGAACAGGCTAGGGCCAATAAGGATAAAAAGAAGAAGGCTAGAGTTAATGTTATTACCTTTGATGGCATGCTACCTCCAGAGATAGTGGCTCGAGATGACAATCCTGGAAGTCAAAGTTTGAATGTATCCCATATCAGCCAAAAAGAGGTCGAAGAGAGAAAGCGAGAGAATGTTCAAAGAGAGCTAGACCAGCTGATAGATGGGACCAATGACCTAGTGAAGGAAGGGAAAGGAAAGGAAGCCGTCGGGAAGAAGAGAAGGGTGGTCTTGAGATCCGAGGCCGAGGAAGGGATCTCGATAGATGTAGTGAAGAAATTACTCGAGGAAACCGAGATCACCCTATTTTGGAAAGAAGCAGTAGCCATGGTACATAAGTTTAGAGAAGAACTTAAAAGGATGGTTGAAAGGCGGAAGGTAGAAGTTAATAGCCTAAGACTCTTCCCTCAGCATGTGGAAAGAGCCCCGCCTGGTACCAAGATGAGGTTTGGTAACATATCGTGTGGATACTTGAATATCTCTGTGAATGACGTGAAGGTTAAAGCCCTAGTGGACTCTGGAGCTGAGATGGTGCTTATGTCTTCGGCCACAATGAGATCAAGTGGACTTGGAATAGACAGGAAAGTCAATCATCAGTTTTCCAATATAGCCGAGTTTCTGCCTTTAGAAGGTTTTATTGATGATTTGCCTATTCGGATTGGGACTCTACGAGCCGAGATCCTCTGTTTTGTGGTCCCCAATTTCGATCATGATTGTATTCTCGGAGCCCCTTTCCTACCTAGAATGGAGGCTTGTGCGTTCTTTGGCCATGATGGGGCAGCTTGGCTTTCTCTCCAGGATCCTAACAATGGTCAAGAACAGGCCTTTGTGATAAGTGATAGGCATCATCCTCGTCATCAGCGACATGTTAACTCTCTTAAGCATGGAGAATCTGACAAGTTGATTGAGGAAGTACGGGCAAAACTGAAAGAGAGTGGAATAATAGACGAGAAGACAACGATTAGAGTAAATGATATAGGTAAGATGCTCAAGCTCCTGGATAAGGAAAAGGAGTTGGGCGACAAGAGAGAGATGGAAGGATTCAAGGATGTTGTGAGGGAAGCCAAAGCTGGCACGATGCAGCTCACCTTCTCTGCGAGTGGTCTTTTTTTAGGAAAATAGTCACTGGATCTAAGAGGAAGTATAAGCGCAAGGGCGTTAAGAAGAATCCGGTGGCAGTTTTGATAGAGAAAGATTACAATGAGGCATTAGAGAAGGAGAGAAAGATAATTAAAAGGTTAAGAGAAGCTGCATTAAAAGGAGGGAGAATTACCCCAAAGAGGTTCAAGATAATGAAGGTAGGAACCGATGACTTCCTTCTGCCGGCTGAGAGGGTTTTCATATATGAATTATGTCAGAAGTACAGTGGTGCCTTTTCTTTTAATGATAAGGAGAGGGGACGACTGGACGTTGACATGATCAAGATGGTCAAGATCTGGACCGTTCCTCACACGCCTTGGAATGACAGACCCATGAAATATGCCCAAAAGGAAGAAAAAGAGGTAATGGAGTACATAAACCAGAAGATCGCCTCCAACGTTGCGGAACCAGCTGATGGAGCTTACGCCAATCACTGGTTTTGCTTTTGGAAGCCAGGTGGCGGTCTGCGCTGGATACAGAACTTGCAAAAGTTGAATTCGGTAACGGTTCGCGATGCAGGTAGTTTACCCAACGCGGATCTGTTAGCCGAATCTTTTGCCGGAAGGAGCATTTACTCCCTAATAGACTTGTACTCTGGCTATAACCAGTTCCCGATAGATCCTACTAGTCGACCTATGACCGCCATGCATACGCCTAGAGGCCTCGTACAAATGTGTGTGGTGCCTCAAGGGTGGACGAATGGGGTCGCGGTCGTTCAACGAGACATGCTGAAGGTCATGGAGGACATATGCCTTGAGGTTACGTTTCTATACATTGACGACAATCCGGTTAAAGGTCCGAAAGAAAAGAATGAGACTTTAGTGGATGGTCGAGTCAGGCAGTTCGTATGGGAACATGCGCAGGGAGTGGCGAAAGTACTAGAAAGGTTGGCTAAATACAACCTAACAGTCAGCGGGCCGAAATCACTACTGTTCCAAAAGGAGGTAACGATCTTGGGTTTTAGGTGCTTCTTGGAAGGAAAAAGTCCTGATCCTAAGAAAGTGGATAAGCTCCTGAACTGGCCGATGCCTCTAAAAACGGTTGGGGAAGTAAAGAGCTTCCTAGGGGTCTGCAGCTTCTGGCGGATCTTCATCCCCGGGTTCGCTAAGATAGCTGAGCCCCTTAGAGAAATGGTGCGACAAGGAGCTAGCTTAGAGTGGTCTGACCAAAGAGAGAAGGTTGCGCGGGTACTTCAAGATAAACTAAGAGATGGTGGGGTCGTATTAGGAGTACCCTACTTCGATGATGAAAGGGAGAGGCCCTTCATCATCGAAGCCGATGGCGGCCCGATAGCATTAGGAGGAGTGCTCGTGCAGCGAAATGAGAATGGTAAAGAAAGGCCACTTAGATTTGAGAGTTGCACCCTTAATTCGGTCGAGAGAGGCTATGTTCAGTTCAGGAAGGAGCTCCTGGCGATCCTGCATTGTCTCAGGGTATTTAGACACTATGTTATGGGGCGGAGATTCATTCTAAGGACGGATTCCAGAACGGTAATCGGAGTTGTTAAGAGGCATCAGCAAGTAGATGCTACAGTCAGTAGGTGGATAACTCACATATGGACGTATGATTTTGTGCTAGAAAAAGTACCTACTGAAAAGAATCGAGCCGATGGATTGAGCCGCGTAGAATGGGGGTCAATAGATGATGAATCTCTTGAGGAGGCACCCTTCGTTGACGAATTCCTTATGGAAGACGATAATGAAGGACTACATCCAGCTCCCAGTTGTTATACAGCCTCAGTCATAGCATCGGGCAGAGAAGACTGCTGGGGAGAAAAGGAAGACCCTTACCTCCACTACCTTCTAACTCGAGAGGATGAAGAGGAAGGATGGTACGGGATGGTGGAACAAGCCGCGGTTGCAGCTCATGAGCTGGCAGAGAGTTCAAGGATGGCTGAGCGAAGGCTGAATGAGATAGAGGAAGAGCCAGAAGACCCCGAGCAAGATAAAAACGTCGAAGAGAGATTTAGAAAGGATGAGTATGATGGAGAAAATAAGAGGATCGGTATGGTAATGAGCAGTAATCAGTTGGACGAATTCTATCATGAGAGAACAAAGAGAACCTTTAGGTTACGTAGGGGTCACATTTTTGTGGATGCTAAGGAAGGACTACCGCCACTGAGAGTAGTGTGTGGTAAGGAAAGGTAACCAGAGTTGATCGCCGCGCTACATGAGGGTCTAGCAGGGGGTCATAGGGGTGCTGATGCTACATACTATAAAGTATCTCGACTATATCACTGGGATGGTCTAAGGGATATGGTTATGAGATATTGTAAGTCAAGTGAAGCCTGTCAGAAAAGACCATCTATGAGATTGATTGAACCCTTATACCCCACTGTTTTTGTTGAACCTGGCAGTATTGTTCACCTTGATCTAATTACTATGCCACCTGGTAAGGATGGAATGAAATATGTACTGAACATGAGAGATAACATGTCTGGTTATGTTGAAGCAAAAGCCATCCGTAAAAAAACTGCAAAGAAAGTGGCAGATTGGATCGAGGAAATCTACCTGAGGTACCCCTTCATACCTGAGTTTGTGGCTGATCAGGGGTCAGAGTTCAAGAACGAGATGGTCAAGAGGCTCATGTTCAGACTTGGAGTCAGGATCAGATTTGTGACACCATATCATCCTCAGGCTAATGCACCAGTGGAAAGAGGCCACAGAACACTAAAGGATGCTATATCAAAATGGTGTCAAGGCGACTCCAGGAACTGGTCATCTTTCTTGAGGGCGGCGGTCTATACTGACAATGTGACTGTCAAACGGACTACAGGTTATGCGCCCATTACACTCTGGTATAGAAGATATGCTACTTCTCCCATTGAGAACCTGGTTGAGACCTGGACCCATGAGGCACAGAGAGGGTCGTACTCCACGAAGGAGTTACTGAGGCTGAGGATCAGGCAGATCAAGGAAGTGGATGAGGCCATAATTGAGGCCACAAAGAGGATGTCAGACAGCAGATTATATGATCAGACACGGTGGAACAGCAAGAGGTACATCAGGAAGGAACGGCTTCAGGTCGGAGATATTGTACTGCTGCATGATACATCTCTCGAGACAAAGTGGACCAAGAGATTGGAGGCCAGGTGGATGGGACCATTCAGGATCATCAGAGAGGTTGAAGGTAAGGCCTATAAGTTAGTAGAGATGGATGGTACGAGATCCCATGGTATAGTATCCGGCTCCCGGCTCCGAAAATTCATACTTAGAGACGCAGATTTGATTCCGAGGTCGGACAGAGTGATGAGGCGAGGCCCGAGAGTCGTCTAGCATCAACCCAAACATGTTGACACGTGGTCAGTGTGCCCTTAGCATATGCTGGGATGTGGACAGTGTGCCGCCAGCATCAGTTGATGACGATTATATGCTGGGATGTGGACAGAGTGCCGCCAGCTTCAGTTGATGACGATTATATGCTGGGATGTGGACAGTGTACCGCTAGCTTCAGTTAATGACGATTATATGCTGGGATGTGGACAGTGTGCCGCCAGCTTCAGTTAATGACGATTATATGCTGGGATGTGGACAGTGTGCCGCCAACTTCAGTTGATGACGATTATGAGCTGGGATGCGGACAGTGTTGCCGCCAGCTACAGATGATGATGATGATTATTGGCTGCGATGTGGCCAGTGAGCCGCCAGCTATCGATGATTATAAGTTGGGATGTGGACAGTGTTGCCGCCAGCTACAGATGATGATTATTTGCTGGGATGTGGCCAGTGAGCTGCCAGCTATCGATGATTATGAACTGGGATGTGCACAGTGTTGCCGCCAGCTACAAATGATGATTATTTGCTGGAATGTGGCCAGTGAGCTGCCAGCTATCGATGATTATGAGCTGGGATGTGGACAGTGTTACCGCCAGCTACAGATGATGATGATTATTTGCGTGGGGCGTGGCCAGTGAGCCGCCAACTATCGATGATGATTATGTGCTGGGACGTGGCCCGTGTGCCGCCAACAGCAGCCGACAGTCGGCTGCTATGATTATGGTATGATTTCGGATGCCGAAGCTGGATACGAGCAGCCTGTGATGGCTCGGCTCATTGGTGGACTTATGTGTCTGCCGGGCCCAGATTGGTCCCAGTTCTGTATGATTGTGAGTTAAACTTTTAAAATTTCAGTTCATTGCATTGTATCTGGCTTGTCATGTGTCAGTCATGGAACATGCCTGGGGGATTGGGAGCCATTTTATGGGATTTCAGTTCTTGCCTCTTATTGTATTTTATTTAGTCTGAATGGCATTGTGAAATGAATGGCTGTGGGATAAAGTAAAATTTTGTTTTCTTCCTCTCATAAGTCAGTGCTCAATTGATGGGGCAACCTTCTAGTACGATTGTGTAAGGAGGATTGTCTAGCGTCATCTGGCACAAGTTGATTGGTTGTCTCTGAAAAAGGGTGGTACTTAGCCTAGTGAAGTGTTCCCTTGGCAAAGGACTCAGCATCGTCGAGATGGCGTTCCTCTCCAGACGGGCCTTCGCGGCTAAGCGCTACAAAGCTCTAAAGGGATAGGTAATCAGTCATGTGTCATAATCGATGGAGTGATCTGTCTGATCATGTGATCGGGCAAAGATCACTTAGCATCACAGCGGATTGAGGCTCGCCGCATTCTTCATGTTGGAAGGAGTGTTCCCACTGCAGCCGTCGGGCCCTCGCAACGGTTCCCCGGCGAGAGTCTATCCACAGTGGCATCCCCTGCGGTGTCAGCACTTGCGTCCTTTATGAAGAGGCAAAAAATTTTCAACTGCGCCTCTTAAGCAAGAGATGATTCCCTGAAGCAGGTTCTCACAAGTTCCAGAGGCTAGCTGGGTCAGCAGGGTGTCTAAGCCATAGTGGCAGATAACTCCGGACCCTAGGGTGGCTAGTCGTTCCTCAGGTCATCGTATGATGATCTGGGCCGCCTGCTAGAAAGGAAGGAGGCATCCTGAGCCTCTCCCAGTCTAAATCTGACGTTTGGCTGATCAAGGTGGTGGACTCCTACTATCACTCTGATCGGGGTGTCTCTCGGGAGTCGTGTCTCCAGGGGCATTCCCTTGGCATCGGGCCAAGCCAGGTATCCACAGCCCAGCTGGCAACAGGGCCATTATGACCTCCTAGCCCACTGTTGCAAAGCTTAATTGTGGACTCGCTCTGACTCACCAGCAGTGTCTGGTTGGGTGTTGGTTGGCTCCCCGCACAGTAGCAAGAGTCGGGCGTTAGAAAGAAGTCGAGCGAGTAGACGGAAGTTCTGAAGTCGACTAAAGAGCTTCCGCGCCATGGGCCTGCATTCATCGGAGTGAGGGCTTCATGAAGGGGTGTGCGGCTCCCCGTGAGCTATTCTGAGCAAGGGCTCAGAGGGTGGTCAGACCGCCATGACTGGGAATCAGGACTGACTTTGCTCTGCTTGCCGGGTTGGGTCAGCGGAGGAGCCCACCAGGGCGAGCGGGGGCACTCTCGGAAGGCCGAAAGGTAAGACTCTGAGAGTGAGTGAGGAAGGGGTGTAGGCAAGGGTCCTTAGGAGAGACCCTTTTTTCTCGTCTTTTTTTTTTAGGCATGACTTGACATTTGTTTTGCAGGTACCCTACAGTAGACGAAGATAACGGGGTTTGGTATGACTCGACAGTGAGCGGTACAGAGCCGGCAGACAAAGAGAAAGGGGTTTGGTATGATCATCCCTTATGAGGCAGCCTTCGGTCTAGGTGACCTGGATGATCCTGGATTCGATGATTGGTCCCATAGCCGCCCGTGGATGAGATATCGATGAGGATTATGCTGTACTGATGGGCAGTATGGATGAGATGGATTGATCCAGTGATGATGAGATGTGCAGGCCAGGATTGAGACTTGGACTGCTAGACCAGACCTAGCGATAGGGTCAAGTCTAAGATTGAGGATCGATCATGATGATGCATGAGGCCAAACCTAATGAAAGGTTTGACTTGAGATCGAGGTTGATTCAGTGATGCAAGAGAACGGGATTGATAGTATGATTGGGCTGCATGAGCAGTCATGATGCTTGCGTGCGGTGACTACACCACGCAAGACTGATAAGGTTAATTCCTTCTTGATTTTGATGGTGGCTTGGACCAGTGGTCCATGCCTTATTGAGTGAGCACTCAAGCCCTAGCGGGCAAGCACCCTGATGATTGGGGATACAGTTTATATGATTCCCCTATATATGAGATAGCATATAAGGCCGCTTAGCTCAAGTTGGCATATGAAGAACAACGCAAGTATGAGGCACAAGCGATGGTTGGGCGTCGCAGCCTGGTGGGCGACGGGAGATTCTGGTGCACGTGAAAACGGCGGTGGCGCAGGGCGAGGCGGTTGTGGCAGGACAGTGAGCTGGAGAGGGGATGGTTGAGTAGAGGAAGAAGGATGATATGGTGAAGGGTATGATCGAGAGGGCGGATCGAAACATGGAGGCGGAGAGCCGTAGCGCTGCTCATATTTATATGCATAGTACATCATAGACCTAGGCGACGGCGTACGCTCGCACCGGTCCTCTGAGCGATGGTGCAGGCGCGTTCCTCCCCATCTCACCTCCTCCTTCTCCTCTTCGGATCTCTCCCCTTCGTACGTCAGATCGATCGGTCGATCTGGCGCCTTCCCCTGTCGACCTCCTCTCCCACGTCCAGCGCCTGACCCTCGCGTTTTCGGCGCCATGGCAAAGACTAACTAGCTGCGCGGCTATAAGCGTTGCACGATAGTAAGCGCTAGTACAAAGAGGGCGCAAGCGATTCGAGAGCGATGCAAACAGCAGTAATAGCAAGATTGTGATAGCGCCACACACTCGACAATATGAGTTCGAGTGTGAATGGTGAGGATGAGTAAGCCATTAGGCCTTTATAGTGGCCTGAACCTGGCAAGGATGCCAGGAATGGGGTTTGGTATGGTTGTCGGAAGATGTTGCGGCGCAGCAGCAAAAATTGACTCGCCGCGGTCAACTTCCGCGCTACGTCAGAAATTGTGTACCGTAGTCATGGACCCTAGTACTTCGGTTAGACTTCCCTGAGCCGAAGCCGAGGGAAGAGCGGCGCGACGGTACGATCCTCTGGAGGACTAATCGTCCCCGTTGGACTGGACCGACGCGGCTGTAATGAATCAATTAGTGGGGTCCGGTCCAAACGGCACTTGAAACGGACCAAGGGTCAGCGAGATATTCAAGTTTGACCGGTTGGGACCGGACCGACACGACCGCGTAGCCCGGCCAGGAAAAGAACAGCCCTAAGTAGCCATATAGATGAGCAGCCAGACCCAAATAATTAAAATAGGGTCATGTACTATTTTTAGCTCGGGACTGACTGTTCGTTTCCCAAAGTCGGGCCTGCGCCAGTCCCGTTCTAAAAATAGCACAGCCCCACGCTATTTTTAGCGTGGGACTGACTGTTCATCTACCAGGGACTGGGCCTGCGCCAGTCCCGTTCTAAAAATAGRACTGACTRTTCATATCCCGAGGTCGGGACTGCTGCTATTTTTAGCACAGGCCCGGTCTAGAGTTTGACCACAGCCTCGACCATGGGACTGCAGCACAGCCCGGATCACTTGGCCTCTCCATTATAAAAGAGAGGCCACGTCACCCAGCAAAACAGATCAGCATGCATGGTATACGTGGCACGGATGAGACAGATTGAGAGCATGCCTGCTTGCAAAATACAGCAACGCAGGCAGAGTGGCAAGTAAGAATCTCTCACACGCGGTGATGCGGAGCGACTGGCGGGGCAGCGAGGAAGGAGAAGGACGGAAGCTACTGCATTAAAGCAAGTAGAAGGAGGGACGACAAAGACATGCAAGAAGGAGGTAAAGAGAAGGAGGGGTGCTCGGGGAAATAAGGCGGTCTCACAAGGACCATTTTGTTTTCTCCCTTGTCTCTCCCCTATCATCTTCTTTCTTCTTCCCTGCTCGCTCTCCCTTCTTTCCTCCTTCTCACTCGGATGTGCGGGGTCTGTTTAATCCCCCGCAAGCCCATTGGCTCATAGCAAAGTTCTGATCTTCCTTTGACCACCTGCACGCACTGAGCCCAAGGGCAGCAGGTGTTGAGCACTCGGGCTTGCCGTGCTCAAGGGACACCGTGTGCCCCAAACGTCGTGCCTGAAAACTGTT
>BFEA01000303.1:1852107-1866286 GCA_003427395.1 Chara braunii | reverse complement strand
AGTCAGTTGTTACCAGACTGAGGCTAGTGCCTCCAACATTCTAGGATCTAGTTGTCACTACTTTTTGCTTTCCTAGGACATGTATGTCAGTTAGTTGCTCCTACTTTCACTTAGGCTGTTCGTTGTGACATCGTTGTTTTGTGACATTTTATATCCTAGGTTGCATCGCATGGACTCAGCATGGAGCTTGCTCCGCATCCTAGACTACTCAGGTTTTCTTTTCTTTGGTAGAGTTCCGCTTCTCGGCGGAAGCATGTTTGTATCTAGGCGATCCATCACAGGCCAAGGATCGTGTAGCGGACCTCGGGTTRGCCTGTGAGACCAGCCCCTTGGCCTGTTCTCACAGGCCTGTGTTACATTCGGGGTAGGCCAGTCCAGGCCGGTACCTCTGTCGGTACCAGCCAGTCCAGTCCAGTCATGTCAGTCCGCTGGGGTATACCCCAGCCATTGTCTGTTTTCAGTCTCATTCCTCACTTGCACATTTTGGAGTACGTGCGTTGGAGTCTTGCGTGGGGAGCTGCGTTGTGCCATCTTGCTCCCCCTTCTTCCTCCATCTCCATCTCTGTCACTAGCGGAGCACCACACCTGGTGGGTCCGCTACAGCTGTTGTGTTCACTATGTCGTGTGGCTGTGTTGTTGGTGTTTCCTTGTGCTTCGCTGCTCTGCTGCCTTGCTGCCCATCCGCAGGTTATGCCTTTTGTGTCCTTTGCTTGCATACCATGTAGTTCAGTTGCCTTATTGGTGTTGCCTTGTGCTTCACTGTATGGTTGTTGCGCTGCTCGTCCATTCGCCCTGTTGTCCCTTGCAGTGTGGTTGCCTTGTTGGTGTTGCCTTATGCTTCACTGCGTGGTTGGCGCACTGTGCGTCTGCTTGCCATGTCGTTTTTTGCAGTAGTCTTTGGCGTTGAGCAGCCATGTTGCCTCTGCAGCATTGCCTGGTGCTTCGCTGGGTTGCTGCCCGTTGCTGTGTTCCGTTTGGGGACAGTCTGCCTTCAATAAGCGTCAAGGGGTTCATGACCCAAACCATCAATACGGAGATTCCGCAGATTGTCGAGGGTTCAGCCTCCTGATGAGTTGGTGCAACTCCGACGAAACAATTTTCTTATTATCAGCTTTTATTTTTTTTCCTCTTATGTTTTTTGTTATTGATTATTTTTTTTCAGTGTGCCTTTCGTACTTTGTTTTTTTTCCTGTAGCTGCTTTGTCTCTTGCCCACTCGCCTCCCCTTTGCCCACCAGCCTGTACCCTGCAACCGCTTCTCACTCAAAGTCTTGTTGTTTTGTCGCCCTGTGCTTATCTTCTTTTGTTGTTGCCTGGTTTGTTGGCTTTCTGGTGCTCTGTTCTTCCTTCTTTTCCCTTGCTGCTTCAGGATGCTGCTGTTAGTCGACAGACTATTGTGTTTGTTCTTATGGTCTTGTGGCCTAACCTCGGGCTCTAGTCCTCCTGTCTTGGTAGGGTCGGTAAAAGATAGAGGTCGATGTATGCGCAGGTTTTGTTGCTTTCGTGTTTGGGATGTGTGTACTTTCTGTATTCACCATACATTGCAGATCTCCCTATGTCTGGTATGCTTGTTTATCGCACTTTTAAGCACAGCTCGCCGTGATTGGCGTCGCGGTAGCCGCCTGTCCTCAATCAAACATGCACACACACACACACACACACACACACACACACACACATACACACACACACACACACACACACACACACACACACACACGCATGCACCATTTCTCCATTTATGTGTGGCATCCTTGCCCAATGGGCCATGCTAGTCTTCTCTATATCGTTGCAATACCTTATCTTTTTTAAAGGAGCACTTAAATTCATAGAAACCAATTGAAGTTGGGGTCCCAAAGTCTAGCAGGGAGCAAAAAAATGGATCTTGGGAGCATTACCCAGCTTTTCTTATGATGGCCAAGGGAAGGAGGACTGGGAATGAACTTCAGCATCTGTAGATGTGAAAGTGTGAGGCATGAGGCCTCGATAAGCCCTACTGGGCCCCTATTTGCAACAGCTTCGGCCGCCCTAAGTGAAGGCCGGCTCGACAGACGACAAGAGGCCTATTTTGGACTACTTCGCAAAATTCAGGCAGTTGCGCAGCGCCAGTTAGTTGAAAGCGCCCAGGCCCTGGTACCACTCTAAGAAGAAAAAAATTTATTCAATGGTTGTCAATGGAAGAAGGCTTCGGCTTAGTTATAAGCGGATTGTGGAATTGTTGTGTATTGTGATCATTTTATAAAACCCTGACAATGGGGTCCGGGAATGCTGTCAGGCCAAATACCCTGACAAGGGTATTTGCCGGGGTTTTTCAACGTTGGAAGCTGTCCGACTTTTTCGTTGAATTGAAGAACTTGATGAGACTGACGTTTGCCAAAAGTTTATTCAGATTTGACCTATGACTAGGAGACTGGAAGTTTTCAAACTTTAGTCCGAACGCGTGTGGCGTCCAGGAATAACAGATGTGAATGGCAATGCTTCGCTTTTGTCGAAGCTGCAGGAACGTGCGAAAATGGGAACACTAAAGTTAGACATATTCTACCTAAAATAATGTCACGTGGTTGTTAAGCAGCGTGATTCAGGGCCTAAGTAGGCTATCAAGCCAGGGGGTTGATAGGCCGATGCCGAGGTCACACGACCAACCGATGGGGCAGGGCCTGCCAGCAGAGCCTATTAGGCTTTAGGCAGGCAGAATCTGCAAAGCCTCAGGCAGGCTGGGCCTGTAAGGCCACGGCATGGGGAGAAATCACTGGGCGAAGCACTTTTCATAGAAGAGTTGCTCCTATCACTATCATGATAGGAGCTAGCCCGATAGGCTACACTGTCAGACTCTCACCCAACAGGTTCCGGGATCAAACTGCACTTGCCACCGGGCAAGCTCCGTTTGGAGCTGCCCACACTATATGACGCCAACGCGGTCGAATCTGGTCGTTCGATCGCGAAGATCGCGCGGTCCAGATCGGCCGTGCGGATCAGCATGGACGCTGCGCGAGGTTGACACACATAAATCAGAAAAAAAAAAAAAAAAAAAGTTCCATTTGGATTCGATCTCAGGTCTGTAGTTCGATAGTTCGTGGCTGAAAAGCCACGAGATCGAGGTGACCGTTGGCCTAAGCCAACAGAGTAAAAAAAAAAAAAAAAAAAAAAAAATTAAAGTTGAAGCGCCACATGGCGCTACTGGAAGTGGTTGGGGACTAGAGTCCCCAGCGTTGCAGCAGGCGCCCATCGTGAACGGGCAGCCGTTTTTTCTAAGGTAAGTTTTTTTTCTTTTTTTTTTTTCGAGTTTTCTTCAGGAGTCTCTTAGATTTTATTTATTTTTAATCTTTTCTTTTAGATTTTTTTTTTTTCTTTTTTAGATTTAGATTTTTTTCCTTCACCTCGTTCGTTTTCAGTGCTTAGGCGCCCATTCATTTCAACGAACGGGCCATAGTGGGAGATGACTGTGCCACACTGTTTCGTCGGACTTGCACCGACTCATCAGGAGGTTGCACCCCGACAGTCTGAGGCTAGGATGAGCAAACGAGGAAGTATTTGCAACCCGAATACAGGCACATACGTGTTCGGCCCGACAATCTGCATGAGTAAGTATGTAGGATGAACAAAACTGAATGAACCTTCCATGATGGCAGGAAAGATACATTGCCATATATATATTTTTGTTTTTGGAATCTCCCCTTGGCCTACGGGCGAAGGTCTACACCCGTTTGCTTGGGAAACGGGCTGTAGACCGTCGCTTGTACCTGGCGCCATTGGCGGGGAAGGGGTAAAAGAAGACCCTGTTAAGCTTGACACTAGTGCGATTCTGTGAAATGACTTGAGGGGGCCGTTCGTTTCGAACAGCGAGTTGCCCCTCACAGGGGGTAAGAAAAAGAAAGAAGAAAGAAAAAAAAATAAGGAAAAAAAAAGGGGTAAGAAAAAAAAATAATAATAACGGTCGCGAATATGGTCACAGCCGCGGGACAGGTGCAGCCCCAGAAGCTTCTAGGGGATGATGGGACTGCGCCTGTTCGTTTTGAACAGGCTGAAGTAAATGGCTGGCTACAGCCATTGCCAGGAGCACCTGGCCTGGGAAAACGGCCAGGTACTTATGGGGATTGAAGACCTTGGTTCTTCTAGGGCAGAACCAAGGCACTGAGCTCTTGGCCATCGATTTAGATCGAGGGCCAGGAGCACCCACAAATTTTTGCCTGGCTGTGGGCAAAGCAGCTGCCCACATGCCTTCGGCTGGCTATAAAAGCCAGCACTCCACCCAGCAGCCTCACATTTATGGCAGTGTTGCACGACATTCACTTGGGTGAATGCTGGCTGGCTGCTTCATGTCGTTCGAGAGGAGATGCTGCTGGAGCAGTGGAAGTTTGCAGTGAGTTGGAAGAAGAGAAGGGGGGCAGCCATAGCCGAGGTTGGGAGCTTACTGCCCCACCTCTGCGTTGGTGTCGCGACTGGTAGTCTGCGTTGGGGGTTAGGCTATGTGGCGAACAACACACATTGGGGATATGCTGTCGGATTTACCGCGCATCGTCAATTTTTGTGTATATGGGGAGATGCTGCTCGTCTGACGACACAGTAATCGCGGCATTTTCCAGGGTTTATCCTGCCGAAACTTTGACCCGGCGACGATTTTTTTTTTAAGGAAAGGTGTTGTCGGGGTTGCCGCACGATGTCGGCATCCTTTTTAATGTGAGTGTAGGAAGGTGCTGCTCGATCAACGGCTCGGCAACGACAGTGTATCCGGTGGAATCATGCCGCCAAAATTGGCGGTGGTGTCGATATTATTTTTGTTGAGGTTATGCTGTCAGGTTGGCGGCACGTCGTCGACACTATTGTAAGGGAAAATGTTGCGGATCGTTTGCGTCACAGTGGAGGCGTTTTTTTTTGTGTGATCTGGCGGTGGTGCTGCAGGACAATCATGGTAGTGATTGATGGCGTGACGAGTGATGGTCTGCCGTTATGTGTTTTGTGGCACTGGTGCATATTTGGGACTGTGTCGTGGTGCGTGGTCCGGCAGCATAAAGAAAGTGCGGAGTGAGTGCACACGACAGTGATTATTGGGCACGCGGCACATGCGGTTTTTAGCCAGGGCCACCTTTATTTTTTTTGCGCCGTGCTAAGCAAGCGGATTTTGAGTTTGGGACTATACGGTGCTTTGGCGGTAACGTGTGACCACTTAGGACCATTCTGCGACCAAGTGGGACTGATTTGAGATCGGGACGAACATGTTGGTGTGGCTATTGTGAGCGGACATGGTGATTGGAAGTAGCGTGAACTTGCGGTTGATTGGGACTGTCCTTAGAGGACGTTGTGTCATTGGAACTGTAATTGGGACTGCATTGGGATTGTCTGGAACATTAGGACCACGTGGAAACTCGATTATGAGAACACTCTCCTGGAGGGTTATCTCGCTTCAGTTTTTTTTGTGGTCCAGCCTCTGCTCATTCGGACACTTGGTGGAAGACATGGATTGTGGCTCAGGAGAAAGGCCACAACTTGTGGAGTTGTGAGCCGCATATTTTTCTACGGTGATTATTTTCTTCTGATTGAAATATTACACGACTTTCTTGAGTAAGCCGGATCAAACTTCACTCAAGGTCGGTCAGTTGATTGACTCACACTTTGCTTGACCCTGTTTGTTTTGAATGTTCGAAAGAAAAGGTAGAGGAAAGTTGTGCGGGCCATGCATGTGAATGGAAAAGTCTGACTCCAGTATGGGATTGTACTGTTTTCTTTTGAACATGTTTGCTTTGCGTAATGTGCAGGTAGGTAGAAGGATGCTTACAAAGGAGTTTGATTTATGCCTATTTCAGACAAATAAAAAGGATCGTCTTCCTTCTACTTACTACCTGTCTGTTTGTAAAAAGAACTTGTCATTTTGAAAATGATTAATCTAGTGAGTGTCGTAAAAATAATTTTAAATAAAGAAGACAAAGTTAAATCAATCAAACATTTTCTTGAGGTCTACCTGTTCTATCCCAAATGACCTTGTCTACCTGTATCTGTCCAAATGATTCTCATTCTGTATCTCCTCTGGTTTTCTTTTCATCTAAGCTACTCTGAATTCAAGAGAAATAAGAATATCTGAAAGCTACTTGTAGTGGACACGTCCTCTATTTCTAGGAAGTATTCGGGACAGGGGTTCGTTGCTTTAGGAGCCAACCCTGTTATCGACCCAGAGTGGACCGTTCTACGGGGGGGTATGTTGTCAATTCAGTGGAGATGGCCCGACTTCTGAGATCCGAGTCTTGTGCTCGGACGAGGAGGAGGAGTACCCCAGACCACTTCCTAGAGGGAGAGGCATGCAACACTTCAAGCAATGTCCCTGATCAAGAATCATTCGCAAAGCAGTCTGTCATCCAAGAAGATTGAAAAAATATGGAGACAGGTGTGAGCATGTATAATCTCAGGTTTGCGATAAACTGAAATGAATAACTTTCACAACGCGTCTCATCAAGTCAAGACCGAGGTTGTCCAACTACCACGTTGGCAAGATCAATGTTATTTTCGATAGCAAACTCCTTGTTGGCGGTTGTTTGATTGTTTTGGTGGTGTTCGACCTGAGGCGGTCGGATTGTTTTTGATATTGTGTTATTGGATGTATCAAATGAAGATTTGGATTCTCTCTGTTATCATTTCAGATTAGATATATTCCTGTCGACTACAGTCGATTTCTTTTGATGTAATTATATGTGGATGTTTTAATTTTCTTTTGACGGTGTGTTTAAGGGACTAGGATGAATTGGGGTTTCACGCTTGGTTGAGACCGCCCTAGTCGACCAGCGTGCGCTTCGTACTTAGGAGATCAGCGCCCTAAGGAACCAACGATGTCCAGGTCCACTTGGCGTTTAACCAAACGTATCTATACCACAGCGAACGAGCAAACGCCCTCGGTTGACCTACCTCTGCGATTGCATTTAAAAACTTTCGTATGTGGGTCAGTAACTCGGTAGGGGTACACTCCTAAGGGTGGTGACAGCCCCTTACGAAAGAAAAGCTTATGCCCCGCGGGAACCTATCATGACGTAGGGGACCGCGAGATGTACAGTTGGCGCACCCGGCCAGAGCGGCGAAGGGACGATGCTACCCCAGCCGTCTCGGCGGCTCGTGGGGTTATTTTGCATCGTCTCAAGTTGTCTCTTGTTTTTTTTATTTTGTTTTAACTTCTACGTAACATGTCCGAGAGGGCTCCCTCGCTTTGCAAAAAAGGCGGTAGTCGATGCACTCGACGACGCCACCACCGAGCCTGACGAGAAGTGAGTTTAGGCTTCGTCTAAAAGGCAGCGAGGACAAAGTTGTCTATGAGCACGGTGAAGGTATGACTGTGTAGATCATGATGACGCCACTTCTTAACAACATAAACCAGAGCGAGAACCTCACGCTCGTCGGCAGTATAATTACGCTATGCGGGAAGTACTTGTCGAGAGAGAAAACCAACTGGACACTCGTCATCGCAAAACTCAACTCTGCCGCCATCAGCGGCATCAGGAAGATATGATGGAGGGGCTCCTAAAGGAGTGGGCTCAATGGGAGCAAGATGAGTCGCCGTCGCTAGAGGTGGAGGAGGAAATCGAGGAATGAGCCAGAGTCGAAATTTTGTAGAATCGGGAGATGTAGAAGGGACAGAGTAGTAGATATGAGATAGGACAGCTCCAATCGTGAAGTTTGAAGCATGTATGGTGAGTATGAATGGGCGAGAATAGTCAGGAAGGTGTAGAACGAGAGTTGACGTGACAAGCTGCTTCAGAGAGCGAAAGGCATCCTCATGAGGCGAAGTGCAGTGAAAGGGTAGACGTCCACAGGTCAGAGGGGTCAATTGGGCAGTGTACTGCACATAGTTTTTAAGAAATGACCATAGTAGTTGGTTAACCCAAGAAAACTATGTAGCGTAGGAAGGGAGGTAGAAGTGAGTCAGTCAACAATAGCCTAAATCTTCAAGTCGTCCACGTGTCGTCCATGCTCGGAGACCTGGTGTCCAAGGAAGTCGACTTTGGGTTGAGCAAAGCGGCATTTGGAGAGCTTCGCATAAAACCCATCGTCACATAATCGCTAGAGGATAGTGCGAAGGTGGATCACGTGCTCCTCTAAGGTACGATTGTAGACTAGTATGTCGTCAATGTAGACTAGAACCGAGTCCTCAAGAAGGTCTTGGAACATCGTGTTCATAGTCGTCTGGAAGATGGCCGGGGCATTACGGAGACCGAAGGGCATGACGGTAAACTCGTAGTGCCCGAAGCGAGAGCGAAAAGCGGTCTTAGGTTGGTCCTCCTCGGCTACACTGATTTGGTGATATACGCTACGAAGATCGATCTTCGTAAAAAAGTAGCGGTTGGCGAGGTGGCCGAACAGATCATCCGCACGGTGCATAGGATAGTTGTTTCGGACCGTATAGTCATTGAGACCACGGTGGTCCATACAGAGGCAGAGGGTGTCGTCCTTCTTGCGATCGAAGACGACAGCGGAACTCCATGGGGAAGTGCTCGGTTTAATGAAGCCATGACGAAGTAGCTCGTCAATTTGGCGTTTAAGTTCCTGGGCTTAGGGAACCGAGAGGCAATGTGGGTTGCGATGTTGAATACAGTAGTTAGGTTCAAGCCGGATGTGGTACTTGATATCGCGCATAAGAGGGATGCCGCTATAAGAGACAGATGGAGGGAAAACATCGCGATACTCGCGAAGGACGACAACAATGCTAGGCTGCAAAGTCGATAGGAGGTTGTCAAACTCCTCGGCAGCAGCAGCATCTAAAGTAGGGGTGGAAGGAGTCGGTGTAGGGATAGGTACAAGGGGAGCCTCAGTGGTAAAGGATGCCACAGAGTGAGATGAGCTAACAGGGGGGAAGAAGGATTAAGACGCTGAAGTATCAAGAGGGTCGGGAGGCTCGGGAAGTGGTGGATCGAGCTCAACCAACTCAACATTTTGATGCATAGAATTGCAGGCAAGGAGATTCGTAATGTCGATAATGTAGAGTTCGACATTAGGCTGATGAAGGATGTGGTGGAACTGAGTAGGTGTCAAGATGGAGACATTGACAAGAGAGGGGGATATAGAGCCCGATTTGCCCAACAACGGAATACGATATTGCTTCTCATCCTGGGCGTTGAGGACGAGGTTGTTGTGGATCCAATCAGGACCAGAATGGGCGAACTGATGGGAGTAGGCGGTATCGAGAACAAGGTAATATACGGTTTCCATGATATCGAAGGTTTACTGATCATGGAACCGAGGGGCCTTACGAAGGTTATGGGGCATCCGCAAAAGGGAGGAGAATGTGAGATCAGGCACCACACAGTCGACGAAGGACTTGGCCTGATTGTCACCCAGCGAGCAGTGACAGTAGAAGGGTAGGCGAATATATAAAGAGAGGCCTCTTTGACTAAGCGAGGATGAATGAAATCGCCAATAGAGTCTGAATCCCATAAATAAATGCGTGATACACCCTAGTGGAGGTCCCGAGGTGCATCGGAATAATAGGTAAGGTGCGGTCGGGGTTGTGTAGCAGTGACAGTAGAAGGGTAGGCAAATGTATAAAGAGAGGCCTCCTTGACTACGCGAGGATGAATGAAATCGCCAGTAGAGCCTGAATCCCATAAATAAATGCATGATACACCCTAATGGGGGTCCCGAGGTGCACCGGAATAATAAGTAGGGTGCGATCGGGGTTGTGTAAGCATTGAGACATCGCAGATAGGGTATGCTCTTTGAGGGGGAGACATTCCTGGCAGGCCTTAACACACTCAAGGTCTAGGAAGTCCATGATATCATCAGCTGCAACAAGGAAAACGGTGCAGCGGGCCGTGTGAAGAGCACGCCTAGTAGGAGGGCGTGGAGGAGGTGGATCACGAAAGACGCTAGACAGAGAAGGGGAGGATGCACCAGCGTCGCTAGGATTAACCAATAGTGAGGTCTGAACCAAGTCATCAGAGACAGTAGCAAGCGGCGCGAAGGTAGAATCATGAGTGGGTACACCTGCTACTGTAGGAGGGTCAAGGGAGCGGGAAATCACCACTAGGTGGCTGCAGCACTGGAGGTCGAAACGGGGGGGGACAGGCTAGGGCCGGGCCTGCTGAGCAAAGTGACGCCAGAGGGCGTCGGCATAGGGGCAGGTGGACGAGGTGTGACTGGGTAAGCAACAACGGGTACATATACCTCGCGTACGGAAGTCCTCAATCTCCACGATAGTCAATCGGGCCATGGGAAAGACGTAGCCTGATGGGAGGGGCTACGGTGGGGCCGATGAGGGGGTCCTCGATAAGGAGGACTGGCGCTACCTGAGGAAAGCAGAGAAGGTGCGGGCAAGGTGCTCGTCCTGGTCGGGATCGACACCATCCACAGGAGACTGGGGGTCACGTCTCTGGTCTGGGTTACTATGGGATCCATCCGAACCAGTACCCTCCTCAGCGCTCGATGACTCGCGGAGCATAGTATGGACACGGCAGAAGAATGCGCATCCAAGAACTCGGCGGGGGCCGCGGCAAGATGTGGAGAATTGTCGGAGGCGAGATGTGCCAGGGGCAGACGTGGCAGCGGGAGGTGTAGCGCTAGGCTCAGATATGGAGCCCACAAGAGGTGCATAGGTAAGATGGATGGCCCTGGCAATGTTGAAGGTCTTGGGGAGGGTGTGGAATGTGTATGCCAACATCTGAAGTTGAAGGGTTGGGGTAACCCAGCACGAAAATATTGGACCATAGTGTGGTCAGGTATGACGGAGGGGGGAATCTGGGAGTGAACGCGGTGGAATATCGTGATGTACGACTCTAAGGCATTGTTGTCACCAAGCATCTGATCTCAGCGACCTGTGTGATCGGGTCACGGGTAGGCGTCGAGCGAGAGAAGAACTGTTGGAGAAAATCACGAAACTCCACGTACGTCATACTCACATGAACGCCCTGCTGAGCACGAAGGGCGAGGAAGTAGCGCCAAGTGGAAGCCGCTCGAGCTGTGAAGCGAGTTGACATCTTCGTAGGCCACAAGTCCATGTGTACACCATGGTACCGAATTTGCTCCTCGGTTGTGGTGATCCATCCCTGGAGTTCGGAGGCCTTGTCATAGAATTGGGGGAGTCTGGCAGGGCGGTACTGAGGTATGTAGGTCGGCGCCTGATAATGATGAGGGAGGGGGAGGCCAGACTGCGACAAGAGGACAGAGGAACTAGGGGCACCCGCAGAAGCACTAGACACGGCAAGAAGCTAAGGCAAAGGGTCGTGAGACATCGTTGTGGTCAGGGGAGGAAGAGTAAAGTGCATCGCAGCGGCCTGTGTCTGATGCTGCCGGTAGATAAAAGGGGCAACAGGCTGTGCCGCAAGGTGGGGAGGCAAGGGTTGACCTCCTTGGACCCAGCGGATGTGGTCATGAGCCATCATGGCGAGTTGGCGTTGGAGCTCAACATTCTGTGTCCTGGGTGTCATAGTGGGTGCGGGTGAAAGCAAGGGAGCGGGGTTGATGAGGTAGGTGTCGTGGAGACTAAAATTGAGGAGGTGGCGGGACAGGATGCGATGCGAAATGTGGGGGAGGGTGTAGATGTGGGGACAAAGGCGGGAGGTGAAGATGTGGTAGAGGGATGAATATGAGGGAATGACGTGCTAGCGGTGGTGGAGGGAAGGGTGTAAATGACTCCAGCGGTGAGAGGAGAAGAAGATGGAATAGATGTTGATGAAGAAGCTGGAGTGGTGGCAAGCGGGATGTGGGACTGAAGGGGAGGGAGATGTGGTCCACTAGGAGCATGTGTGTGGGAAGTGGAGAGGGGGGGAAGAGAGGAGGGAGGTGTGGTGGCGCGCGACTCCAGCTGTAACATACGGTCCGACAACGTACCGAGGTTGGTTTGCAGTACGTGAATTTGGCCTCGAATGTGGCCTGCATGTGCTGGAGGAGGGCCAGTATGGGATCCGAGTGGGGGTTTGGCCCGAACTGGCAGCCATAGGGGTGGGAATCTCAGCCGAGTTGGACACGGTGTCGCGAGCTAGGAACGCAAGCCCTTCGCTGGTGGAGTGGGAGGGGCTCGCTGACTCGGCACTCTGCATGGAGTCAGGGGATGAAGAAGATGAAGAGGGAGAGTTATGACGGGAGGGACGCTCAATGGCCGTCGTCGTCGCGTCGAAGCAAGCGAGTCGGTTTGCAGCACAGGCGTCTCGGGCGTGATTTTGGAGTGCGTGCTGTTTGGTGTCACGGGGAGCCAGAGTGACACGAAGAAGGGGGGTAGGGGACTGGGGAAAAGAAGGAGCGTAGAAATGAAGTCTAGCAAACTTCCGAAATTGAATGAAGAACTATTCGGAGTCGGATTGAGGGAGAAAAAGGAAAAATTCCAATTCCGACAAGAAAATTAGCAGAAAAAGTAGCGGAATATAAAGTAAGGCATGCAAAAGAACCTTAACGAAGTCAAAATAAAATTCCGGAATTTTTTGGACGTAGATTCAAAATGTAGAATAAATTTAAAAAAAAATTAAAAAAAAAAAAAAAATCCTGGAATTTTCAAAAATTCATGGAGGTGATACAAGAGTTAAAGATAAGTTTAGAAAACAAATCTGAAATAAAATGAAAGTTTGCTTGACGTATTTATGAAATTAAAAGAAATTCAAGGGCAATTTTAATTTTTAAATAGAAATTTAATTCCCGAATTCCTAGGCTACCAGCCGGGCCACCCGGGTCACCCTATTTTCCCGGACGGCCCGGCCATGCAAGGCCCAGGGAAGGTCCTAGCAAAAAAAAACAATTTTTTTTTTTTTAATCCGAAAAAAAAACTATGTTATGCAGAAAAATAAAGTGAACAACTTTTGCCTCAGGGTGACATCGAAATTCTTTACGAAGTTTAAAATAAAAAATTAAGTTAGAAAATAATTTTATTTTTTTATTTTTTTATTGTTTTTTGGCCCGGTCGGGCAACTGGCCCCGGGCCACTCCGGTAGCCTAGCCGAATTCAGAATTTCCGATAAAATGGAACCAAGAATTAATCGCATTCCGAATTACAGTGAACTAAGAGAAATTGGAAAATCATTCAAGGTCAAATCAAAAAATTGTGGAAGTATTGCAAAAGAACTAAAAATTTCAAAGATATTGGGGATATATTTGAATAGAATTTTCATAATTTCATAAATTTACGGAGAAAAGCAACCGGAATTAATTTCACTTGAAAAAAATTGAACTTGAAGAATTTCAAAAATTATTGGACGAGTTGGAAATTGAATTTTGAAATTAGATAACGAAAAGAATTTCATATAATAAAGAAATTCGTGTAACTTTTGAACAGAGACGCGAAAATTGATTTCGTTCGTGGCCTTGGTGGAAATCAGAATGAAGATTAATCTGACCGTATTAGGTATGAATTCTGAATGATAGGATAAACAACATTATCATATAATCACGAGGAGAGAAAATATGCTTCATTTAAAATTATAAAAAATTAAATTAAAAATTAAAAAAAACGCTTCACATGCGTTAGGAATTTTAGATGATGCAACCAATTAGGTGAGATGGTCGAGGGGGTAAGAAGGGATGGAAGGGAGATAGAAGAAGAAGAGAAAAATAAGATCTTTAAGGGAAATCGGCGAGAGGAAGGGAGGGGATTAGTAAAAGGGAGAGAGATTAACAATATCGAGCTCCTGGTTGGCTGGGAGCAATGAATTTCCTTCCTCCTAGTCGAGGAAGGTCTTCCGATCACTTCTAAAGGGTCTTCTCTATCACTTCTAAAGGGTCTTCTCTATCTTTCCCCCGTTGGAATGACCAGATCGCTGGATCAGTTGCGCGCAATGATGGTGACAAGCCGTCACACTGATGATGTCCGGAATGGCGGTTATGATGATGATGATGGCTGGTGACGATGGCGGCCACAAACTAGTTGTCCCTGTGGTAACTTGGCTAACACCTCTAGCTCGAGTCCGGGAACGCCAAAGGATCGATACGCCAAGTTGTCACAGTTTGTGCACGCACTGGAAATCAAAATCAGGTGGGCTTTCGCCCTTTTGCTCCCGACGAGATTTCAGTTCTCGTTGAGCTCACCTTAGGAAACCTGCGTCATCTTGCAACAGTTGTGCTACTCCGGCCAACTTCCGGCGTGCACGTGCTCGCAGACGGGGAATTATCGGGGAGGGAGCGTGGGAGGGGGCCCGGCGGAGAATCGCGCGCACGTGCACGTGGGGGGGGGGTTGGATCGGGCGGGGGGAAAGAGAATGTCGGGGTCGGGAGATCGAGAGGTGAGA
>BFEA01000303.1:1785863-1796101 GCA_003427395.1 Chara braunii | reverse complement strand
TCTAGAGGGGACCCCTGCAAGCATAGTTTCCTCTCACTGTGAAGGGGAGATTTCATGTTGCCCCTTGCGCCTAATGTTTAGGGTATAGGGTTGGGGCCGCCAGTGGGGGTCTGGCTAACACAAAGACAGAGACCTGCCAGTAGCTGCGCGTCCCTTTCTCTTGGTCCCCCACCCCTCATCGAGTAGCAGCAGAGGCTATGTATGGCCAACACTCACCCACACACCACACACAACCCACTCGCTCTCGCACTCACACCCATGTTGGTCATAGATTCCACTAACGCCGATCAGGAGTATCCAGAGGACTATCCCAGTTCGTTGGCACTAAGTGCGCCGCAGGCTGTTTTGGGGCTTGAACCCACAGCCTCCTGAATGCCACTTGCGTGCCTAACCAACTGATTTCACCTACTCATTACGAATACCGGGCAGGAGGGGAGCAAGCCGGCTATGGGCCTGGGCACACCACTGTAGAAACGAAAAAATGACCAGTGCATCATCCTCAGAAAGTGGCAAGATGCTTCCCTTGCTATAAATAGTAATGGATGCATCTTTCCACTGTCTCTGGCAGATGCACTCGTGATTTTCTGGTTTCTACAGTGGTGTGGCGAGGCCCTCTCTCGGCTGGTTGGCACGAAGTGTGCCCCAGGCGGTGGGGATTGAACCACCTCCTCCTGACTGCCACATGTTTGCTTAACCAACTCTGTTTTTTTTTTTTTTTTTTTTTTTTTAAAGCTATATTCTTCTCTCATCTATCTCATTTTTCTTGCTAGTACTCATCTATCTCATCGTCTCACTAGTGGTATGTGTAGTACGGGGGAACACCAATCAACCCAGATCTCTCCCCAGCCCACGGGGGTAGGTTGGCACCACAGCAGTGATGCGAGAGCAAGGCTGTACCAGTCCCTCATCACGGTGAAGAGGGGTGGGCAGGCATTGCCGATCATGGGGGAAATCGGCCCGAGCAATGGCCAGTAGCAGTGGTGCGAGAGCAAGGCTGTACCAGTCCCTCATCACGGCGAAGAGGGGTGGGCAGGCATTGCAGATCATGGGGGAAATCGGCCCGAGCAATGGCCAGTCACTGCACCTCCCCCTACCCCCCCCAAAACCCCACATGGCGGTGTTTAATGGCCAATATTGTAGCTGCATAGCAACCAACAACATCAACCAAGGTCCTGCCAATGCTGGCTTGGGGGGCCAACGGGTTATCTCTAGTTGGTAGAACACCAAGCTTGCCCAGGCATGTACATGAGGACAATGGGGATTGAACCCATGACCTCCTGAATGCAACTTCTGTGCCTTACCAACTGAGCTAGGATGTGCCTAACCAACTGGCCTGTAAAACCTGTGTTTGGCCCTTTGAATCCACCTCCGTGACCTCCCTTGAGTCCCTTGGTGGGCCTGCCCAGCCTCAAGGAGGAGTGGGATTGAAATGGGAGTGTGAATGGGCGCTCCATGGAATCCTACCAGAAAACGTTCTACCTACAGAAGGGTGTGGGTATGTTGTTCAAGCATGCAGAGCTATTATTTGTTCAGTTTTTTGGGACAATAGGAACAAAGAGGGGTTTCTGGGAGAGGCACATAGGATATTGAGATCAAGGCATGTATTTGTACCAGACGGAGACAGTACATAAAGGATTATTTGTTCAGTTTTTTTGGGACAACAGGAACAAAGAGGTGTTTTTGGGAAAGGCACATACTACATAGGATATTGAGATCAAGGCAGGAGCACTAACACTCCGCGTGATCGCAGCTGGCAGGGCCTGGCTGCTCTCCACACGATCGGACGCCTAATAGGATTGTCTCCTCCCCTCCTCATGGCGCTGCAAGATTTGACTACACGATGGGGTTTCTGAGTAGGGATATGATCTTACAGAGCGATGGGCAGCCATTCCCTCGGTTGAGGGCAATTGACGCTGCTCATTAGGCTAACGTTGCGTGCCAGCGTGTCGGTGCATATGCTTTCCTCGCCTTCAAGTAGGGTGGACACGTGGCATGTTCATATGATTTCAGATTGTTCATAGGGACGCTGGACCCGTTTTCCAGCAGGTGTTGCTCCCCACCAATAGATGGAGCCTCCCTGAGCATGCTAGAGGCGTCTGCTCTTATCAGCACCCCTAGCATTCACTCGGGCTGTCTTTTTGTCAAAAAAAAAAAAAAAAAAAAAAAAAAAAAAAAAAAAAAAAAGATCAAGGCATGTATTTGTACCAGACGGAGACAGTACATAAAGGAGGATTGGAATCTTTAAGTTAGGAATAGTAGTAGGAAGACGGCAGGGAAAGGGTTCAGGTTGTTTCTCAGAACTTGGGGTCGGGGCACCAGATCCAACTGGTTGGTTACAGTGAATCCAGATTACATGTAAGTTGGAATTCTGTCCCCGGTTGAAGTAGTAAAAGCAGTTAATAGCAGTAGTAGCAGTCAATACCAGGGCACTCGATGATAAGCTGCCGCAGGAGGCAGGCAGTTAAGTGGTAGATAGGTATTTTGCTTTTCGTTACGTGGTGCCTAATACTGCCTATAATGTTAGGCTTTTGTTTGATTGTTTGTTGGAATTTTTTCGTTTTTGTTTTTGTTGCAATCAGACTCGACTTATTCACACTTTTCATGCACGTGAACAGCAGCACACAACTGGCGACTTGCGCTTCCCGGTAAGTTCGCTTCCACTGGCTATGGCGACTGTGCGCCTCAAACACTCACTGTTCACACTCTGGATCACCCTGGATGTCCCACGCACATCACTCTGCACACACACTCAGTACACACACTCTGCACGCTAAACTAAGCTATGGCAGCTATGGCTGCCGCTACCTATCGCTATGGCTACAGTACGTCACTCTCGCCCACTTCGTCTTCGGGCCTTCTGCAGACCTCCTTGCACAAGCTGCTGAGGCAGCGCTTCCGCATGGCTTCCGCAGGAATGAATGAATGGCTGGACGCAGCCTCTTGATTTATACTTCTGCGCTGCGTTGGTCTGCCCTGTGTCCCTTGGCCCCTAGTGCACACAGTCCCAGACGGTACTTGCTGGACAGGACCGGACTGCCTAATTGGGACTGTTGACTCAGCGAGGTGGCCTTCCACCACTTGACCACTTGCCTCTGTTCAACGCAGGCTCACTCCGAAAGGCCACTTCTAGAAACCTCTAACTTGGCCTTTCGGTACTGTAGCAGCTACGACTTTGCCCCTTCAGGTAAGTAGCAGCTACGACCTTGACCCTTCAGACATCCTACAACTACGACTTCGGAACTGTCTAGACTCCTACCCTACAGGTCTACAGTTTGATTCCCTTCTACCCTGTGACCTACGAAAACCTACCTACCACTGGCGGTCCTACAGGTCGCRGGTTCAAATCTACGGGTTGACACTGGTACTGTACACATGTAAGACGGGGAACTAGGGATTGAGACCTGGGATCTGCATTTGCTACTGCGAACTGGTGAATACCGTTTCACTCCCACCAGGACCTTTACCTCACTGTTGTCTCTCGTAAGCCCGGACTATATCGGGAGCTGTCTCTAGAAGTTCAGATCGTGTAAACCAGCGGTCGTCTTCCGGTTCTTGGTAACTAAAATGAACCTTATACTGTTTCTGCGGACGACCCCTACCTCCAGTTTTGAAGACATCTTCAACCACTATACCATCGATGTCATATCTCCCATCCATATCCGGTGGGATCATTGATCTACGGGATGGAAACTGATCACTTGTCTGACAAGGTAATAACTTCGATGCATGGAAAACTGGGTAAGTGTGGAGGTGTGCTGGAAGTTCTATGGTATATGACGGTCCATCTTCGCCGCTCTTGACTTCTAGAACGGGCCACGGTCCTCTATATGTGGGCAGTAACTTCTGCGAGATGTTCTCCTCATGTGTAAACTCCTTAGAACTGACCCAGACTAAGTCGCCTACTTGAAACTGTGAGGGGCGACGATGTTTGATCGCTTGCTCTATCATCCTATGCTGGGCTTTCCTGAGGTTCTCTACAACAGTAGCTAGTTCTTTCTCGTGCTGTACAGCAAACTCCCTGGTCCCGGGCGGTAGTCTGTGAATCTGATCCCGGTTGAGTCCCTCAAATAGTCTGCGCGGTCTAAAGGACTTGTGCAGTTCGTTGGGAGTGCGGCAGGTGGATAAATGCACGCTGTTATTATACGCACTAGCTACTTTAGGCAACATCTCGTCCCAATTAATCTGATCTGGCCTAATGTACATACGCAGAACTTGCTGGAGGATCTTGCTCATTTGCTCTATCTGACCGTTAGTCTCTGGATGACGGCCGGACGACATCAACAACTTAGATCCATATACTCCCATGAGTTCTTGCCAGTTTTGGCTAGTAAAGCGACTATCTCTATCGCTAACTATAGACAGTGGGATTCCATTCTCACTCACCCAACAGTCAAAAAATCTCTGTATGACTAAATCAATACGTGCCTCTAAAGGCAAAGGAACAAAAACTGCGTAACAAAAACTGCGTACTTACTAAAACGGTCAACTATTACCATGACTTGGCTCTTGCCATGCCTACTTTTGACTTGAGTGTCCATGAAGTCTATGGACACTGAGTCTCCCGGCTGATCTGGAATGGGCAAGGGTCTGAGAAGACCTAGCGGGGCGCGCGTAGAACTCTTGTTGTACTCTACGCAGTCATTCGTCATCCCCGGCCAGGTATACGCGCGCATCACATTGGCTAAAGTCTTTTGCCAACCGAAATGACCCGCTGTGTCGTGGCATTCCCCTAAAATCAAACGACGGATCTCTTCACTATTGGGGATGCACAGCCGGTAAAAAACATTAGTCTTCTAAAAGAGCAACCCCTCAGTAGTGAGGTAGTTCGGTTCAGTCTTTGGGGTCTCCTTGACCTTTTTGAGGAGGTCACTGTAGATAGGGTCCTGCGCGTAGGCTTCTCTAACCTTCTGCTGCAGATCCTTCCCTTTATCGAGGTAATGTACTATTGCCCCAAAGTAATCAACTCTTCTACTCAGAGCATCCGCGACTACGTTGTACTTCCCTTTGACAAGCTTGAGCTCGAAGTCGTACTGATCTATCTCTGCGGCCCACCTAGTAAGCTTAGGTGTCATCTTGGCCTGCGTCTTTAACAATCATAACGTTTCATGGTCGGAATAGACTTTGAAGTGCCTCCCAAGCAAGTAGTGTTTCCAGTGGTCTAAGGCTTGCCTGAGAGCATAGAGTTCCCTCTCATAGGTAGATGTCGCGACCTTCTCTAAAGGCATTCTGGCGGACATGAACTCTACGGGTCTATACCCATCGCCATCGTCTTGCTGTAACACTGGGCCTATGCCGTATTGACTCGCATCGGTCGTGACGACAAAGGGCAAGGACGGATCGGCGACTTTAAGGACTGAATGCTCTATCAATGCCTGTTTTAACTTCTTCATGGCAGACGTGCAGTCCTTATCCCACTTTTAGATGGTCTCCTTTCTCAACAATCTGCGAAGGGGTGCAACGATGGTAGAGAAGTTCCTCACGAACTTCCGGTAGTAATTAGCTAAGCCCAGGAACGAGCGCAACTCTGTCAGCGTACGTGGCGTGGGCCAATCTCTAATCGCTGCGATCTTGCTATCCTCTGGCTTAGCGCCRTCTCCGTCTAAGACGTGGCCTAAGTACAAAACTTGGGTTTTCGCCCAATCGCACTTCTTCGCATTGATCTTGAAGTTAGCTTCCCTCAGCTTCTCCAAGACCTGCCTTAGATGACCCTGATGCTCTTCGAGGGTCCTGCTAAACACTAGAATGTCATCTAGGTAAACTACAACAAATCAGTCTAACCATGGCCTAAACAAATCGTTCATACAGTGCTGGAATGTAGCTGGCGCATTGGTTAGTCCAAAGGGCATTACTATGAACTCGTAGTGCCCATATCTAGTCCGGAAGGCTGTCTTATACTGATCATGAGGATGCACTTCTATCTGATGATATCTGGACTTCAAATATATCTTGGAAAAATACTTCGGCCCCTGCACTCGATCTAAGAGATCGTCTATCCTAGGCAGTAGCTCAACATTCTTTACTGTAATAGCATTCAGACCCCTATAGTCTATGCACATCCTCAACTCTCCCTCTTTCTTAGGAACAAAGAGAACAGGCGCTTCAAAAGGAGACGAACTGGGCCTAATCCAACCCTTCTCGAGGAGCTCGTCTAATTGCTTGCGAAGCTCCTCTAACTCCCGTGGGGACATCCTATACACAACACCCTTAGGAGTTCTACTGCCCGGTTCTATCTCAATACGGTGCTGGATGGGCCACGACACTGTCTCTGTCGGCGACTCAGCTAGGTCCTTAAACTCTTCCAGCAACTTGGCAATAGCAGGGTCTATAGGCTTTTCTTCCTTAGGCTCGGTGACAGGCCTAACATAGGCAACAAAAACCTGTTCCTCCAATTTCTCCTTCTTTTCTAATCTGGCGAATGCAGGCGCACTAAGGCAGCAATGTGCCAGTGGATTCTCTACTCCTAACACGTGAAAAAGGCGGCCAGTCTTAGCCTCGCCTGAAGAACTAGGGAGCCTACACTCGTGCTCCTTCAAATGGAGCGTGGCCCCGACTGCCTCTCCCCAATCCATTCCCAGAACAATATCAAATGGGAGGCTGTCTTCTACGAGAAGAGTCAGGGAGTGGAGGACCTTCTCCACTTTTCCATCTTTCTCTAGGCGGAAATACGCCTGGACTCCCTCTACGTACTCCTCTACAACCATGGTACGATTGTCTGCGAGGATACTAACTATGGGGTCTATTAATTTCTGGACTTTAAGTCCCAGCCTCAATTTCTACAGCGCTTTCTTACTAATATAGCTGCGGGTGGCCCCTGAGTCTACTAGGGCCCCTACTCTACCTCTAAAAATCTTTGTATCTAGTAAGATCAGCTGCCCTTTATTCTCCTTCTTCATCTTGGCCCAGGCGGGCCTCCTCTCCTTCAACTCTTCGGCTACGCCTGTGAGGGAGGTGTCTAGAGAGACCCTAATACAAGCGGTCTCTGGGCAGCTATCTAGACACCGGCCTGCAACCTCTGCCATAGGCACATGTGGTATGGGAGTCTCCTGCCGGCTAGCGCTATGTTCCCCACATGGCCTAATGGTAGGGGCAGTTGCTACCTCTACCGGCGGCTGCCTTTTGACCCTTGGGCAGCTGTTCGGGTCTCGCGATACTTAGGACAATATTTAATGATGTGGCCCGGGTCACCGCAAAAAATGCACTGGCCCCGGTCCAATCGTTGTTGCCATAAAGTTTGGTCCAGACCTAAAGTTTCCCAAGGCCTACCCTGTGGTAGCCCCGGGTGCCATCCTCCTACCCTATAGGGAGACCTATTCCTAGGACGGTTTTGCGGGGGGACCTTGACCCCTGCCTCCCGCTTGGCGGTTTCCTCCTCTACCGCCAACCCCCTGATCGCCCTGAAATCGGCTCCCTGAGGCCCGGCCCCCTTGGACCTGACCTCGTCCTCCTTGCGGCCTCCCTCCAGCCGCGACAGCAGCGTAAGTCCTCCCTTAGCCCACACCGCTGTCCTCTTCCTCTAACCCCCACTCGATCTATTTGAAGGGGATCTCATCTACACTACCCTCATCTAAGGTCAGGACAAGGCGGTCCTTGGTCTTTACCTGCCCAGAAATAGTGCGGCCCTTCTATTGCTTTCCCTTATCCAAATCTTTGTGCCAGAAGGTGGAAACTGACATAGACTTGGCCTCAAAGGCCACCACCTCACGACTAAGTGAATCGTACGTAGTGGCAGGGTCTTCACTCTTTACGAAGAAATGCCCTCGAAGGGCTTCGGGTATAGCCCGATAGAAGAGGCCGACCAACTGGGTGTCTGTAACCCCGTGGTCAGGGACAACCACTAACTCATCCATTGTACTCTTAAGGGCCCTGACACTTTTCCACTTACGAGAGTGGATCGTCTGCAGCCTATCTGAGGCTTTAACGCTGCGGGCGACATCAGCGAATCTCTCGCGCAACAACTTCAGAAATTCGGTGAGGGACGTGAACGAGGAGTGCGCAACGGGATCGTCACTACAGTTTGCAGCGCGAACTAGGGACCTTGCAAAACTGGCGGCCTCATCTCTCAGCGCGTGGATCGCAATTAGAACCTGCTGGTCCGGGGAGACCTGTTGCAAGTGCACATAGGTCTTAACATTGGCTTCCCAGTTGTCAAAGTTCTCTTCCCTTTTCCTACTGTAGGAATCAAAGAATTTGACCTTGACCGGTTCCCGACGAGGAGGACGTGCTTCCTCCTCGTTGGGGTCTGCCGCCTTGACGCCCTCAATGGCGCTAGCGCAAAACCGCTCAGTCTTGTCGAGGCGGTGACCCACCTCAGTGCCTATAGCGCCTACCAACTCTCGAGCAAAGTCCCGGAATCCCAACTTTATTGAACGCACAGCTATGTGTTAACTCCGACTAAAGTCATATTGCTCCGCTTGAATTCATGCCAGGCGTGCAACATTTCGAGCTATGACTCGCATTTGGGCTGGGAGTTCAGTCTGGGCGGCTAGTTGCTCTTCTATGTTTTTTACCTCCTTTAATTCTTCTGCCGCCTCCGCTGCCACATCCACTCTTCTCTTCTTCTCCCTCATCACTGCCAACCTCCATTCCATTCTCTTCTCATCTTTCATTGCCTGCGGCTTTACAACATCTTTTTCTGCTTCCCAAGCTCTCATAGCGGCTTCCTGATCGTCCTTAGGGATATACATCGCCACTTCTTCTTCTTCGCCCAGGGATAAGTTGGCGACCCACTCTGAGATCCGCTTCTCCATCTCCTCATCCCTACTTCCACTGTACTGCCCCCTCTTCCTCTGCAGTGACATTTCATCTTCTTCCTCCTCTTCCACCTCTTTCAACTTCTCTTCCTCCTCTTTCTGTATCCTCTTCTTCTCTCTGATCATCTTTTCTTCTATCTTTTTCAATTTGGCCGCCTGCTCCTCCTTCAAGGCCTTCTTCTTGGACTCCTTCTTCTCCTTCCTCTCCTGCAAGATGGCGATCATCTTCTCCTCCTCCTCCTTCGTGTATGATTTGGTGGAGGCACCACCCCGGGTATCTACTCTACACGTGAAGGTGTGCCAGAACTCCGGAGGAAAGAGGAGACGCCAGAGGGTCCCTAAGAGGGAGAACCCAACGAGCAACCCATACATCAGATAGTCGTCCATCGTGGTGTTAGGTGCACGACAACGTCCCACTCCTCACCACTTAGACCTACTCGGACACACTAACCTACTGTCTGACTCTCTAAGATCCACTACTCACAACTACTCTAAGGCTGTCACTACTGAACTAACAGCTGATCAGGAGGCATTTAAGGAGATCCCCCAAACTCCGCAAGAATTCTTTAACGTCGCAGTCAGGACGACGTGATCAGCGTAGTTCTTCGTGGCGATTTCAGCCCACAACTCAGTCGTTCCGGCCTACTGTGCCACACCGAGCAGCCCGTCGGTCTGTATCAGTCCTTGGAGGGGTTTGTATCCCTCGGGACAATCGAGTCGTCAGGCACAGATCATCGACCTTACTAGGTCCGGTAGGGGAGTGGTTCAACCAGGCCTCTACACTTAAAGACGACCTTCGTTTCAGCCTACAGCTCGGAGTTCGGACCCTCTACATTGAACTAAGTAGACCTGTCGGACAATACCGGTTATTGGGCTAGACGAGTTGTGTAACGAGCGCTCGCCGCTCATGCTGAGGTCTCCAGATGCCAGAGTAGAGATTAGTCCTACTAAGTCCCGTGCAGGTTTGGCAGCAAGGCCCTATCCTTCATCCATAGAGAGCTATCACCTAAGACAGAAGAGACTCAATGCAGAAAGGAAAGACAGACAGACTCAAACTCTGCAAGTACCGTGGGGTAAGTGCACATCCACATGGTAAGGGGATAGGCTAAGGGCTCAGCGAGATATCACCAACTCCAGCTTGGTCAAAATCTTGGTCACCAGCTCCGGTCAACGCCTTGGTCAACGCTGAGTCAACACGGGCAACCCCCAGTCAACGCTTGGTCAACACCCTTGGTCAACGCCAGGTCAACCCTCTGGTCAACGCTCTGGTCAACGCCCGGTCAACCCTTCACCTCGGCTATGGCTGCCGGCACCATCACCTTCGTCACCCTCGCCGCTTACTTCCCCTTCCTTTACTCTTCTTCTTCTTCACTTTCTTTCTTTATTTATTTTTTTTGTTCACCCTCGGCTATGTCTGTATTCTTCTCCAGCGTCCTCCTTGCACACTACTCTCTCTCTCTCCTTAGTCCCGCCTTCTCTGTCCTCCCT
>BFEA01000303.1:1767870-1779303 GCA_003427395.1 Chara braunii | reverse complement strand
TCTCTCTCTCTCTCTCTCTCTCTCTTTTTTTTTTCTCTCTCTCTCTCTCTCTCTCTCTCTCTGACACACACACGCGCGCGCGCACACACACACAGACACACACACACACACACACACACACACACACACACACACACACACACCATACCACACCCTTGTGCCTGCGCAAACGGGCTCAACGCGTTTAGCCGCGTTCAATGAACGCGCGTTCAACACGTTCAAAACATGAACGTGAAACACGTGTTCATTGAACGAGCAACAACACAGCTTCTTTAGGATCGATCTTTTACTGTTTTTTTCTGTCTTATTGTGGTGGGGCTTATTCTTCGGGACCAGATACCATGGGCAGAGAAATTGAAGGAATATTTAATGAGGTTAGTGATTGAAGGATATCACTTTGAAGCATGTTATGGGACGCTTGTTTATGTCCTGTTGTGGCCTTGGTTCCGCCATATTTACGTAGGATCGATGTCTAGGTCCCTTCTCGTTAGATGGAATGAGAAGGATGATGTGGTAAGCTTGGAGAGATTCGTGATTAAGCGATTATGGCCCTATTTGAATAGTCGTGACAATGGAAGGAAGACAGGAAGGAAAAGGTCCGGGAAAAAGGGTAAGATTAAAAAAAGAAAAAAATAGTGTTACTATTACCACTTCGATTGAGGCACGCACTCATCTGATTTTTTACCGAGTCTCTGCAATTGGTACGGTTTCATCACGACTCACTGCTATTCTAGAATTTTGCATGGGGAAAATGATCTCTTCCGCTGGTATTATATGCGCAGGAGGGGATTTGATGGCTGAAAATTCGAAGCTCGTTAAAAGAAAATTTGGTTCATCGGTAATTCAAAATTTAGGCCATGTTGAGGTATTAAAAAAAGCAAGGGAAACGTTTCGTCCCGGTAAGTATCTCATGATTTCTGTTATTGTATATTTCATGAAGAGAGCCTTGATCTTGAAACTTACCCTCTCTGGTCTATCATTCAATCCTGTCTCACGGAAGGAGTTAATAAATTGGGGGGTTCCTATTCTAGTCCAAGCCCATTCTGCCATTTGGAGTTTTCTAAAAACAAGAGTCCTTACTTATTGTGTGTAATCATCTCTGGTGTGATTATGAGAAGATTTATGGTAAGCATCAGGTGGCGGTTAATGGTAAGAGTAACATGCGACGAAGGGCTAAGCAAGCCTGGGATAAGGGCTGCTTGTTCAAAATCAGTCATGGGTGCTGATGTGGATGATGAGTGGAGAAGGATGGTTGTTAGACATATGAGGATCGTTTGGATGAAAACAAGAGCGTGAGAGATTTTATTTTTAATCTTAGATCAATTGCCAAGGCGGTAAGAACGGTTTGTACCTACTGTTTGCTATTGAAAACCTATCCACGAGTAGATGAGGACATTTGTTTTCGCTTAAACGACTGGGAGGAAACCCCTGGTTGGCTAAAGAATAATACGAACATTGTACAACCAACTAAGATTGATATTCTGCTCAGATTGAGGAAGCAGATCTTGGCTTCAATGAGTGAATTGGATTTTGAGATTCCACAAATCCAAAAAGGGGGATCTTTCGGGATGTTTGACCAGTGTGAAGAAGACTACTATGAGTTGCACGGAGAAGGAGGTGTTGGGATGGTTGGAGGTTCTTGATAAGTTGGTGCGTGTGACCATGGATCACAACAACTTACAATGTAAAAGGTTACGGAGTGCAGAGCGGTGATATGGCAAGCACCGAAATAAAAAGGAAAATTACGCAGCGTTGCATGGAGCAAAACAAATTGTGGAAAGAATTCATGGAGTAGGGATAACCAGCACGAAGAACGAACATTGGTCGAACCATCATCGAGGAGGAATAACCACCATGAATGAGTTGATGTGTGAAGCTGCATGTCGGACCACAATGTTGACTTCGTCTGAGATCATTTTGGACCTTTCGCATCAGGTGAATATACCAAGCAAAAGGAATTGATGAAGCAGGATTCACGAGCTGCATTACATGAAGGATAGAAACAAAACTATGTGCAAGCATGAAGTAGTCATAAGGACCAATCGATGGAGCAGCTGCAAACAAAGCAAAAAGAGACGGAGGAGCAACTGAGTAAACAATGGAGTTGTGTAACGAAATACCGAAAGAGGAAGTGACAATGGAGGAAGTGTGTAGGAGTGTCAAGCGATGATGGGGAAAGTAGATAAGCTGAAACGAACGAAGCAGGACGTCACGGAACAAAGAAATCCACCATAACAATGCATGCAACAACAATCAATTTTATGAGAATGCAGCAACGATTAATACATGAAAGGTATAATCAAGACACACGACACAGGTAACGGCGATCGATTAAGCAACAAAGATACAAGAATCTAGCAAGTACAAAGGCGACATAACCCGATAATCAACAAATAACAATACATGAATTATCCTAAATAAACAATAAACAACAATTAAAGAAGCGGCGATATGTCGACAACAAACAGAAGTGTTTTTTTTTTGTTTTTTTTTTGTTTTTTTTTTGTTTTTTTTAAGAAACTCCCTACAGTGCTAGAGGTGCTGGTAAGAGTAGACACCGCTAGCACCTGGGGGGAGGCTCCACCTGGGGGGAGAAAACAAACAGGAGAAATAGAAGTTTGCGAACCAAAAGTGCAGCACGGAACCAAAAGTATTTACGAGTGGATGGTGAAGAAACAAAAAACATAATAAAAAAGAGAACCAAAAGTGCAACACTGGACGCTTGAAGAGAGTTGTGGACGACAAGGAAGCTTCTGCGCTGGAGGTTTGGATGTTTAGAGTGCAAGGAAGAGCACATGCAAGGTCATTCATTGCGTCCTCTGAGGACGACAATCGGCACGATAGGGGATCCCGTACTTTAGTTGAAGAAAATACCAAATTAGTTGTTCGAATTCTGATCGGTCTCAGAACCTTGTCAATGAAGCGGCTCTTCGATTAGACGAGAAGCCGAAGAAATGTCAGTGCTGCACGAAGAGGAACATCAATGTCGAAAACAATGCAAGTTGAAAGAGAGTGCAACCGTAGACTCTCCGAGTCGAGGCAGAACGTGGCACTGTGCCCGGACGTTGAAGTCCAGAATGTTGTCTGCCAACGACAGTTCCTACAACAGCCGAGAGGTGCGAGCGATTGAACATGAAAGAAAAGACGTTTGACCTCTCCTGCTGCTAAAAAACATAGGGAAACAATTACAAGAGTGCTGACTGCCGTGAGGACGACAGGAGGGGAAGGCCTACGAACCACCGTCAAGAGGTAGAGGGCGACAAAACCTATCTCTTGATGAGTGCAAGGTACGCGGCTGGTGCTAACCACCATAAAACAGTCGTGGCGATGGAGCGACTTCGTACTCGAGCGACGTAAGTGATAGCCTGGACTCCCAACAGCGGAGAAAGATCCTTGCTCGGGAGCCAAGAAAGTGAAAAGTACTGAGAAGAGAGTACGGATCGACGCCAAGAAGATGACGGGAACTACATGCGGTATTTAAGCCCAAGTTGAGGCCGACACGAAGGGTCGGTGGAAAAAATAGTAGAGTGTGATCTGGAGGCACAACCATGAAAGGACAGTGTTGGGGGGAAAGGAAACGGTGTCAGGAAGCAATATGTGGATGGAGAATGTGATGGAAAGGGTTGGGTGCTCAGAGGGGTTGGCGGGGTGGGGAAGGGGGGATGGGGGGCAGACAATAGAGGATGAGATGCGTCGTAAACCCGCGTATTAGATCCATCGTGTGCGTGTAACGAAGAATGTAAGGGCGATGAGATTGAGGGCAACAAAAGTCTGGGATGCAGGGATGAATCCATGTAACAAATGCCACCGAATGACAATGGTCGTAAATGAACAGAAATTGGGGGGGGTAGGTAGCCTACCTCGATTCATTTGCTCAGAGACATGTCAACAACATTACAGAAATGAAAATAACGCCAAGCCCTCGTAAAAACCGGCAATACGTGGTGGCAAGGCCATACATCACACGAAATGGTCTTCAAGATGGCCACTCTCCTACATCTCCCCATGCCGAGGGGTTGAGATTGGGGCCAACAAAAGTCTGGGATGAAGGGTTTAATTCATGTACATAAATGCCGCGAAATTGCAATGACGGTAAATGAACGGAAATGGGGTGGGATAGGTAGCCTGCCTCGATTCATTTGCTATGAGAGGAACCTGGTCGTGAACAACATGCCGCAAGTAAAAATTACGCCAAACCCTTATAAACACCGGCAATATCTGGTGCCAAGGCCACATATCACACGAAATGGTCTTCAAGATGGCCACTCTCCTAAACCTTCCCATGTCGAGAATCAAAGTTTTCGAGATTGCTACAGTTTCGTTACCCGGCACATGCAGACGATCATATTTAAACGCAACAACGACATGAAGCTGATTACATCTGACGATGAACAATGAAATCGACGAGCATGTTTTTCTTACCAGCAGTTGGAAACGGGTTGAGAACCCGTGGCGGGGTCGACATTTCGAAATGCGATGCCATTGGGTGTTCTCTTGTTCTTATGGAAACGTATGAAGCAAGACGTAGAAGGTAGGATTTGACCGACGTGCAATTGCATAAAATCCGCATTGTGTGGTCAAGGCTCTGACATTGCAGCATTCACGGTGGTTGAGAGTCACATACTATTCACCGATGCATTCAAACACATCATTGCCTTTGAATTCTCAATTCACAGACATACACCATAATTGTTAGTTAGCACTCCTACAGGCAGTACGAAAAACAATTTAAATAGACGAAAAGTTTTGTGTGACGTCAATGTCACAGTGAATGACAATTGCGGGAATGTGGAACTTCCATGGGCAGCTTTTGTGGTCGACGGGGTCGATGTCCACAGCCTCATGAAGTACCTGCCACAGTGGCGATAATTCGAATGCCGCCGTGCGGACTACCCATGGCAACGAGGGGATGTGTCAGACCCCGTGTCGAGCCTCGTGGCATCAGATGTCCGGAGCCCACCGGAATGTGACGCTAGACATTTTGGAGGCTGGCTCGAACGGAACAATTATGGCACCTGGAAACAAGCGGATATCGAATGTCGGAGCGGGCGCAAGCCCGACGTTTGTTGATGACACACCCCCGACCACAATTTTTTCCCTCACACACCCCAGACGCAGACTTTGGAGATTAAACAATTTTTGACGCACGGCGTGTCTTACTATGAAACACCCGCGGACGCGTCCGCGGGTCCGATCTCGGATGGGGGACGCAGATGGGGCCGCGTTCGCATCCGACCTGGTCTGCACCGCAGACCGGATTTTACCAGAATTTTCCTGAATTAAATAATAGGTTAAAAATATATATATATATGTATCAGGGACCATATATCTCATGATAAAAAATGATAAGAAACAAATCCAGTTTTTCTTTATATATATATTTTTTAATTTTTTTTAAATCGAATTTAGTTTTTGATTTTTAAAAAATCCTAAACAAAGTCGGATTCCAAAAAACAAAATACGGGGTTGTAGGGCTTAAAATTCCCTACAACCCCATATATATATATATTCAGTGTCAATATCAAAGTGCAGCAAGTCGAGTAATTCACACAGGCGAGACACAACCGAGTCAGAGACAGAGATGAGGCAAGCAAGATGAGTAAGACGCGACAAGAAGTCGAGTAACTCACACAGGTGAGACACAACCAAGTCAGAGACAGAGATGAGGCAAGCAAGATGAATAAGACACGACAAGTAGAGATAGTCCAACAACGAAATCCTCAATCGGCATTACGCACAGCCCACAACCCCAAGAAACCACCAGGCGTACCGCTGACCCTTACGTCCACGACCGCGTGAGCGGTGGCGGGCGTACCGTAAGAGGATTATTAGGATCGCACCATCTACTACTTATAGTGGTTCCGCTATAGTGTCGGCCGAATAACTGAATGTACTTACGAACAAAACATGCTAGGTACCTAGACGGTTACGTTCAATCATACGGAACATGCAAAACCTGCGCAAATTGCGTCATTCGAGCTGGATGCGACACAACGCAAGGTCCAAGCAAGGGTCCCTCATTGCTGTCCGCGCGAGACCCCTACTACAACGAAAAAACGGCTCCATACATGCGAAAAATAGGAAAGACAAACAAACAAGTCCACATCCACGATCCTAGCACATGAACTAAAAACAAATTAAAACAACTACAGTACTACCAACGTACCACGGACCCTGTCCGATCATATCATGCATCCTGCATACCCGACGACAGACAAAATATCAGTACTGCCAATTGTGGTTCGGACCCTGTCCGATCATAAAGGCTTCCAGATGTCAGATGCCTAAGTAAACCCTACATACTGAAGTGCAATTCCCGTTTACCAGCCAGAGACAAAATCCACTGCTTGTTTCCATACGTCGTCTGTTCTGAATGCGAACTTCCTCAACACCCGTTCGAAGAACTTAGAGGGGAAATCCTTCAATCTCAGTTCCCGCTTCAGCGACAACACATGCTCAGGGATCTCTCTCCGAACAGAGGTATTACAGTCAATTCGGTGCAGATAGCTAGTAATAGCCGCACTCTTCTGCATTTTACTACTCCAAGAATGAAAAGATTGGCCGTTTTGAAACTCCAATTCCCCAGAATTCCAAGAACTCTCCTCGTTCTTAGACATTTGAACACAACTCAGAAAGGGGTAATTGTTAGATGACTTCACTCTGCATCCCAGAAACTCCAGTGCTCTAGAGTCATCATAAGTTTTCTTCAAGCATAGGTTCCGTGGGTAGCATTTGTCGAAACTTTCCAGCACTCGGCTCAGATGTTCGCCGGTTAGAGAAGCTACCGTCAGAATAACATCATCCATCAATCTCAAACCAGACAACAATCGTCCATACCACCCCAGACTATGCAAGAATTGCGCCTCTGCGTATGCACACTTAATGCATGCCACCGGAGGGCTGGTACTCTTACTCATGGGGATGCCCATGTCTTGTCTTATCAACACCGTAGTGGCAACGGTGTACGTATGTCGAATGTCGATCTCGACAAACTTCAAAAGGTCCTCGAAATTCAACTTGCGCCAATGGTCTGCTCCCGTAGTCAATCCAAACGATGCACCCCTCCCTCTGGTATTAACTCTAACAAAATGGCGGCCCTTCCTGCTATGGTAGTCCAATAGCCATTCAACAGCGCGGACGATATCCTTACGCGGCAACCGACAGAACATGTGCTTAATGTCAAAGGACCGCACCGTGACGTTAGTGTGATATCCTATCCGTTTAATCCTACCATTAATCCTCTCTAGTCTTGCCGTCAATTGGGAAACTGCTTGGAGGTTAAAATGGTTGTCGATAGGCATCCGGGCAAGCAAAAAATTGAGTCCTCAGGCTACGTTACGACCCGTACAAACCATGGTTTCGCAGAAAGTAGGGTAGATAGGGCGAAATCTGGTCAAATCTTTATGTTTAGGAATGACATAAGTCGATCCTAATTTGCCCTTATTATCCCAACGGACGAATTTCTGTAGCCCTGCCTCCTTCATGTCTTCCTTGACTTCGCGAAATAACACAGCCTCGGAGACCGTCATCACCGTATACCCAGAATTACGCACGAAAGCAGTCATCATGGCTTCGTAGTACGTACTAGGGCACATGACGACAATTTTGCCCTGATTACGATCCGGAGGAGCACACACTAATCCGTCGAGCTGTTCTTTCAAACTCATGACGTCTTGTACAGAGAGACGCGATTCATCATCCCTATTGACGTGAAAGCATCGTTCTAGTCGTTCCAAAGGAACACTAGGCAAGCGGCCCCGAAAAATTCTCCAATCTCTGAAACCTTGCTCAACTTCCATTCGAAGATGAAGCACACGGTCTGACTTATACGAACGAGGGATGTTATTAACATTAGCTAACAACGGTTGATCAGCCATATCCTTCCTCAAACGAAACAACACATGTCCATCCACGCGGGGATAGGGTAGGCCCGTACATTGACAGGTCAGCACACTTATGGATGCAAACATCCGATGGTTGTGCAGGAGTTCGCCGACAGTCTAGTTTTTCTTCCAGACTATCCGAACTTTCTTCCATGCCCGACGCATGAAGCAGGTAGGTAAATCATAGTTGACCAAGACATCATTGACTACCTTACGTAGCTCGCAAGTACTAATCCTATCGTCGAATACCACTTTGACCAACAGATCTGCGCTCAAACTTAGATCAAACTTATCAAGAAATACCCGAGAAATAAGTCGTCGCAAATATTTTCTGGTCGATTTCTTCGAGAAATCCTTAATAGCACCATATAGGCGCAATAAGGATTGCATATCCCGATTATAGATTCCATCGATATCACCAGGCTTTTTCAAGATAGAGACCAGGAAACGTTTGAGATAGCCATATTGAGGTTTCCAAGAAACAGCGTAATCAACCACAATAAGACCACTCGACTCAAACCATGCCTTGCAATCCTTCAAAAAACCGGTTTCCAACCCACATGACAGCTTTGTCCGACCAAACTTCCGAGCGATGGCTTTCCATTTGGTCTGCCATACATTTCCACCACTGCAATTAAGATTAAAATTCAGGACACCCTTAGACACCTCGTTATTTAGGATCGCATACAAGTCCAATCGCCATACATCACGATCACAAGTACGAAAACGAATAGGGGCAACGATGTGTTGTTTCTCTCGATCCTGACGGTGTCTCGTGATCCTTTCCTTCTTCCCGCCCGACTTAGCTCTCACCTTATGATGTTTCCCGGATCCTACAACAGTCGTGTTTAGGTAAAGCGACCATTGACGAATGTGAACGTTCTCGAGTTTAGCCAACTCATCGTTGCCAATCGTGTCCACAGGTATAAGAACGTAGCTATCGACACCGAAACTGCCTAACCACCTATAGAAATGATTAGGTGCATGCTTGCGACAGGCATACAAATGTTCACGCCAACGAATATCCAAGCGTCTCGACGACTTCCCTACGTATTGAGACTTGCAGTAAGGAGACACAGCAATGTATACACTCGATGATAGATTGACGAATTCGGTACCAAATCGGTCAAACAATAGAATCCAAGCTTTCACGCATTTGTTAGTCCAACGCAGAACATTACACAGCAACAGACTAACAATAGCTAGTCGAAATAGTTCCTCCACTCTACTGTCCACAACATCCAGTAAACCGCAAATCTTGGTAAGGCAGTTCACAATAGCCCACAAGCCGGCAATATTGTAGCCACATCAAGTGCTGGATACATCTTCCTGATCCTTGGTAGTGTCCTCGGCGCCACCTATATCCGAAGTTGCTTCGTCCTCGTCATCGGAGCCATAGGCTACGCGCGTGCGATGAGCGGCAATGTCGAAAATAGACTCAAATTTGCTGTAGTAAGCAATGCCCTCATCCTTACAAATATTTTGCAAAACCAGAGCGTCCAGATTCTTCAAGCCATTCATCACCTTCTTCTCAAAACGCAGCCTGCCGACGATACCGATAGCGGCTGGGGTCTTCTTACGGATAGACGGTGGAGTCTTCTTGGGTGTCGGCGTCTTCAAAGCGTTGCCGCGCGTTCGGGCCAGCCTCCCGCTCCGTCTTGGAGTTCGCTTCGGTGGAAGCTCCATAGGAGGGCTACCCTCGAGGGTCGGCTCGAGGCCTCTCTTTGTCTTGTCCGTGATGCACAAGTCGCGAGTTCGGAGGTTGATCTCATCCGTTTTACTGCTGCTAGCGCCGCTACCCGCTGTAGCCATGGTGGGCCCAGCTGCCTGCTTGCCACGCGCTACAGCCGTACAGAGTTCGCCAATAGCCACGTGAATCTCCTGCCATACGTCTTCACGGACTTCATCCCGGAGTTCTCCCGCTCTTAGCGCTAGCTTGATATCCAGACATTTGCGGATCTCCTCATTCCTTTCGGCCTCCTTCCGTGCTTTCTCCGCCTTCTTCTTTTTCTTAAGCTCCGCCTCCGCTAGTTCTGCCGCCACACGTTCCTCAGCTTGTTTCTTCTCAACTTTCCTTCTTTCTTTGGCTGCCTTCTTCTGCTTCTCGACCTCTACGTACTGACATACCGCAGCGACGCTCTTGCCTATCTCAGCCACCTTAGTCTCCAGCACACCTATGGGTGGTTCACTCGATTCTCCTCCATCATCCGTGGCACTCCTTCCTTTAGTTCCTCCGTGGCAGGGGACACTGGTTAGCATAGTGTCCGGGCTCCCTGCAATTGAAGCAGGTGGGCGGCCCGAGCCTTGGAGCTCGGTCGACATATCTGCCGCCAGAACGGTCACCACCAAACGTCCGATCGCTACCATAGCCGCGATCGCTGCCGTAGCCCCGCTGCCTGCTGCTAGGGTCCCGATCGCCGTCGTAATCCCGGCTGCTCCTGCCACGGTCATAGTTTCCTCCTCCATAGTCGCGACGCTCATTGTGTCCCGACATCTCACCATGCATATACGGAATCTCTTCGGTCAAATGCTCTGAATAGTGACGACAAATTAACATTTTCCGTCCACATAACTAAGCTGCTAAAGTAACAGTAACAATCGTGCTCACTTATCCCAGCGACGTGACTCCGGGATCGTTCACACGCGCAATGATAGTGTCAATATCAAAGTGCAGCAAGTCGAGTAATTCACACAGGCGAGACACAACCAAGTCAGAGACAGAGATGACGCAAGCAAGATGAGTAAGACACGACAAGAAGTCGAGTAACTCACACAGGCGAGACACAACCAAGTCAGAGACAGAGATGAGGCAAGCAAGATGAATAAGACCCGACAAGTAGAGATAGTCCAACAACGAAATCCTCAATCGGCATTACGCACAGTTCACAACCCCAAGAAACCACCAGGCATACCGCTGACCCTTACGTCCACGACCGCGTGAGCGGTGGCGGGCATACCGGAAGAGGATTATTAGCATCGCACAATCTACTACTTATAGTGGTTCCGCTATAGTGCCGGCCGAAGAACTGAATGTACTTACGAACAAAACATGCTAGGTACCTACACGGCTACGTTCAATCATACGGAACATGCAAAACCTGCGCAAATTGCGTCATTCGAGCCGGATGCGACAAAACGCAAGGTCCAAGCAAGGGTCCCTCATTGCTGTCCGCGCGAGACCCCTACTACACCGAAAAAACGGCTCCGTATATGCGAAAAACAGGAAAGACAAACAAACAAGTCCACATCCAGGATCCTAGCACACGAACTAAAAACAAATTAAAACAACTACAGTACTACCAACGTACCACGGACCCTGTCCGATCATATCATGCATCCTGCATACCCGACAACAGACAAAATATCAGTACTGCCAATTGTGGTTTCGGACCCTGAGTTCACCTGTATTTTTTTAGAAATGAATTTCTGTTTTTTGCAGGGGTATGAGGTGTTTGAAAAAAATGCAGATGCAAAATTTGAAAATAAATAAAGAAAAAACTTCAAAAAAGGGGTTTGATTGATTGATTGATTGATTGATTGATTGATTGAT
>BFEA01000303.1:1719802-1730286 GCA_003427395.1 Chara braunii | reverse complement strand
CGTGAACCCGCTCAAACGGCCCACGCGAAGCGCTGCAGGGCATTCGAGCGGCCCTCAGTGTTTTTTTTTTTTTTTCCTGTTTTTTCTTTTTTTTCTTTTTTTTTTCTACAACACCCGTGGGGCAAACCCACTCGTGCTCAGGAGGGTCATAGGGACCCGCCACCCCGACGCAGCGACCCCGACGGGCCTCCCCTGCACGGGTGACGCTCTGCGCGTTCGCGTTCAGAGCGTTCAGCCCCGTTCATTGAACACGCGCTCAACTCGTTCAATAACTGAACGCGGAAGGCGCGTTCAATGAACGCACGGCTACACAGCTCCACGCATCGGTCCGATAATGCAGTGCTCGGGTTAACTAGATGCAGCAAAGAAGAGAGAGGGCGGGAATGACGAAGCTCAAGAAGAAAGATACAGTTACAAAGGCACCCTGCCCAAAATAACAGTTACACGCAAGATTAAGGGCGCCGACTAATCAGCGCTCCGTTGCAGCCGCAAAAAAGAAGCGCGTGAGCAAAAACACCGCGCAGCAAAAGAAATTCCGAATTCCTGAATTCCTAAATTCCTATCTAACGCAAAAAATGCAAAAAGAACTTTAATAAAGTACAAATCCCGAAAGAAAGTCCGAAATTCCGAGAGCCATCAAGGGCTCGAGTCGCTCGACAAGATTCGAAAAAGAAATTAAAAAAGAAGCAAAACTTCCCGCGTGATCACCGCGCCAAAAACCCGACAAAAAAAAGAACAAGAAAGAAGCGACGTAAAACAGTATTAATCGCGCCTCTGTCGGCACGCCAGCCACTCAATCTACCATCCCGGGACTTGCCCAGCCCTGGCCCCAGCCATCCGAAAAGAAGCGACGTAAAAAGAGGAACAAACAAGGATACTGATGCAATTTCCCGTCGATCCCATTTCCCGTAATTGGCCCACCCTTCCCATCTTAGGACCCCTCATTGTCATCACGCAGAAGGTCGCGCGGTACAGAAAGTGGTTTGTCACAGGACCGCAATGGCTGGAAGCGCCAGCCAAAAACAAATTGAAATGGTACCCCGGCGCTTTGGCAAAAATTGGCTCGCAGGGGCATTCCAGGGTCGGCATCGATAGCTGGGCCAAGTACTGGTGGTTTAAGAAAAAGAGAAGAGAAAAAAAAAAGAGGCAGGCTCCCTCCCAATCATCTCTTCTTGTTCATTTTGGCTCATAGGTCAGCCTTGAGCCTGGGTCGAGCAATTCAAAAAAAAAAAAAAAAAAAAAAAAATCCAGCATGTCTGCATTTCTTCATTTACAGCTGGGACAAGGTCCCCCCACATACCCAAATTCTCAATTTCTGACCATAGATTACCAACATCAGCGGCCACAAATGAGCTTGGCCCCTGGGATGCTGGACCCATCACAACTGCGTCCCTCAGGGCCTCGCCACACCACTCTCTAAATGTGAAAAAGACAAAAATTTGGGGGTTGCATCTGGCCCATCGAATAGTTCTAGAGGGAAGTTTATTCTCATTTTGCACATTTCGAGATGCCCTCAGTCCAGGTGCACTCATTCCGCCCCCAAAAAAGTCCAGTTGGTGTATGAGATTCAACCCATCCCAATTGCGCCCCTCAATTGAGGTTGTCCTCTCACCACCGCTAAGATAAAGGAGCTGCAATGTGATGTTGTTTTCACGGCAAAAAGAAACACAAAAAACAAAGAGAAAAATCTTCCGCTGGAAAATGTGGAAGTGAAAACGACAGACCTGCCATAGTTTGGTCCATTTTTTTGCGCCATAGTTATGGGCTTTTTCACACTGGAAAACGTGGAAGTAAAAACGATCCACCCGCCAGCGCAAGCCAGGAAATGACCGCGGATGTGATGTTGTTTCCACCCACAAAACAAAAAACAAAGAGAAAAATCTTCCGCTGGAAAATGTGAAAGTGAAAACGACAGACCTGCCATAGTTTGGTGCTTTTTTTTGTGCCATAGTTAAAACATGGAAGTGAAAACGATCAACCTGCAAGCGGAAGCCAGGTAGTGGCCGCGGTACCTCATGTGTATTGATATATTTGAATGGTATTGGGTCTCTCGCCACTACTGTTCACTGTATAAAATTGTGGATAGTTTGTGGACGGCTATGGAAGCATACAAAAATAGTGCAAACGCGGCATAGCTCCACTTGCTGTACACTGTGCAACACCCAAATTCGTGACTTCCCCCTACGAGACACGGGTGCTGCACTACAAGACACAGCCTGGATAGCATTTTGTACGCCCAGCAGACTCCAGGCTCGCTGTCCAAAAAGGCGTAGGGAGGGTCCGTGGATTCCTAAGAGGACCGTCCACGAAAGTAATTGTGCAGGCGGGGAGCTATGCAAAACTGGACAGTCGATTTTCCACCGTGTTTCTGACAAATGTCCACGCCATTTTGCACACCCATAATGGACAGTATAAGTGGAGCGGCGTCCCACTGGCCATTTTCGTACAGTGGACAGTAGTGGATCAAGGCGCATTTCGATAATTTTTTGATAATATTTCTCATAACTGACACTGGGCCCGCTTCCCAGCACCTGATGCTCCCATCGAATAGACTGGTCACTGGAACATTACTAACCCAGCAAAAAAAAAAAAAAAAAAAAATCCCTGCCATATTTAAACACGGGTGTGAGTGTGGGTGCGAGTGTGTTGTGTGTGGTGTGTGGGAGAGTGTTGGCCGTAGCCTCTGCTGCTACTCTATGAGGGGTGGGGGACGATGAGAAAGGGAGGTGCAGCTACTGGCAAAATGCTCGGTCTTTGCGTTAGCCGGACCCCCACCGGCGGCCCCACCCCCCGAGGGCCAACATGAATTACCTCGTTTGCGAGGCCCTATGCTTGCAGGGGTCCCCTTTATATAGTCTTGGGTAGGCAGGTAGTGTGAGGTGAATTTGAGAGAAGAATATAGCTTTAAAAAAAAAAGAAAAAGAAAGATATTTTATCCCTTTTGTTGCACTGTTCGTGTTTAGGTTGGAAAAGAGAGAGAGAGAGAGAGAGAGAGAGAGAGAGAGAGAGAGAGAGAGAGAGAGAGAGAGAGAGAGAGAGAGAGAGACATTGGTTGATTTGCTTTCTTTGGTGATTTATTTTTGTGCATACTATTAGGATCTGAGGTGTGTTGTGGTCCAGGTTTTGGGCTTGATAGGATTTGCGTTGTGTTGCGGCGGTCCAGTTTTAGGGCTTGACCCGTGATGTCTCGCCCTTAAACAGGACCACAGAACTTTTGTAAGGGATGGCAGGCCCTGTGATACGCAACCTCACGCCCCCTTGCGGCTTCCCGTACGGGGTCGCCGATCAGAGTTCTAGGAGGGGCGTGGCCGAGGATTTTTGGCTGTAAGGGTTGAGTCTCTCGGACAGAACGGGAGACTCTCATTTCGTGGCCGAGGTTTTTCTCGGAGTTGAACTGTCGCCGCGGAGTCGTGTGGGGGCCGAATCACTCCGAAACGATAAAATCAAAAAGGTTTCTGCAAAAATGAACTGCCGCCATGCATCGGGACGGAAAAAAGGCATCAAGGGGAGAGGGCCATGGTGGCGGAAGACAAAACTTCAATCGTCAGGGGTTTGGGGGATAGGTGGTGGGTTCGAAGCCTTCGGGCCTCATCATCGACTTCACAAAGTGTCTGAACATTCGGGTCTTTGTTGTGGAGGTGGGTGGTTCGAGGCCTTCAGGCCTCGGCGTCGAACTCACAGAGTTCGCGCGAAAGTTTCCGGGAGGGTAAAGAGGCGGGAGGACTCGTCGGTATCTGAATTCGAAATTGCGCGGGCAGCGCCCCCGCACTACGGGAAAGTTCGGGGAAATGTGTCGCTCCCTCGTAACCCAGGACTAGTCGTCGCCACGAGCACGAGTCCCCCTGGCGACACCAGCGACAATCAAACTGCGGTCGCCACGCGTCGTGAGCGGCCGACCAGGGCAACACCGTTAAACCCGTATAAGGCAATATCAGAGTCAGGGAATCAAAACGATCAATCAACACAAACCCATTCCCCCTTATCTCACAGGCCCGCGGCGGGTCTTGCCAACACACTTGCTCCGTTCGCCTCAGCGCGCGCCGTACGTCCGCCTCGCAGTAGACGCTGTCGTCATTTGTGACGGGGAAGGTCGGTAGCGAGATGAGACAATCGGAGGTACGTGATGAACACAGGCAAGATCCCGCGTTCCCAATCATCCGAACCAACACCGAATCCATACAACAATCGTCGCAACTTTTTTCTCTCAAAAGTGAGTGCGTAGGGGAAGGGAGATGACGAAATCTAAGCTTTCTCCTCTTGGTGGGGGCGTCGACCGTCCACGCGGACGCAGGCAGTTGACGTCACCGGTACGGGGACGATAAGCTCGAAAAGCGATGACTGTCAGTTCCAAGGAAGGCGATCGGGGAAGGGAAGAAGGGAGAGAGAGAGAGTGAGAGAGTGAATTATGCCGAGACCGTGCGAGAGCGCAGGAAAGACCGCGGAGGGGAGGGGAACAAACCGGATCAACACACTCATACTCCTAAGCAGACGGTTTCCCAGTTCGGTTTCCCCATCCCCGCCCGGACGAGTACATATACACATACATGCATGCAATCAATAACACTCGACAGGACATCTAATCATCCATGGCCTTCGACGTCACTCATGCGCAGAACAAGCTCCCATGACTCAGGGCTTCACACACACGACATGCATAGACAAAGCAGCAATGGAGATAAAAGCGAGTCCCTCTTGTAGACACAAAAATTTCAATTGACCGCCGTCCCCAAGTGCAGCCTTCAAAAACTTTCCAAGACCACCGACCACCATAGCCACAAGGCCCTGTCGCGGCCGGCGTCCAATCCCCACCACTGCTCGGTCCCTCCGACTGTCTAGCCCTGAGACTACCGCGGGGCCCACCCCACGTCGTCACTCCGCCCGTCCTTGGGCTCGTCGAGCCTGTTCGGCGCCACGGACTCTCGCGCATAGCTCGCGCAGCATTGCAGCCGAGATCAAAGAGAGGGAGAGGAGAGGGTTGCGCAAATTTATAGCGCGGGAGGCGGCGGGTTAACGGCGCGAGGTGCGGGCAGCGCAGGGTGCAGAGGAGCAGGACTGGAGAGAGAGGTGGGGAGTTAGAGGGTTCGACCCGTGGGATTGCATGGCTACGTGATTGGGGTGTTCGTTCAAGTGGTGCGCGGTTTTCCGCTTTCCACATTGATCCGAGCATCCCAACTACGCAGCCAATCACTTCGCGGAAGAAGACAGGGTAAGGATCAAGCTAGGCGTAGGGGAAGACGAAGAGTCTAGCATGGGGAAAATGCGCGCAGCAAAAAGGGAAGATGGCGCGAGGATGCAAAGCAAGAAACGGGGATGCGAGACGCGCAAAGAAATCGGAACTTGGGCGCGTGCGCAAAAATTCAAAAAGTCCCAACCGCACCCGTTTCTTGATTTTCATACCGCGGCCGCTATTSGCCCGCGGGAGTTATTAACCAAACAAAATGAAAAAGGCCGTTTCAAAAAGAAAACAAAAGCAAAAAGAAAGAAAAGCCCCTTTCTATCTGCGTCCGTACTTCGGGGCTTYCGCGGGGTTTTCCCTCAAGGATACGGCAAGCCGCGCGGTACGGATCTGAGCTTATCACAGGCCCGATTTCTGGCAATGAAATATAAGGGACCCTGGGCCCGGTTCCTGGCTGTTTTGATTGAATCATTATAAAAAGTAATAATAATAATAGATAAGAAATGCTATTTTGATGATGATGAAGGGGAACACAATCAGATGGATGCCTTGCAACAAACAAGCATTGGTTGAAAGGGTTGAGATCCTTGATAGTGTGTGACTTTGTTTAAAAGAAAAAAAAAAAAAAGATCCTTAATAGTGTGTGCTGTATCAAAGAGGAGTGGGGATCCAACGGCCTAGCTCAGTTGGTAAAGCATGGAAGTGACATTCAGGAGGTCCTGGGTTCAATCCCCATGCGCCTCTATAGTACCTTCCTGGGGATGCTTGACTCCCGCCACCGAGAGATATGCCATTGGTCCCCCGGAGTGGCATTGAGCAGAGACTGTTGATGCTGATAGGGGGAGGGGACCAGAGGGGAGGCACGGTGACTGGGGCATCGAAGAAGCTCGGTCCTCGTGCTACCGGCTGACCCCTGGCCGGTACTGCCCACCTGATGGTGGGTGCAGCTCCCGAACGTTCCCTTGTTGGAGGCTTGAGCACGGATGTCGTCACCATAGCTGTACTTCAAATTTTGAATTTCAAACGTCCTTGATGTAGTCTGTGACAATCATGCGCTCTTTGTTGGCCAAAGTAGATGCTACTGGTCTACTAAGGTGTCGTACCCGGTCCTGTAGGTGCAGCCTTTTCAAACAATCGCGACTCATGTAATTTCGCGTGGATCCGTTGTCTATGAAGGCTCCACATTTGCGGCCTCCTACATCCACTTCCACCACGAAATGTTCCCCTCTAGGACCCTTCTTTAGCGCCACCCAGGACTCGCGAGGGTCCTTGTTTGACCACTCGCCTTCTAAGTCTTCTAAGGCCTCCGACACATCTAACGTACAGAGCATAGTTTGGTCTAGATGCGTCTGGGGGGTGACTAAGGAGTCATTAGCTTCGGCCTTTTTTTAATTTTATTTTTCATGGCCTGCCTTTTTCTGCCGGACGTCGCTGGACCACGCCGTCTCCACACGGACACTGGACGCTGGACCACGGACACCCCCGCCCGCAGCTGCATATCTTCATATGAAAATGGCCGCGGGCAGGCCACAAGGAAACGTCCTCGGGGGACGTCCCCAAGGATGAGTGGAACGACMCCGCCAAATTCCCTTACGAGCCACAAGGATGGAGCAGCCCGACAAAGAGACCCTCAATTCCGGCGGTTCTCTTACCACCGCGGGGATCGAGGGCTTATGATGGGGCTATTAAAAAAAAAATAAAAAAAAATCCTTGTGGCTCAAGGAACTCATAAGGAGTGTCTCACGAGGCCCTAAGTTGGGCAGGGTTGTGTTCACTGGTTCTTGGTGGAATGCTTCCAACTAGTATTTCAGTTAGATTCTTAGATTCCCCTGCCAGCGAGGCAGGACATATCTGGTGATCAACTGAACAGCCCTCCTTGAGGGGGTTCTGGTCACTTAGGTTCTTGGTGGAATGCTTCTAACTAGTATTTCAGTTAGATTCTGGATGTCATTTTTTTCTGCTTTTGTCTTTTTTCCATTTTTCTTAGATTCCCCTGCCAGCGAGGCAGGGCATATCTGGTGATCTACTGAACAGCCGTCCTTGATGCCATACTCACACTTGCACACAGACAAATGTATCTGACTCATTTCAGTCCAGATTCGTGTTTCTTTTTTTTTTTTCCTTCTTGGAGATTCTTTTCATTGTTTTTTTTTTACTATTTTTACTTTCGGATTTGGACAAAAACGCCATGGGGCTGATACACCCAAACTGCGACATGCTCAGACTAGCACTCGCAGATACATCCAGCTACTAGTAAATGAATTATACTAGTAAATAAACTATAATTTATAACAATATTGATTGTATTTAGTTTTTGATTTTTTACTTGAGTTTGGTTAGGAATATCTAGATGACTTACTGACAAGAAGTTGTTTGTATTATTATGCTGCACAACATATAGGGCCTCGCCACACCTATCCCGAAAACACCGATTTGGAGAGGAGAAGCATCGCCATACCAACTCTCCAAAATCGGTGTCAGAAAAAAATTGGAGAGCGGCCAGAACGCGGGTTTCGGGAGTGCTCTCAAAGTTTGTGGGTCGCCCCGCCTGCAACACACCGGTTTTGAGGAGTGGTCCGAGGCTCCTCCGATTTCGCCCCCAAATTGAAGAGTGCGCCTCGACCGACAAATGTCTGCTGCCACCGTTTTGTCTGGGTTCGCCACACCACTCTCGAAATGTGAAAAAGACAAAAAATGTGGCGGGTGCATCTGGCCATGTTCTAGCGGGAAGTTCCGCCCATGTTCTAGCGGGAAGTTCATTCTCATTTTGCACATTTCGAGAGTGGTGTGGCGAGGCCCGTCGTCTGCGCTCTCCAGAAAATGTCGGGCCTCGTCTGACGAATTGGAGACTGCCTCCTTGGAGAGGGCAGTGTGGCGGCGAGCCCTCTCGAACGGAAAATTCACATCCTCCTCATTGGAGAGTGCTCCCGAACTTTTTTGCGTTTTCGGGATAGGTGTGGTGAGGCCCATATTTGTTTCAGAATTATTTGTTTTTATTTTCTTTTGTTCTTTCCTTGTTATTTTTTCAATAATTTCAATTTATTCATTTATCTCGTTTTGATTTTATTTATTTATTTTCTTTCTTAACCACCAGTACTTGGCCCATACATCCGCCACGGGCGTATCCAGTTAAACCACCAGTACTTGGCCCAGCTATGGGCCGCCGAAAAAAATAGAGTAGAAACGTTTCTAGTTGGATGAATTTGGGCGCTCCTGTAGTGGCCCGTACGTTTCCGAAAATCGCGTAGCATTAACGCTACGCAACTTTAGGAAGTACTGGTGGTTTAACGCGCCGCGACTGATGGTCTCCAGCCTACCTGACCACAGTGGCTGGAGGCGCCAGCCAAAAGAGAAACGAAACGACGCGGCGGCTGCTCAGCAAAACTTGGCGCGCAGGGCGTTTCCCTGCTTGGCGTCAATAGCTGGGCCAAGTACTGGTGGTTTAATGGACGGTGGAATTTGAGTCACCGAATTAGGGTTCACATGACTATTGTGATTAGAATTTTTTTTAGTGATGAACTTTAGCCTTTGATGATAAATTTAGTTGATATTTCAGTGGTAGGGGCTGAGGATGTGGCTGTGGAGTTTGCTGCAGGGTGAAATCTAGTGGTACCCTCTATGTACTTGGCCGGTGGTGCTTTGCCCGCCGAGGGCCCCACATAATTTTGTGAGGGACGCTGGGCCCAGTTCCCAGCTTTTATAAATATACTTTACCAAAAAAAAAAAAAAAGAGGGAGTAAAAAAAAAAAAAAAAAAGATGGAAGTATAAAAAAAAAAAAAAAAAAAAAAAAAAGCAAAAACGAAAATTTCGAAATCATCTGAAAAACAAATCTACCATGCAGCATAATGATACAAGCAATTCTTTTTTTTTTTTTTTTTTTTTTTTCTGAACCGAACTCGAGTTTAATAAAAATTAATCTTCTTTTGTAATAAAAAAAAAAGTTGTGGAGGGTTTGAATTTGGATGGGAAGAAGGGAAAAAAAAAAAACAAAATTGTGCCACAGTAGTAGTCCGGGCTCTGCTTGGCCGGAGAGCCGTGCTCAGCCTGTGAGCTGCGGCGAACTTTGTGAGGGTTTAATAATGATTGGTCCTTTTTCTTTTGCAGGTAAGAACGTGCGTTATTTTTTGTTTTTTTGTTTTTTTGTTTACTGAACCAAAGGTCGCCTACCTCCCCCCAAACACGACCCTAACTCCCCGGAAATGCCATTTCTGGCCGTGAGGGGGAGTGGTGGAAATCATGTGCAAAAAGAACCACCGAAGAGAAACGAATCAAAACCACAAAAAAGAAACGAGCAGTCAGCGCTGCATGATCATGTCCACCATTCATCCGGAGTTATTACCAACCCCTGCCAATCCGCCCTACCACCAGTGCGGCAGGAGTCCGTGTCCACAGGCCCCAAACTGCTGACAGAGACCCCGCAAACCCACCCACCTCCTCGCGATTTAAAGTGGATAGCACCTCCCCACACTCCTCTTTACAAAAACACCAACTCCCACCAGGATGCCGTTTTCACTAACCAGGGATCAAGTCCGATCAACATGCAATTTACGCTCATGGCTTTTCTTTTTTATTTGATAAACAGAGGTGGACGCGCTAGGGTTTCAGTTCGCCAAGGCAAAAAAAAAAAAAAAAAAAAGGACTCTCCCGGCGCAAAGATATCACGGCGTTGAGTTTGAAATTGCAATTTCGGTAGTGAAAAAAATAAAATAAAATCCGCTGGTCTTTTTTTTTTTTCTTTCACCTTTGCCTGTCTTACACCACAGCCACCCTGGGCCGAGGTCCCACTAGCAAAAAGGATAGGAATGAGCTCCTGAATCTGGATGTGTTTTGAGCAGAAATGCAGAGAAGCAGTTCAATCTCGATTTCCTGCACATCTCCATAAACTCGTCCAGATTCGGCATTCGATCCGATCCTCTTTGCTAGTGGGACCACGCCCCTGTACATATGACAATCACGCCACACACCGTTTTACCTGTGCGTAATGGGTCCGAGCCCAGGAGCATGGTCCCACTAGCAACGGGATAGGATAGAAAAGAGTTTTTGGGGTAGTTCAGTGACCCAGATCCCACGTTCAGTATTTTACGTGTATTACCCAAAAAAGTAAGGAGATCTTTGTTCCCCTCATCCTTTCCTTAAACCACCAGTACTTGGCCCAGCTATTGATGCCGAGCCGGGAAACGCCCTGCACACCGAGTTTTGCCGTGCCGCCGCCTCGTTTCGTCTTTCTTTTGGCTGGAACCTCCAGCCATTGTGATCCGGTAGGCCAAAGCCCATAAGTTTTGCCGTGCCACCACCGCGTCGTTTCGT
>BFEA01000303.1:1700954-1712731 GCA_003427395.1 Chara braunii | reverse complement strand
GAGAGAGAGAGAGAGAGAGAGAGAGAGAGAGAGAGAGAGAGAGAGAGAGAGAGAGAGAGAGAGAGAGAGAGTATCAAGCACTTGCACACACACACACACACACACACACACAGAGAGAGAGAGAGAGAGAGAGAGAGAGAGAGAGAGAGAGACGTACGTTGTGATGATTTGGGACCCACCCTGCCGACAAAGTCGGCGAGGAGGGTCTGCCTGTTTGCGCGAGAGGAAGAGGATTCCGTTGTGCTGTGCAAGTGCTGTTGCCCTCCAGTTTTCTCTCTCTGTCCGTCACGGACCGGATATTGGGTGTGGCTGTCCATTCGGATCTCGACTCAGATTCTGGAAAATCTATTTTTTTTAAGTTTTGTTTTTCGGGAGAAAATATATTTATTTCTTTTTTTCGAAAGCTCACTCCACCTACTCATCATGATGGGTCACGCTGCGCTACTCTCGACATGGACAAAAAACAAAAATTATGGCCGTGTATCTTTCCATATTCTAGCGGAAGATTCGCTCTCGTTTTGCACATTTTGAGAGTAGTGCAACGTCTCGTTTTGCACATTTTGAGAGTAGTGCAACGAGGCCCGATGTTGGTGTGGCGAAAGCCTGACGCTTGCAGAACAATTCTCCTCTTCTTCTTTTTTTTCTGTTCTTTTTTTTTTTTGTTCCTTTTTTTTTTCTGCCCTTTCTTTTTTTCTCTCCTGGTCGTCATGTGGTCATACGGTGACGGCAGCGTGCGGTCGGGATCTGGGAGACGTGATGGGGGGGTGGACGGACTCTCTGTTTTCGAGGGTATGCCCGCGACTGCTGTCCGGGGGCTACACGAAGTAAGTGATATTGACCGTAGATAGCAAGGATCAACGGCCAGATCTCTTAAACCACCAGTACTTGGCCCTGCTATGGATGCCGAGCCTGGAATGTCCCTGCGCGCCGAAGCGCCTGGGTACCGTTTCGATTTTTTTTTGGCTGGGGCTTCTAGCCATTGTGGTCCGGTACCCCGAAGCCCTAAAGGCTGGGAAAGCCCCCCGGCCTATAGCTAGGTACCGGTGGGCTAGGGGGTTCGTGGTATCAGCCTAACGAAGGGTGCTTGGGACCGAGGGGGTTCATGGTATCAATTTAGCGAAGGGTAAGTGTGACCTTCACTTTAGGACTGGTTGTCTTTTCAGTTTAATGGGGTATATGGTGTTAGCGTTCTCTATGAATAGTACCATTGGCACTTTTTTCGACTAGGTACCGGTTCCAGTAAGGTCGGTATGGAAGTGAGTGGGACTAAGACCGAGAGAGAGTTTTTTGGAATATTCGGAAGGATGTTGAGGCGGCGGGCTATTTCGTTTTTTCTAGTTCTGACGTGTTAACCAGGCATATGGTATCGGTGTTCTCGATGAATAGTACCAAGGACATTTTTTCGACTAGGTTCAGGTATCGGCGAGCTCGAGAAGGATGTGCGCGGGACTAATATCGAGAGAATATCTTTTGGAAGGATGTTGAGGTGGTGGGCACGCGCTTTTTTCTTTTTCTGTCTTTTTCAGACGGTCTGCTGCTTCATTTTCCGTAGTTGGTTTCGTACTTAGGACCTGTTTTTTGGTAGACTATAGACACGGCTTTTTTAGAGCACCTTGCGTTGACTTTAGTTGTTGTCGGTAACGAGTAGTATATAACAAATCGCGATGATGTTAGACGTACCGACTCACTTAGACCCCAGATGATCCTGGTTTGGCGGCCAGGTGAAACCGGTAGGGTCGTCCGCCAGGCGATAACTTTGTTGTCTTCTCTATTTTCCATGGAATATCTTTAATCAAGTCGTGTTCGAGGACATCATCTTGCTTTTCTTCTTTCTCCCTTCTTCTCCATGTCTATTCTCTCTTCGATCTGCCTTCTCGTTATCGTGCATATTGTTGATATCTGATGTCATCGTACTCTCGGTATTGGCTTCGGTCATAACTCTACTTTAACGTACGGAGTAACCGACGTAGAAACTGGACTACAGTTGAGTGGCTTCGCAATTCAGACGAAGAGACGGCGTCGAACGGTAACAACAATTATGGTGGCAACAACTTGAATGGCGGTGGCATGAGGGGTAATTGCTATAACTGCGGGCAGCCTGGACATATCTCGAGGTTCTGCCCGCTTTCGGATAGGCGACTCAACGACCAGAGCATGGCGATAGTACCTGTGCAGACACCACTGACAACCGCTCCAGCTTCCGCTGCAGGCACCGGGGTTCCTACTTATCCGAAGCAGTACACGAACGGAGGAGGTTGGCTCGAGAGCCGAGTGCGTACGCTGGAAGATAAGGTGGGGAGGATCCTAACCAAGCATGAAGAAGAGGAAGCAAGGGTGCGTGAAGCCAAGGAAGAAGAAGATACGAGAAAACGCGAACGAGAAGAAGAGGAACGAAGACAATGGGAGAAGCTAGACAGAGAAGAATTACACTCTAAATTGAGTGGCAAGTTGGATCGAGTGTGCGAGGCGATCGAAGGAAAAAAGAGCAACGGTGATGACGACGTGGCTAAATTGAAGTTGAAGATTGAAAAATTGCAGAAAGCGCAGACAGGGAAGCAAGTGGCGACAACAATCAAAGAGAACGACGGCAACAAAGAAATGGCAAAACTAAAAGAACAGGTGGAGATGCTGACGAAGCAGTTTGCTGCTACAGCGTCTACTTCAGGGACTAAAGATAATGGGGAATCGGAAGAAATAGCGCGTCTTCGAAGAGAGCAAGTTGATATGAAGGCAGCGGCAGATAAGAGGTTTGCGGCCTTAAATGAGGTTATCTCAGCCTTGCAACGACAATGTGAAGAAGCAGAGGCGAGCGCTAAAGCATGGAAGTCCAAAGCACTACGACCCGGGAACAAGAGGGGCAGTGTAGAAGTTGGTCCTACTCCGGGTACTCAAGCTCGCAATCGGCCAAGGGTGACATCGATTGGGACTCCGAAGCTAGCGACGGGTGTGGACATGCGGATGAAGGGATTGATAGAGAGACATCAATAAGAGGTCGAACTTCTTAAGGAGATGAGATTACGGGAGATTAAGGCGAGGAAGGAATCGGAGCTTGAGATTGAACGATTGAAGGAGGCGATGACGCACCTGAAAATGGAGGAGAGAACGCGGGCAGGAGGGACGAATTTGAAAACCAAGATGGATGAGGCCGCTTGTCCTACGGCAAGAAAAGACAAAGGAAAAGGAGCAAGCACATCGGCGACCAAGGCGACTCAACGTGATACGATTATAAAGGAGGAGAGGAGAAAGTTGCGCAATCTTAACAAGGAGAAGATTCTACTGATCTGCGAAGAAGAAGGAGTACCTTACACGACTCTTGAGCCTACTAAAGAAGATATTGTTCAGCGACGCGCCAAAAAGATGTTTAACAAAGACGAGCACAAGAAGGAAAAGGAGAAAGAGATCTCAGTTCTGGAAGTCGCGGAGGATGACGGCGAAGATTGCGAAGCGGATGACGGGCGTGACTCCACGTCTTCTTAGGATCACGCCCCGGCATGACTTATTTATGGGAATTGGTAAGATTTTGCTATCAACTTCGTGCACGGTCTGTAGAATCACTGAGGAATAGACTAGTGAACGTGGTGATGTGTTTAGCGGTCTGTGAGCTGATTGTGCTTGGCGAAATTCCGTGGGGTTTGAAATTGACGAGATATTTTTCCAGTATTTTTTCGGTCGGAAATTCTGTTGAGGATGATTGGAACGACCTTGTGGTATATGCTTTAGTTTCCCCGTGGTCACATCAGATCTATATAGGGAGCACGTAACGGGACATCCATAGTCGTTGGAGAGAACATGTTTATCGGTCCTGTCAGTCAACGATCGTCGACGGTGGTCGGAGAAACGAACGTCTATATAAGTGGCTTCGGAGAGACGACACGCTGTCGTATGTCGCTATTCCTCTCAGTAAATGTACGCTTGACAATTTACTAGTTACTGAGAAATTTTTTATTCGTCTGTTTTCTCCTTCGTTAAACACTCGGGATAAACCCAAACGAGCCCGGCGGCGCCGTCCAGGACTTCGGGAAAGATTAAGGATCAAGAAGAGGTGTTCGGTGGTTAGCTACCCGACCGCGAGTAAGCACGGATCGCTGTTGACTTTTTCGATTGAGTCCGGGGTAAGATATGACATCCTGTTGAGGATTCTGGAGGACTGTAGGATTAAGTCTGAACGAAGCGTGGTGATTCATTGTCAAGGAGGCGATATGCTCATAGATCGCTAGAAGGTGCTGAAACGGTTGTACGGTGGGAGTCTGGTTTCGTGTGGGTTTGGCACAGGGGAACTTCGATATGCTAGAGGCTGGTTAAAAGGCGGCGTGACGCTGGTTTTTGAATCCGTTATACCCTTCCTTAGTAGATCTTTAGGTCTGAAAGCTCCTCTCGCTGATTTACTTAGCAACCCACGGTGTCGCATCGGCTTGAACAATTGAAATTTTGAGAGATTGGTGGCCGCGTACACGGCGATTCGTACTTTTGGAGAGAAGAGAACCAGATTTCGGCTCCGCTGTATTCTGTCGAAGTGCATTGCGGCTCGGTTTGGTATCCATGTCAGGAAACGGGTGGTGGTTCGGTTGGTCTACGATGATGTTATTTCGAAGGCAGAAGTTAGGAAGTTATGCGCGTTGGTTGTTCGGAGCTTGGAAATTGCTGACTGCTGGAAAGCTATGCTGATTAGACGTATGAGAATTGTCTGGAAGCGAAATCGGAGTGTCGGCGATCTGTTACACAACTTTCGTTCCTTCTCAAGGACTGAAGTGGCAGTTTGCTCTTGTGAGTCGATCGACCCTGCTCTAAAATGTATTGATGGCCACATAGCTTTCCGGATCAATGAGTGTTCTGACTTTCCAGCATGGTTGAAGAACTCGAAAAGCGTGCTGAGACCTTCCAAGTCACGACCTCACGCAACCTTGAAAAAACAAGTCCTGGCTGCTTTTTCGTCACACCCCTCTCTTCCGTCAGTTGATACCGGTGTTTTGACCAAGGCTCGTTTAGAAGAATGTATTTTGACTCATACAATGTCAATGGTTAACGTATGAGAAGACAAGCTCACTCCTTTTCAGAAATAGTTTGAAGGATTGGTTTGTTGTTCGCTAGATCATAATCCGGGAGATACGTACGTTTGTTGTCCGGTGCTCTATGAGGATGGAATGAGGAAATTGTTATTTGGAAATCCCGGTTTTGAAGTAATGACGTGCTCAAAAGAAACTGTTATGAGGGTAGGACGTGAGGAGTATGTTGATGCTGGTTTGCAAACGGTTGGTAAATGGAATAAGAATGGAAGGGTGGGGATGGCGTATTGTGTTCCCAAGCATAAGGACGTCAATCGGTGGAGGCCGATCTGTCCATCGCACTCTGAGTGCTCGGTAACGGGAGGTAAGATCGTTTTGCATGTAGTCAACGCCCTCCTTTGGAACCTGCCAGCTGATTCTAATTTGAATAAGCGAAGTGCAGACAATCTTCTAGCACGAATGCAAGCGGTAAACAAGGGTTTGAAAGAAAAAGATGAGGTGATTGGGGCATCGTTCGATGTAAAGGAGATGTTTTCAAATCTCCCTCATGCATCAATCCTTGAGACGTTGGATTGGGTAATAAAATTCTGGTTGGAAAGAGATGTGCGGGCAGTGGCTGTAAGGAAGCAAGGTCGTGGTGTAAAACTGTTGAAAGGTAAGGTGGAGGAAGGATGGAAGAAAGTTTCTTTTGCAGCGGTAAGGGATTTCATATCTTTTGAACTGAAGCATACGTACGTGCTAGTTGCGGAACGCCTGCTTCGGCAGACAATCGGGATTCCAATGGGTAAGCCGTCCAGTCCAGCGCTGGCATGCCTATTGTGTGCACACAATGAGTTTGTCTTCTTGTCAAGTTTGGGGGTCGATCAAAAATTTTTCAAAGGATTTAGAATGGTAGATGACGTCTCGGTCTTTGTGATCTGCAAGAAAGGCAATAGTGAGCCGAGACAGAGAGCTGATAATCTCATTGAGTCCTTTAGTAGGAGCTATGACAGTAACCTTATTCTTGAGAAGAAGAATGAGGGAAGTGTTTGGGATTACTTGGGTTGTGTTTTGAAGGTTCGCAAAGGCAGGGAAGGGGTACTATGCCTTCCGTTGATGAAAAACCGACGGGGTGATGTGAATGGACAACTGGTATTTCAGAGTATTCAGAATTTCTGCTCCTTTTCGGACCGGCGATAAAAATTTACGGTGATCTCATCCTTCTTGCACCGAGCAAAAAGTTATTCTTCTCTTGTTGATGATGTGTTTCCCTATTTATTTTCCTTGAAGTGTGAACTGTGGCGAAGGGGGTATCCCGATAGCTATTTTGATGGGGCGTTGATCAGCTTCTCAAGGAAATTCGGCGGGTTGTGGAAGGAATGGATACCTTTCTTAACGAATTGGAGTCGGTTGATTGGTGACTGAGAATGTGACCTCCACTGTAGGAGAGTCGAGATTGTGTTGGATCTTATGGGTGACTGTGATGACGATGTCCTGTTGGCACAGAAGTGGTTGGTGGCACAACGCACAACGGAAACTATCAATCTGACATACCAGGGAGAGGCAGCAATTTCATCAAATTATAATCTCCAACCGGTACGGGTTCACACCACCACCACAACGGGCATTACCAGCCACAGGCTCCTCCCTGGTGGTCAACCACTCTCCTCCATGTGCCTCGACCCGCTTGGATACTACAAGGAAACTCTACCAGGATGCCCAACTTACCTCTTCCAATACACATCATTGACATCAAGCCTGGGTTACCATAGGAGGTTGCTCAATCCAACTATGCAGCTCCCTGCACAAGTGGCAGATAAGCTAAAATCGTCGAACTCCACAGACCCGCCCAATCACTAGCAGAGACATGTGCATCCTTTGGCAACAACTCCCTAAACTCCCTTCTGAAAAGTTGTCAAGTCTTTTGTGGCTCCTCTCACATGCAGTCGTCCCCACCTCCAAGTGGTTATACGAACGGGGCATGGATATCGCTACTAAGTGCAGGCGCTGTGGTGGGAGGGCTGAGGAGACCTTGACGCATCAGTTTTCCTCCTGCCCAGCCTCGAGACGCCTCTCGAACTAGTGGTAGACACATTGGAACCGCTTCGTTGGCACTCTCCTCCCCTAGCATGAGACATAGCTTTTCCACGGCCGTGTCCCAGACTCCTGGTTTAAGCACATAGGCAGGGGTTACGTAGCGCAAGCAATTCGAGCCATTCTCATCTGGCTGATATGGGAAGACAGAAACAACGTCTCGTTCAGGCAACAGTGGACCAGCGACCCAACCCTCGTCAACAAACTCAAATCATGGATTCAAACAATGATCTGGGTGGACTGGATCACAAAGGCAAGGCGAGGCTGTTCTACCAGAGGCAGACACTGGTTCCTAGTGATATGGGCCAGAGACTATCAGCTCGCGGCAATAACCTAGGCGAGAGCTCTGGTCCTCTCCCCTTGGCTTTGAAACTAAAACCGGCACAACTCCCCCTCCCACCATTCTTCAACTTCCCACTTACGCGCTCACTCACCCAATCCTCCATTCCCCCCCCTCCTCTTTTCCACCACCTTCTCTTGCTAGACTCTCCACACAAACCGGGGCACTCGGTTTCAGTCTGTGGCTGTAGTAAGCCACAAAGGGTAGGGTGGGAGGAGAGTGTCTAGAAGTAGTACGAAATACGTTATTCCACTCGGTCGTGTTAGGCCGGGGTCAGCCCGCCTTAGGCCTGTGAATAGTACACTAAGCTAGCGTAGATACTGGAACGAGTAGGTGGTACCCTGGTAGGATAGCTCCTTCCTTTGTGTAATGCACACACTAGAGCTATAGGGAATATGCTTCAGGGTGGCAGTACCTCCCTGGCCTCTAGGAATTCTGTAAAGGACACAGTACTTACCCTCAAATACAGTAAATCACGACCTTGGCCCTGTGGTTCCGTACAAGTCGAAGCTGGATAAGGATGCCAGAAGTTCAGTCTATCTCGGTTGAATTGTGAGGTCCCCGGCCTCATTGGTTTACCTTTTCAACACACTAAACCCTTAAAAAAAAAAAAAAAAAAAAAAAAAAAAAAATGCTGCTAAAGCTTTGTCCGTATTTCCTAAAAAAGAAAATGAAGAAATACAATAACCCTCAGTGAAAGGCTCCACATACTATGCAAAGTCGGAGGCAATGACTTGCTAGAAAGTGAAATGAACGTGGACAATACCCTGGCTTGAAGCATTCACAGAAACGAGTTTGGGGATGCACGACCAACGACAACATGTACACTCTCTGTCAAAGTGTCCTCCCATGGCTGTCAGAGAGTCTTCCCAGGAGGAGGTAATGATGGCACAAGCACCGTTGAACCCGTACCTGGAGGCTCGAGCCTCGATTCTAGAAACAATCATCGTCAACGAGCTCAGAATATGTTGTGGAAGGAATCAGATATAAACAAACGGAATGAACTCTCGGATAACTTTCGCTCTATCTGGGTGGACAGTGCAGAAAAACTCTGCGAATTGGATCAAGATAACCAGCTGTGATCAAAACAGTGGATGCTGATGGAATCACAATGGGAAGGATTACCAAGAACCCATTTTCAGTTCCCATTCCAACCAACCAACTTCATCCTTCTCTCGGCCTGGCATCCCCCTCACATCTACAAACCCTCCTCCCCTCCTGAACCTCTCCAAACCCTCCCCCAAACCGTCCCTCAATCCTGCCCCACTACCCTCCCTCCCCTCCCTCCCCGACCACACCCGCTTCCCACTCTCTTTGCAGAAGGCCGACCAAGCAGGGACTTCCCACTGAAGGAGTAGCAAAGGGGATTACTCCCCTGAGACAGAAGATGAAGCCAGCTCCCACTATACATCGATTCTCGGTCAACAGACTGCTCCCCAGAGAAGGAAGGTTGGCAGAGCAGTGGAGATAGTACTTATGAATGACAATTGACAACGTGACAACGTGAAAGCACAATGACATGGGTTTATGGGAGGGTGGGAACAAGGGGGGGGCGGGGCCACCCCACACTAATGAATTGGATCTTTTCGGAGGGGAGGAACATGGGGTGGCCATGGATACCCCAAACTGTAGCACCGTAGAAGACTGCAGCCCTGGCCGAAGCCACCTCACTCTGCCGAATGGGCTACGGGAGGGTGGGAACATAAGGATGTCCATAGGGTTAAGGGTTTAATGTGTTTAACGGGTGTGCTCAGAGGGAGGACAGGTGTATGAGGCTTTTTTTTTTTTTTTTTTTTTTTTTTTTTGGGCTCCATCTATTGGTGGGGAGCATCACCTGCTGGGAAACAGGTCCATCGTCCCTAATACAAACTGGGATTGTAATACCTCTGATACACGATTGTGGAAAATCCCTACCAGCATTAATTACCCTGGGATACAGGGGATTGACTGAGCAGGATACTAGACGGGAGATTACGACAGGGGGGGAACCTCTTCACCCTGAAATCGGCGCCAGATACACAAGTATACGCTAGTTCCTCCCCCCAAACTGTGTTGAGACCTTGAGTCCTTGCTGGATGGAAACCGGGTCCAGCGTCCCATTATCTGTCTGGGTGCCTTGTAGAGAATCCGGAAGGAGCCACTGGGGGGCACCCGGGGGACTTCTTCCGTCTTCTTACTTGCGTCAGGTCAATCTTTAAAAGTGTCTTGTTTAGACCAGAGTTTCTAATAAGGAGAGAGCACGGGGTGGAAAGGGATCGGGGAAGTCTATGGGAGGGCGCAGAGGAAACAAAGGTTCTATGTGAATCCAACCCTTGAACTCTAATTTATAATCCCTCATATCTTACAGATTTCGTGGTCCACCCTCCCTGTCCCCTCCCCATGTGACCTTTGCTACCCATCCTTCCCTTTCTCCTCCCAACCAGTCCTTGTAAAAAGTTGTAATCATTCTTCTAACGTCAGTGATCTGTGTGAAAAGGTCCAGTTGTGATTTCGTGTCTGACCATCTTCGTACCAGCATTAGCTGAACCCGTTGCTGGATTTGTTCGATGATTTCCTCCCCTTCTATCCTTTGCCACCAGAGAGCCCACATCACCGGCCTCCTACCTAACTAGAACATGTTCTCACTGAAGGTCGAGGCTTCCCCGTTCAAAGGCCAATGGCCCACCATGACCATGGCCAAGGAATTTTAGTCCCCATCTTTCGCCAGACATGGTCCCACCACCGCCACATAAACTGGGCTATTGGGTATTGCATGAAAATATGCTCAATAGTCTCTGCCCTCTTGTGGAAGGGGAACTTGTGTAGACATCGTTGACACCATGGTAGCACCAGTCCCTGTTGTTCCAGGTTAGTGCGGTCAATTAACCAGTCATTGGTGGGTAGGCAGTGGTGTGCTATCTACCACTATAAAGAGGACTCCGACGTTTTCGCAGGTTTAGCTTTTTGATATCTAAACCAACAAATCTGTCTCAAGAGGGAGCGGTGTGTGACGCCCCAACCTCACGCCCGGTGCGACTTCCTGGTCGGAAAGTGGGTGAGCCTGGAAGTGCGAAAAAGGGGCGTGCCAAGGATTTTTGGGAAAGTTGGGGTGGAGTCACAAGTTGGAACTGAGATCTCCTAAGGCAAGTTCAGAGATAGGGATGTAAGTGGGTAGGCGCGGATCGAAGTCCGTTTTTGTGTTTCTGAGCGTGGGGCTCCCATCTCTGTTGGTTCCGTCGTTTAGGTCGGACTCGTATTTGGTGCACGGTGTAGGGCCAAACCCCGGTAGACTTTCGAGCCTTAATCGACCTCACTGCGGGTCCCAGTTGGCTCCGCCCGCCCACACTCATGCTCAGGGCGCGGGCCATTCGTCCCAGGGTCACCCCCACCTAGTGCTTTGAGATGGATGGGGGTGGGCCGTTGCGCGAGAGAGCTTTGACATTGGGGATGTCGCTCAACCCTCACGCCGGGTGGTAGTCTCGCTGGTCATTCCGTAGCGCCGATTTTTTTCGATTCTTTGTTGTGTTACCAAACAATTTCTCCTTCCAATACGCAGGCAGTCCAGGGGTTCTTTGATAGTCTTTCTTCCTTCATGCGCAGGGTAAGCGTCATCCTTAGGCCGCACACCATTTCCCTAAACTTTGTGCCCACGGCGTCATCGGGGTGCGGCGAAGCCGTCTTACCCCTCGCCTCTACGCCCCGGTTGGGCCTCATGCATCTTAATCAACTCCATTGCCGCAGGCCCCTTAGTCTCTTCGGGGCCTTTATATGCATGCACTCATACCATCACCTTTCCCTTGGCAAGATTGCACTTCGTTTTCTCATCTACCTTCCAATTCTCAACAGCAAAAGTCATTTTCATGGGTTGGTTTTATGCTAGGGCCCGGTTCCTCCCGGCCCCATCCCGCTTAAGGCATCCTTAGCCCTCACTCACCTGCACAATCCCACACAAGGCAAAGATCCATACAAATCCCCCGTTGGGGGTCAACACATAGGCTAAGCCCTTCCCACATGCCTATCCTTTTCATGCTCTTTGACTGTTCTTTGTTCCCTTTCCTTGCTCAATCAGCCCATCCTCTTCTCATAGTCATGCAGTCGGGGAAATGGTTGAGTCAAACTGACCTTGCTTACTATTTCACTTTCTCCGGATCTCGTCCTTTCTCGCTCTCCCAACGTCCTTTTCCTTTGCCTTCTTGGTGGCAAAAGGGACCGGCTACCCTCCCCTTGCCCTCTTTCTCCACCAAGTGAGGTCTGCTATTTTCTTACCATTCGCACCCTGACAATTTACCAAGTGAGGGGAGAGGGGTTAGTCATATATGCCAAGTGAGGGGAAGAGAGAGAGGGAAACAAAKYGAACRAGGAGAKAAAAAGTRGCGGRGGKG
>BFEA01000303.1:1673456-1685956 GCA_003427395.1 Chara braunii | reverse complement strand
AATTCAACGGGATTCAACGGGAGTTTAATTCCCCCGTTCCCCGTTAAAAAGACACATAGCCGCACACCCAACACCAGCTTGTCGAATCGCCCGACTCTCTTACTCACCTGCCAACTCCTGCTCGTTAGCCGATCCTCTCGACCTCGTTAACTCCAAAAAATCTTAGAGAGGGAATTAATCGACCTTGTGGGATTTATAGCATGCATGCTTCGCGCGAGATACTCGGGATCCTGTTCGGGTGGGAGGAAGGAGGAAGGAAGTGCTTACGCCTGCATGGCCAGGCCGCGGCGTGGGGGACACAACCACACTCCACACATCGATCCGGTGATGCAAGCGTTCAGACAAATAGGATGGGGGAGAGGTATGAGCGCGCAAAGGCGTCATAAACGATATAAAGAACGAGAGGATTACAGTTGCAATTACGCCCGCCAAACAAAGATTACAGTTGCATACGAGATTAAGGCGCAGGATAGTCAGAACAAAGTTCTTGACGCGGCAAGCAGGAAGCGCCGCGTAACAAAAATTGAAATGCGCCCAAATTCCTAATCTAAGTCCTAATTACAAAAAGAAAATTCGAACGAAGCAAATTTTGAGAGCCCATGGAGACTCGATATCAGTTGAAAATTCAAAAAGATTTCCCTGCGCGACAATCGCGCCAAAATTCCCATTTCCCACAACAGGACAAGAAAGAAGCTATGACAACCATTTATTTGTCGCGCTCACTAAGGCGTGATCAACTATCAACCGTCATGGGATCAGACGAGTCTTCAATCGAAAAAGACAAGAAAAAGCAGGGGCATCCATGCAATCCGCCAGGCCATTTCGACTCAGCCAATTTCACCCCCTCCCCCCTCGATATAGCCTCGCGCAGAAATCCGCACGGTTGCAGAAAACAGTTCATCACATATGTGACGCCCAGGGGGTTCCAATCTTAAGCAAGCTCCTGCTTGCTCTCCACCGTTGACAGGACCAGGTCCGTAGACTTGCCAACAATCATCGTGGAGCTGACACGTGCCACTCATCGTAAGATGAGAGTGTGAAAGTCATCTAAGGTGGCATCGCGAACTCCGATCCTAGAGGTTGTCGGGGAGAGGTAGTCTGATGACGGGAGGGGGAAGAGAAGGGTGAGCTTGGGGGAGAGGTGGTAGAAAGCGACTCCGCTCTCGATCCCCAGTGGGGAGCCAGGTGTAATGGATGGTGCGATGTATGTCGGGGAAGCGATGATCCTGGTGTGGGAGCGAAGCGAGGTAGTCAAGGTAAAGGGTACAGAGGGTGCGGGGAATCGCGATACGAAAATCCTCGTAGCCTTCACAAGCGGGGATGATGCCAAGAATTATGCAATAAACTTTTATGTTATTATATTATTGCCATGCCGCGCTGAAGAGAAGGACGTGGAGAGCGAAGGAGGTTACAATAGAGCGAGTGGTGGCGTGCGGGAAGACATTGATGATGAGGCGGGTGGAGTAGAGCTGGTGAAAAAGGGAAAGCCCTGGGGGGAAGGGATGCCAATTAGAGGGAAAAGGGGGTCGACCTGTGAGCTGGTGGATGGCAAGAAAATCAAGGGGACGACGGGATAACGACCGGGGACGAAGCTCGAGCGCCCTAATCTCCACGTAGGCGAATGGCGGGCTGCGGAGGTGAAGAGGATTGAGCCGGCGCCGGACTTCTTCTGCGGCGTCTGCTTCTAGATCCCTCCGACCAAGTCCACGGTGGCGACGCCATTTCCTCTGGATTCCTCCTCCGGCGGCTCTAGATTGCACGTGGGATCACCTTGTGACAGCTGCATTGCTAGCCTGTCCGATTCCTTTCACTGACCGCTTTCCTTCCGCCCTCTCTCGCCTCCTCTGGGCTGCCACCTCGTCCTTTTCCTTGCTCGGCTCGTCGGGGCTATTTGATTCATCCGGCCCACTCCCTCCCAACTGACTCTCCTCTGACTCGTGGTAATCGGGATCGTTGGTTTCCGCCTCCGAGTCTTCGTCTTCGTCTTCTTCTTCGCTTTCCTCTTCTCTTTCTTCCTCTGCATCGTTAGCTACCCCTTCCACCTCCACTCTTCGGACGATCGGATCCCACAAGGTGAGGTCGGTCACGTCGATGGCCAGGTTGTGGCCTGAGGAGGGGTAGTAGCAATTGTCACCGTCAAGCTCCGTACACGTGGACCACAGTAAATGCGGTACCAATGTACGGGTAAACGTCGCTACCGCGGGCCGCTCGTCGCAACACGAAATGATATCCAAGAGCAGAACGTCCAGGAGCTGCGCCAGGAACACCAGGACCTCGTTCGTGATTGGCTCCAGATGGCCGTCCCTGAGCTTCCCGAATAGAAGCCCCAACAGTTCTCCCTCCGTGTCCATTCTCCAAGCTTGGACGATCAACAACTCCACCTTGTCGTCAAGAATCTCGTCCTCCTCGTCTTTGTCGGTCGGCTCCACCCAATGGAACATCACCTCGAGGAGACGGAAGCTAAGTGCGACGTATGCATTCCACCACCCTGCCCACTTGCCCACGTCGAGGATCGGCACGTCCAGCTGTCGGATCCGCAAAGAGAGAGGGACGTCCGTAGCGGACTGCCAGAAGGTAGGGAGATCTGAGGGAAGCCCGACGGTCGAGAGGCGGTGCCGGTTCATTGAGGCGACGCAAAAGGAAGAAGCTCCAGGATGATAACCTCCGGTGTAGAGAGAGAGAGTCCAACCTGGCTGAGGTCGATGTCATAGGTGGAGTCTACCCAATCGCCTGGTCGGGCTAACAGTTGGATCCATGCCTCCGTGAGGTCCCGGGCCCAGAGTCGCAGTTGTCGGAGGGTGCCCGTATAACCTGCTGGATGTAGTGCCGTAAGAACGTCGGTGAAGGCGGCGATCACTGACACGTGGCTGTTGCCAGGCGGGGACAACTGCAGAAAAGACGACGCCTCGACCAACACTCTTGTTCGCTCGCTGGTGCGTGAAAACCGAAATTCCGCCGCCACGTGGATGACCGCTGTGCTGAAGAAAGCCGCAAAGCGAAGCGGATCCGGACTCGTGTGGCCACCGCACCTTTCAGATCAATGAAATATGCCCCCCGGGTCTCATTAGACGTTCATTGATGACCTGCTCGGTAGAAAAACTCATGGCGATGGGGAGGAGTTAGAGATGGAGGTTGAGAGGAAAGGGAGTTAGAGTATTCGAGCTCGAGATCGTCGCCTTCCCCCGCATTATCGAAGGATGACGTGGACGATGGCGGAGAAGGAAAAGGACGTAAGGGACGAAGATCGGACACGTGTCGGATGATCGGTCGAGCCGATCGACTTCCCGAGACCTCTGGCGCAAACCGCACCGTGTTCACTCCGCTAGGACAGAGCTCGACTACGCGAAATTGCCCGAAGAATCGTGGCGCTAACTTGCCTTGGCAAGCACATTTCCTCACTTCCACTATGTCCCCTAATTTATACGGGGGTCGGGGTCCAGCGTTCCCATTTCGGGCCTCATAGCTCCGGACATGCCGACCATGGGCCATTTCGGTCATCCGCTGTCTTTTTCGGGCTAACCGAGGAAGGGTTTTTTCCATAAATTCTAGGTGCTTTTGGGCCTTGTCTTTGACCACGCTCTCGTGGTCCGTCGCGCAAGGGTTGTTTCGTCATTCAGGTTTGGCAGGGCTACACAAGCCAGACTATTGATCCGTAACTGAAAAAGGGTCAGGCCAGTGGACTCATGAGGGGCCCCCTGGTGGATAGCTAGGATATGGTCCACGATATCGGGCCAAGGCCTCGTGTCGCGTGCCCCGATATTTCACCGCAAGGTGGTCATAGTCATCCGGTTCGCATTTTCTACTAGTCCGTTCGATTGCGACATATGGGGAGCCATATTACTAATAGAGACACCATGTATGACTATGCTCCTCAAGGCTTCTCCTTGGAATTCCGCCCTGTTGTCCGTTAAAATTTCCGCGGTATCCTGATGCATTCAACAAGAAACGGTTGACATACCGCACGATCTCCGCCGTCTACCGCGTGTTACACGGGTAGGCCTCGATCCATTTCGAGAAATGATCTGCGAACACCAAAAGAATTGAATATTCACAACTATTCGGTCCAGGGGGTAAGATAATATCTGTTGTGTCCATGCTAACCCTTTTGAACGGTCGCTCGACTACAGTAGGTACTATCGACCTAAGCGGCTGAATCGACACCTTATCTGCCGCGCAAATCGGACAATTTTTTACGTTAAATTTAACATTGTCCCTAATGTTGAACCAATACCACTCGTTTTTGTCAATTGCGGCTTCCGTGATTCTGACAGCAAAGTGAGCGGCGGTTTCCTCGTGGGGTCCGCCTTAACCTAGTCGTACCTCATGAACGGATGAGGCACCAACATCAAAATCCCACTACCATCAGTCTTTCGTTTTTCTAATCGTCCGTCGTTCCTTCGGTAATCCCGTGCCCTTTCGTTAGCTCGCCTCCGATCTTCCTTGGGTGAATTTCCGGAGGGAGTTCCTGACCACCGTGGCTATCAAAACGACATCCGTCCATACTTCTGCCCGTCGAAACTTACGTGTTTTCTCCAGCCCTTCTGACGTGGCTTCGAGGAATCGAGCCTCCGTTGGGATTTTTTCGGTTCAACACAAAGGGCATAACCAGGCTTTATCCGCATTTTTGTATTGGATACAGAAACCGTGGGCCCGGGATACATACCGTTCACAGTCTACCCACTCCACATATCCCTCCCTACTAAGATGCATGGGAACCGAATAGACCCGCGGTATTGCTTCGCAAAAATAACAAAATTTGTCGGGCAAGGAAAGGAGAGAAGAGGATGAGAGGGGAGAAAAAGGGCTTCTAGAGTTACCTTCTCCGCCCATCGTCATTGCGTTTACGTATCACTTCCTGGAAGGTTGCGGGAGAATGGCCACTTCTCCGTACGGGGGTCCCATGGCTGCCTCCGGCTCATTCCACGGAGTAATCTCCTCACCTTTTGCCACCTTACTTGGCCGATGCAGTCGTGTCAACCCGTACGCGTTCCCGTGCTTTTCCGTCTTTCGATGAATGATGTCGAAGTCGTACTCCTGTATCCAGACAACCTATTGACCAATCATGCCCGTGTAGTTGGTGAGCCTTTTGAGAGCTAGTAGGGGCTCGTGATCCGTGACGAGGAGGAATTTCTGTCCGTACAGATACGGATGAAAGTGCTGAATTCCCCAGACAACCGTGTAGCATTCGCCTTGTGGAGCCGAATCGTTCCTTTTTTCGCCAGGTACAGATCGCGAAGTGTACTCGATGATATGTTCGCGGTCGTCCTTCCCCTTTTGGGCCAAAATAGCGGAAATCGCCTCATGTTGTCAGTTCGTAATGAGAATGCACTGTTTCCCAGGATGGGGCTGAATCAAAATAGGTGCAGAGGCGAGGGCCTCCTTCAAAGTGACAAAGGTCTGCTCGCACTCCGCGTCCCACTTGCGTGGATGATCTTTCAGTAGGAGGTTTGTCAGGGGCCGAGCGATCGCTGCGAAGCTTGCGGTAGTACGAGACCAGCCCCAGGAAGGCTCAAACCTGCGTCAACGACGTGGGCGTAGGGTCTTCTCGAACCGCCTCAACTTTCTCGAATCTGGCCTCAAACCTCCCCGTGTGACGTGTCACCCACCACGTACCCTAGAAACAAGATTCCCGAGAGGAAAAACTCACTTTTCTCCAACGCAATCTTGAATCCAGCATCCCGCAATGCCCCGAGAGTCCACTCAATGTGCTGAGCATGGCTGTGAAACGATTCAGAATACACAAAAATATCGTTCATATACACAATGACGCAGTAGTTGATCATTCCCTGGGTCAGTCGGGTCTTGTTGACGAAGTTTTGAAAGGTGATGTTCATCGCTTTCTGAAAGGTAGCTGGCGCATTGCATATTCCCATAGGGCAACGAACCCACTGCCAAGTGCCTTCGAACAATACGAACGTCATTTTCGGCCGATCCTCCTCCTTATCCAGGATATGATGGAACCCATGGCGGATATCAAACTTACTAAAATATCTAACACACCCAATCACATCCAACAAATCATCAATTCTGGGGAGGGGGTACACATCCTTGATCGTGATATCATTCAGTAGCGGGCTCAATCCAACCGTTAGCTTCGAATTCCCTGATTCGCTCCAACGATGTCTTTCGTTCGGCGAGGGAGTACCGGTACGGCTTGCAGTGGATTGGGGGGTGCGTTCCGGTTTGGATTTCGTGCTGAATAACTAACGACAACCTGATATCTGTGTCTTTGACGTTAATCACTCCGTGATATTCGGTTAGGATATTTGCGACTAGTCGATGTGTTTCCTCGGGCACGTACTGGGGCACATGTAGCTCATATAGTTGTTCGTGTATGTTAAGTTGTTAACCGTCATCTTTTTTGTGGTACCCATTTTACTACCGTCCCCTGGCGGAGGAGCGGAAATGAACGAATTGTCCGATCGCCAGGATAACACCGTGGCGACCATCTGGGTGTCGGCTTCCTGGATTGCCACGTGCTCTTCTGGTGTTACCCCGTCGTCGATATCTTGCAAACTAACTGGTTTTTATGCGATCCTGATCTTGAGTTTGTATGAGTTGCCACGCCCAGGGGGTTCCAAAGTTCCGTCCTCGTCACTCTGTCGCAGCAATCGGACCTCTTTCCCTGTAGAGAGCAGAGAACGAGGCAGTTTCGAAATGTCGCAAAACACTTTCTTGTCACTGTATCTCGAGAGAAGCGGGGTGGTGGCCTCGTATAGGGCCCGAGGGGGTTCCGAAGAATCAGCAATTGGAGACACTTGGACGAGCGGCTCCCCACGGACTAAGGCTCGCATCCGCTGGAGGTTCCATTCCGTAAGGACGAATATTTTCGATGTCTTCTGTCGCACGGGGTAATGAATCCGTTGGTGCACCATACCCCGAATCTTGGGGTCCGTTTCATTCTCGCCTTTGGAGGAGCTACTTGACAACTCTGGTTCTTTTTCCCTTTCGTCCGTTTCCTCGGAGGGTTCCCTCCATAAGATTACGTGGAGTAGTTCTCTACTTCTGGGGGGAGTCTTCCAGGTCGTAGGGAGTACAGTCCGGAGAGTTAAACGTACCGTGATAACATACGACTTCCCGCTCGTATTCCGAAGGATGATTGCTCGTCTTTCGAAGTCGAGGTTGACTCTTAGCGGTAAGGGCCGGTAGTCCCAGAAGAACATTGTACGTATTCACGTCTAATACCATGACATCTCCCAACGCGTGAACTTTTCCCAATCGAAACGCAACGTCCGTCATCCTTCCTACTACTTTGATCTTTTCCTCGTCGGCGGAGACAAGCTGGCCTCCTTCCGCTAATGGGATAACATCCTTTCTTCTTCCTGCTCGTTCTACAACCCTCAAGGAAATGGCTAGGACTGCGACTCCTGAATCGACGATAGCGTTGTACAGATTTTTCCAAACTTCTATGTCACATTCCGCGAATTTCCACGGAATGGCCTTAATGTGAAAGAAATGATCATCTTTTCGAATGAGTCGTAACCGTATCGTGTCCGAGGTGCTGGGGACATCGGGTTTGTCTTCGCAGGTGGGGTCTTTCCCTTTGATGGCTGCCTGCCTTGAGAGGGCAAACCGTTTCCGGTTGGCCTTGCAATGCTGCAACATTCGCTTATTTGCCTATTCTTATATGGACATGAGATGTCCGATGGGCAAAGGGATCCGATGATCTAGAGCTTGGATGATGTTCAGGACATCGATTTCTCGTGTAACGAAGGCGGGGCCACCAGATTCCATTTCTCTGGGGTACAGTCTCCATTCCGCAACTTTTCGCTGTTCGTTCATTGGTTGAATGATTTCAATGATTCCCATTCCCAGATAACCCAGTGAGATGTACTGATCGAGCGGGATGAGTTCCGCCGCTTCCTCGGTGGTAACCATCGTGCTTCCCCCTCCCTCCGTTTCCTCGATCATCGTGTCGACTGTTCCTGACCCGTTGGCTATTGGTGTTGCTACCACAGGGGAAGCTCCTACCCGGACTTGTGCTGGTCGGTTGGGGCAGTCCCGAGCTAGGTGGCTGGGTTGGTGGCACGTGTAGCAGACGCATAGATTAGTCACTGCACTGCCCACAACCTGGGCATGGGTTGTTGCCTGTGTTATGGGCGCAACTCGAACAGCGATAGGGGGCATCGATCTCATCATAGATTCTATCCGAGTATTGTGCTCACGCTGTTCTTTTTTGCTCTCTTGCATCAGACTAATTAACGTTCGGGTCAGCTCCAGTATTGCGTTTGGCTCATTTGGTTTCGCGGGAGGTTCCAAATGAGGCGCAGGTGGGGGAGGCGTAGGGACGACGTTATTGATAACCAACGCTCGACCAAAAAGGGAGTTATGATTGTTGTTCCATTTATCGAGTTCTTGCACGGCCGGAGAGCTTATCCATTCGTCGTTAGTTGATGGACATCCAACAACTGTCATGGAAACCCCAAGGATTCTCAGTGGAGCATCCAGTGGTTTCCATGGTACTTGCGGCGAATCTGGGGGGCGCCCCCCTGGTAATGTATTCACCATCCTTGTGTCTTGCTCCCCCAGTTCACCGTCATGTCGGAGACCTTTGTGAATTTTTTCATCATTTCCTGAATTTCCTGTAGGTTGTTGTGTGTGGCCTCTACCATGATTGTGAGGTCATCCGCGAACAGGGAACAAATTGGAATGGCCTCATTCGATATTTGTGCAATTCGGATTTTGGTAATGTTCTTGTGCGCCCGTAGATTGACGGCCAATGCTTCCATAATAATTAGGAACAAAACGGGGGGCAATCGGGTCCCCTTGGTAGACTGATCGTTCTAGCTTTAAGGGTGGCACTAGACTCCCATTGACTTGGATGCAGAGATCATGCAGGTGGTCGCATTCTGATGAAGGATACAAACCCACCGCCTAAAGACGGGACCAAAGTTCATTTTTTCTAGGATTTTATCTAGAAAGTTCCAGTTAACGCGATCGTAGGCTTTTTCAAAATCGATAAAAATGAAGGTTGCATTCTGGCAGGAATTCCTGGCAAGCTGTAGCACCTCATGCACTAGGAGGATGAATTTCTGTATGTTTCTATTCTGCATACACCCGGTTTGAGATGGGTGAATAATATCCTCCATAACCGGGATCATTCGATTGGCCAAGGCTTTTGATAACATTTTATAGACCACCGTGAGAAGTGTGATGGGCCGGTAGTTCCGGATGTCCATTGTGTTCCCTTTTTTGTAGAGCAAGGTCAACACCCATTGTCCCACCCTCTCACCCATTTCCCCTATCCGCCATACTTCGTGGTAGAAGTCCATCACGTCTTGGTTAAAAAAATCCCAAGTGGATTCCCAAAACTCTTTAGGGAAGCCATCTATGCCCGGGGCTTTGTCTTCGTGCATTTGCATGAGGGTCGTTCATATCTCTTCTCTGGAGAGTGGTTCTTCAAGGGACTCTTGCTGCTCATAACTAACATTTTTTCTATGGGCTCTAACAACTTCGCAATTTGCCTTTTATGGGCCGTCTCGTTAGGATTATGAATGTATGAAGAAAATAAATCCTTGTAGAAAAGCGATTTTAGTGCATCCAGCCGTGGTCACGGCTGGTTCCGCCTCCCTTGCTTCTGGGTGATACAGGGCCTTTATTGTGGTCCGTTTGACCCGCACATTAATCATTCCTAAAAAATGTGCGTTCATGGTTTCTTCCGTTGATAATTTTGTTAGCCTTGCCCGCAAGTTAGCTCCCTGCCATCGGTATCTTGCAAAGTTCAAGAGTTGTCATTGAAGTTCTTTACATTCTTTTAGCTCTTGCGCCGTGGTTGCTCTAGTTCCTCCAGATCTCGCATTATCGAAATTTCTTGTTGATGTCGTTGAGTGGCCAAATGTTTAGAGAACTAGTTGCTTTTCCTTGCCAGAAAGAACAGTTCATTATTGAACCATACAATTTAGGAGTCATGATGATGACGGTCGTCCTAAGGCTTCCAATATTCCAAAAATTGTCGTAAATAGCTTTGGAAGGATTTCAACCTAAGTAGGGATTCGAAGTGTTAAACTTATAATAGCTGGCCCCTTGGTCCGGGCGCTTGCGGAAAGTCCAGAAAGCCATGCACATTCGATGATCTAGACCGGGGTATGGGCTCATTGGTAGTATTGTGGTTACTATCAGTCCACCCAGGAAGTCCTCTGAGGCCAAGATCATATCGATCCGGGACTTGGAGAGCCTACCCGGGTCATTGCTCCTAATGCAGGTAAAGGTTCTTTCGGTAGGGTAACTACGTCGGTATGTATCGAATAGTTGGTGGGAGGAGCATAACTCCCCTAATATTTTTTCATCTTCTTCAGCGTTATGGATCGTGGTCGGCTGGGTTTTCGATCTATCCAAATCCCCGGTCAGGTGCTGCATTAAAATCCCTTGCAAGCACCACCGGAATACCAGGGGTAGGGATACTCTTTATTTTTTCCAGGAATTCTCTCCTTGCGCGGGGGGAATTAGGGGCGTAAAGGGATACAATGCAGATCACCTCCAGCTCTAGCATACCAAGTACTGGCACCCAACGTCCCTCCTCCTCATCCTTTGCCCAGTGGAGGACTTAAAATTGCGACTGAGGGGGGATCCACACTGCTATCCCCGCCTGCCCCGGTCCAGGCACATAGGTCTGGTAGCTGTGAAAGGGCCAGTCTGAGACCTGTTTTCGTGCCCTGTGGTGTTCCGGCAGGTCCATCAGGCAAGTTTCTTGAATGCACACAACGTCTGGCCACCTCTTGCCTCCCATCCCCTGCATAAGATCCCATAGTGCCTGTTTTTTTGTTCCGGGCAGCATGATGCCTGCTTGTTTACATTGATAGACCTGACATCCAGATCGGCGCGTTGGAGTGTTCTCTCCCATGCTTTGTTTTTCCCATATAAGGTGTTAACCCAATCCATACTGGTTGCGTGGCTTTCCTGATGTGAGTGTGTCTCCCCCCAGGGTTATTGTAGTCTTTTCCATTCCTACGGCTCCCAATCCACTCCTCCCCCAAGATGTTTTTCCTCAGGATTGTGCACAGATGTTTGAGAAGTTCGTCTGTCCACCAGATGTGAATGGGTTTCACCTTCTGTTGTTGGGCATCCAGGAGGGCAGTGTGTGTATACCATTGCATGCCCGCATCCTTCTTGTCCTCGAACCTCATATACAGGTCTTTATAGGCCATTTTTATGTTATCCGAAGACACATTGATGGTTGTGGTAGCCCCCGGTTCATCATGTTCTGCGATAAATTGTCTTACTTCGTGAAATTTATAGGCTTTTTCCCTCTGCAGATGCCACCCTAACATTGTGACCCCTCCATACAACAGGGTATATGGGTCCTTAGATTCTGTCGGTGAGAGACCAAGTTCCCACTTCCCCCCTTTCCTTCTGAGCGGAATCACCAACACCTTGTCACCTTTTAGGGGATTTTCACTGTGCAGTCCTGTTTCTACTAGGTGACACAGCTTGACCCTCCGAGACAACCCAATCCATCCGGCTTCTGGCTGGGGCGAGGGCCCGGTAGTTCCCTCAGGATTCTCCAATTTCGGGGGTGCAAGGGCTGGTGATTGTTCTTCGTCTGGTGCAGTTGGAGGGAGGAAATTCGTGTGTACTATGCCCCATATCCTGTGAAGGGCTTGCTGCCGACTGGTTTCCAGAGGTAAGCCTCGTTCTAGTACCTGTTTTAGGGTCGAGCTCTCGTCCAGCAGTGGGAAGAGGTGGATGTAGGCTTTATCCCAAAATAAGTTTGTTTGGTGTGGGTGCAAAATCTTGAGCCGATTGATTAACCAGTCTTCTCAATTTGGTTTTTGTATCCTGTTCGTCTTGCTGGCCCCAGTCCTCTGGCATACTGTCTGTCATTTCCACATCTGGAGGGGCAATCGGTGGTTCCCAATCCATAGGTTGGGCTTCAAAAACTCGGGAGAAGGGGCTCGTTTTACCTTCGTTCCCAGAAGGGGTTCCCTTCTCTTGTGGCTGTTGGTGTTGCAATCTCGTGTCCCTCTCTATCCTGTTGTCCTTTTGTCTGCTCATTTCGTCCTCCTGCTCTTCCTTCCCTCCTGGTGCTCCTCATATTTCTGTTCTTTTTGTCCCTGTTCCATTTGTTTTTTCTCCACCTCCTTTCCATCCTTGCTGACGAGAGACCTTAGACAGTCCTTCTCGTTTGTTTGCCCCTTTCTTTCTCCTCCTCCTCGTAACCCTGGTCCTGTTGTCGTTGTTCAAGGTCCATTCCCGTTCGCCCCCTTTCTTTCTCCTCCCCCTCTTGCCCCTGGTCATGTTGTTGTTGTTCCAGGTCCATTCCTTCCTCCCTCTCAAGGACGGTAAACTGATTAGCCGACTGCTCCCTGACGCTGTTCCTGACGCTGTTCCATTTTATCAGGGTGTTTTTCGCCTGCGATGGTTTTTTTTTTTTGTTATGTGCTGTCTTTTTTTGTGGGGGGAATGCCACATTTCATCTGTGTCATGTGAGGTAATGAAGTCTTGGGGCCGGGGTTCTGTACTCCACCGTAGTCCCTCCTTTGTCCCTTTGGGGGGAGGGGGGG
>BFEA01000303.1:1656613-1673286 GCA_003427395.1 Chara braunii | reverse complement strand
GGGGGGGGGGGGGTGGGTGTTGGATTAAAACTTCCAATAGCGATTTCGTCAAAACGGACATTTTATATTTTTTGAACGAAATTGAAACCTTCTTATTTAGCCCGAAAAATATCACTGTTTATCTCATGAGAGTCCATTTGGACTCAACTTAAGTTCAGGTACATCCAAGGGGAACCCTAAGGAGCTAAAATGGTGACATTTCCGGGGTCAAATACCTGTGTTTCAATTTCGTTCAAAAAATATAAAATGTCCGTTTTGACAAAATCGTTGTTTTCCTTCCATCTGAACCTCCGCAGGTAGGGGAGGGATGCATTGTTCTGGTGGCTTAGTGGCCAGATTTGCCGCCTCCTTTTTCTCCCATTCCCACCCCTTAACCCCTCCTCCCTCCCGGGGTTCATCCACATAGACCCATCCTTCATGCCCTGGGTCGACTGTTCTCCATTGTGTTGCTTAAAATGGGTCTCGTAACAGTCGCCCCGTAGATCTGATCCGTTTGGCCGGGCGGTGGGGACAATCAGGATCGGACGAAAGGTGGTCATACATCTGGCATTTAAAACACCACAACTTGGTTTTGTGTGCGGTGTGAATTCGATAGTCCCTTCCGCCTTCTCGGAAAGGAACCATGTCGTCGATCATTGCGAACACGTGTTCCTTTGGCAGATCCAAATTGATCATCATGAAAGGGAGGGGGTCCATGAAGTCGACAATGTCATATCTTTGTGCGAAATCCTGAACGAAGGCTCCTTGAATTTCGATGGGCACATGGCGGAATTCTACTAAGTAGAAATCAGACATCAATTGGCCCCTTTTCTCCGCCGGCTTTGGTTGTTTGGGTGGGCACCAAGGAAAAATCCTCTCCTTTGAACGACTGCACGTGATACTCTGCCACGCATCCATGATTCTTTTGTCTGAGTCAAACATGCTTAGTGCTGTGAATAATGTCGACAAAGTTGGTTGGATCAGAAAGAAGCCCCGTGCCCCCTCCACCGATCCTTTGAGGGTAGTAAGCCTCTTTCTGGTCCATCCCACTTTGTTGTTGGCTGATTTGTAGGCCGCATCGTTATAGAATGGGGCTCGAATTACCAGGCCTGTTGGTTACCACAAATAGCTCACTTACAAACGCTCTTAACCATATCCCACACAATCCGTAGCAATGTGAGACAAGAAACATAGCTAGGAACAAGTTCAACTACAACTCATGCAGGACAAGGCTATAGTCAACAATGAGGTAACAGCTCCAGCATAATGCTACAAGTAGATATAGTGTAATTGACAGTCAATCAGGTTCCACTAGTGTAATTGACAGTCATAATTAACAACACTAGAATAGAAATATCTTCGACGGTTCCACTAAAAACAGGTTGACAGAAAGCTGGGACGCTCATAGCCCAACCCCCTCACGAAGACTAACATCTCATGTTCGCATTACTCTCACTGTATACATCTCATGTTCGCATTACTCTCACTGTATACACTGTACTCTATAGGGACGCTGGACCCGATTTCCAGCAGGTGACAGTGCTAGTGGTGGCTGCTCTTATCATCACCCCTAGCGCCCGTTCGGGCAGTTTCTTCAAAAAAAAAAAACCGTACCGGCGTACCCCACCCCAAGTGGGGTATGTAGTTCAAGGGAAGATGGGCAGGGTAGCAGGCGTTGTATTAGGGTGGAGGGATTTTTTTGCAGTTTTCTTGAACCAAAAAAAGGAAACAAAACTCTTTTAATTTCTTCTACCTAAGAACAACCGCTAGATGCGCAACTCCACATGCATCTTCATCGTTGTGCGGGGTCACACGCGTCAGACTAGTTCAACCGTGCATGTGGGACTTGGCCCCCGGTCCCTGTTCTGATAAAAAGAGCGTTTGCCTTGTGCTGGACCTGGTTCATTCGTTCTGTGGAGTCTGTGTGACACGACAGGCCGGCGTATAGCTGGGGGACTTAAACACCACGGTGGGAAAATCGGTGGCCCGCGACAGTGGTGTGTGGAAAGCATGGTCACACAGCATGGCCTGCTGGACATGCGTGGCATGACACAAACCAACGGACAGTCTTGACGGTTCAATTTTTTTGTCCGTGCGAAGGCACGCCCACCGATACCAGGCGCAAACGTAGGCAAAGCCCCACCAACGTCGGGGCTGTGGAGTCCCCGTTTTCTTTTATGGCCCGAACGGCCCGCCTCCAACTTCTTCATTTTTTTTTTTTTCGTTTATTTTTCAAGCTTTTTTTCGGGAAGAAGTGTTGTGACGAATTGTTTGTTGCAGCCGCGCGACTTTCTGCGCAAGACTACTTCGGGGGTTGAATCGGGATGGCTTGGTGAATTGCATGGGTGCCCTTGCCTTGCTTGTTTTTCTTTTTCTTCAGAAATTGAGGCCGGGGTAATCTTGTGACGATTGGTAGTTGATCGCGCCTTAGCGAGTGTGAAAGATAATTGTTGACATAGATTCTTTCTTGTTCAGCTGTGGAAAATGGGAATTTCGGCGTGATTGTCATGCGGGAAAATCTTTTTGAATTATCAACTAAGGTCGAGCCCCCGTGGGCTCTCGGAATTTGGTCCGTTCGGAATTTCTTTTTTGCAGTTAGGATTTAGACTAGGAATTTAGGCGCACCTCAATTTCTGCTGTGCACGCTTCTCTCTTGCGCACGCCTTGCCGCGTCAGGATCTGCGCTATGATTTTTCTGCGCCTTAATCCTTACGTGAAACTGTAATTCTTGTTTTGGCGGGCATAATTGCAACTGTAATCCTCTCGTTCTTAATATCTTTTGTGGCGCCCCTGTGCGCGAGTACTCCTTCCTATGTCCTATTGGTCTGAATGCTTGCATGACCGGATCGATGCAGTCTCAGGCATTTCCTTCCTTCTTCTCCCTCCTACTTGGACACAATACCGGGTATCACGCACACGCATGCATGCTATAAATTTCGCAAGCGCGATTTACTTGCTTTCTAAGAATTTTGGAGTTAGCGCGGTCGAGAGGATCGGCTAACGAGCAGGAATTGGCAGGTGAGTAGAGAGTTGGGCGATTTGCCGAGCTGATGCTGGGCATGCGGGGTTGGCGTGGGGCTGCGACAGACTGTGGCGCACGGGCGAACTTGGGTTGCAAGCTCGGATCAAGCGGGGTAACAACTCTGTGTGGGTGGGAGGCGACGGACTGCCCGCATCGGGATGTTGTAAAGAGAGAGAGAGACTGGAGGTGTGTGGTGAGCTTCTTCTTCTATTCTTCTGAACAATTTTGGTTCTTCTTCTATTCTTCTGAGCAATTTTTGACTCTTCTTCTATAGTTCTGAGCAATTTTTGTATGCAACGCAAGTTGCCCTTTTCCTTTTTGGATCGACATCTTGGATGTTTTTTTGTTTTGTTCTTCTAAGAGATTGATGTGTGGTTGTCTTTCCCCATTCCCTTTCTTTGTCCCTTTAAGTCGGCAAATCTGATTGATTGGTTACCGACGGTCAAACCCCATGTGATCTATGGGATGAAAAATCGTTATATGATCCTCGACCCCTTTTGTTTGTATGAAAGCTCGATCCATGGATGATAGGTGTGACTCTGTCTGTGTATGAATTAGATAAGCATGCTAGACGATTAGATAATTGTCTCACTATAGAATGATCCATCTCGCGAACCATTGACTTTCACCCATCTAATCGAAGGACAAGTCCGCGCACGGACATGTAGACCCGATCGAAGACAATCGTTGCCTCCACGCTCGTCAGCAAAACCTGAACTCAGCTGATTTCCCGAATGACTGGTTTTTCACCCTGAATTGCAGCATGAATTTCGACGTTCCCTTTCACGTCACTGATCGCGAGTGTGTTTGAGGGATTGAGAATTTTAAGAATATTGGGAGCACTCTTGTTTGTCGGCACGACCCTGGGCAGAAACTCCGGAATTTCCCTACTCGACAAGGAACGAACGTATTTGCGAGTGGGATCTCGATCAGGCCCTGGAACGTATCCCCCATCCCCCTCGCTACTTTAGCTCGTACACGTGTCACGTCGGCACGGAACCCGGGATCATTATCCTAGGGACCGAGTTCCCTCCCTATCACTGCATCCTACCCTATCACTCCCTAACCATCGTCCCCTGGCGCGTCATCGCCCCGTTCTGGCCTCAAGCCCCGTGCTCGGAGTGTCTGGAGGACCACGAGTACCAAGCCTCCGGCTTCGTTTGGCGAACTCGCTCAGAAGAGGAACGACGAGCACACAACCTCCGGCTGAGGCCGGCCGCGTCGGATTCCGAGACCTGCGCTGTTAGGTGCCGGCAGGTGGTCGGCCAGCGAGATAGTCATAGCGGCCCTGCGGTACACCAGGTACGAGCTTGACCCCGGCGACGAAACCCACGAAGGTGGTAACTCCGCGCTTCGAAGCGCAAAACTAGACTTCAACTCGCACTTACACCCTTGCATTCTTACCCCTGAAACTGTGTATCTTTTTAACGCAGAACGGGGGAATTAAACTCCCGTTGAATCCCGTTAAATTCAAAAAAATCCCATTGAATTCGCGTTAAACGCGAAAATGGGCCGCTCCCGCACTTTTCGAAAAAACGGAATTGATGCGCGGGGTCTAGAACATGTAGCCTTAGGCAAAAAAAAAAATTAAAAAAAAAAAAATCCTGAATTACCTCCCATCCGCCCCCACATCCCCCAACCCCCAACGCCCCAGTTATGTGTGTGTAGGTGTGCTGTGTGTGTGCGTATGTGTGTATGTGTGTGCCTGCTCGTGAGAGTGTGTCTGTGCATGAATATGAATGTATGCGTGTGTGTTTGTGTATGTGTGTGTTTGTAAGTGTGTGTGTGTGTGTGTGTGTGTATGATTGTTGCCGTGTGTCGATTGTTTCCCTTTTGAGGGATATAGTTTTTTCCCGTTGAAAACTGGGGGTGGGCGATATGGGTTTGGGCGGGCGATTTGGGTCTGTGTTTTTTTTTTTCCTCTTCTACTGTGCAAGGAAGATGAACAATAGCGAACTTCAGCAATCAAACAACATCATATACACAAGACCAGATAGTCGGGACCTCGAACCAACAACAGAATTGCATGACGAGTTTCAACAAATAAGAAGACACCAAGAGCTCATAATTGACAATGCTGGTAAAGTCTCATCATCATTATCAATGAAGAACCGATATTGATATCCTATCTGGCGCTCGGCGTCCAAACTACTGATGGCAGATCCTATCTAGCCTAGACTACAATGTCGAAGATGACGTCAACAGCTTTCCCGAAGTACGAGCATACAGCGACCAATGTCGCACGCTTCCAGCACCAGGTATGTCTCTCGCCTTACTCACAACCTCGTTCCCCAACACACAGATGTCACTTGCACCCAAGGACCATCCTGCGCCACACCCAGCTTACAGCAGCACAGCTCGGCTATGGCTGCCTGCTCCTTCCTGCTCACCCATGAGCGCGTGAGTGCCAGCGAGCTACAACGCGGCAGCGCTTACGCAACATGCAGCCACCACCCGAATGCCCAATGTGGAGGCAGGCCCTTTGCTATATCGAAGTGGCCTGCCTGTGTTCAGTCCCAGGAAGCTTCCAGTAGGCCCCGGTAGCCTGAGGCCCAGCACGAACGAGAACAGGCCTTGGGCCTGAGGTGGTTGCATGCCCCCAACTGCCTTTGGCCTGTGTTTGGCCCAGTACCCGTATCCAGCCCAAGACTCATGCAACCTGCTACAGGCCGAATTTTGTGTGTGTGTGTGTCTTTTTTAAAGTTTTTTCCTTTTTTTTTTTTTTTATGTTTTTTTTTTTTTTTAATACACGAAGTTCTAAAAAAATAAAATAATAAATAAATTGTTGTACATCTTTGAAAGATCTACAACCCTATATTTTTTATTTGTTTTTTTGTTTTTGTTTTAGCCCTTAAAAAATCTGTGTGAAATCCAAAACAAAAACACTCATTTCTTTTTAGTTTTTGTTTTTTTTCATTGTGCGTTTATGTTTTTGATTTTTTGAAAATATATTTAAACATCAAAAAATAAAAATAAAAATACAGGGTTGTAGTCATCAAAAAAACCTACAACCCCATTTTTTATTTTTATTTTTTGGATAATTTTTAGCCCAGGAAAAAAATCATCGCGGACCCCGTTAATTCGCATCCAACGCGCATTTGAACGGGAGTTTAACCCGAATTCAACGCGCGTTGAATTTTTCAACGCGGAACCCGTGTTGAATTCCAAATCGGACACACAGCCCTGAAACTTGCCATAGGAGATCTCAGTTCCGACCTGGGACTCCACCCCCACTTTCCAAAAATCCTTGGCACATCCCCTTTTGCGCACTTCCAGGCCCGCTCCCACTCCGAGCAGGAAGTCGCGCCGGGCGTGAGGTTGGGGGTCACATTGTGGGATCCGAACCTTAGGCTCAACCTGCTTACAAGCTGGGCTCGCAAGAGCACTCAAGAACAAGCGAACTCTCCTCGGAATCTGGCCTCTCACTCGTTTCACCACCACAAGCACCACATAATAAAGTGGATTTAAAAAAAAAAAAAGAATAAAGTGGATTACGTGATGTGAAGTTGGTCTACTAGAGGCACATTCTCTCTTTTTTTTTTTTTTTGGGAAACATCGACCGTGGGTGTTGGGGGGGGGTTGCCGGTAGGAGGAGCAGACCCCCCCTCCATCTATCCCGAGTTATGGATGGCTCCATTTCATTGGTGGGGAGGTGCACCTGCTGGAAACCGGAAGCCCCAGCCCCAAAGCTGGCAAAAGGACAAGAAAAGAGGGCCAGGAGAGGAAAGTATGGCCTCAGAATGGCCTCAGAACCGTCAATCCGACAAGGACGGGCAGACAAGCGCGAAGACGGAAATCGTGCTGAGGGAGGGACTGCAAGCCGGAAAAGTCCGAAAAGGTACCTCCCATCATAATGACATGCATCGAAGGCCTCTTACTACGTGTTTGGTGCCTTAAAGATTGGCCTGCATCACCAAACGGCTTATCGAACATTGTAACTTGGCACCATGTACTTTTTCCTTTTCTTCCATTTAGGGGAAACTAGGCGGGAGGGACAAAAACTTGAATGATTTACAGTTGCACTATGGGCCAAGATACAGTTTCAAATTGCAGTTCAGGAAATGTATACAACCCAGCTTTCTGGCCAGGTAGGGTGCCCGAAGTGCAATTATAACTCGCTTTTGTGACTCTACTGAAGTTACCCCTTTATTCTAATACTCACACCTTCAACTCTGGGGGGCAGCAGTCCAGTTGCTCATAACCAGCAGGCATGAGTTGAAGAGCATCAGAAGTGGGGTGATGCTAGGGTGAGGCTGAACTGGTCCTTGTCTACCCTTCCCCTCTTCCAGAGCCACATCCTCAAAAAGGTAAACACACATATATAGAACCACAGGGCTGGGAGGAGGTCATGACCATCTAATAATGATGATAGGCGTCTCGATGATAAGAGAGGGCGCGAGTTACTATATGGTCTCCTTAGGGGCTAATAGGTGATTGCTTGAGCCTGGTGTCCGAAGTTCCCGTGCGACGAGGCTTGTTCGACCACAGTTCCACCAGGGCTGGGTCAATAGCCCTGGTGCCTGTCACTATTGTTCGGTCCAAGTTCCCTTCAATACTGGTAGGGTAACCGTCCTGAGTGTTGGTCACACTGAAGTAGGATAGTAGGAATAGGGGGTGTGCTAGGAGTATTGACGCGAGGATGGGATGGGAGGTAGCCTCGTCTCTTCAGGGCAACTGTAGCTGACCGCTTCCTGCTACCAATGTGAGCCTAGTAACTGACCTCTAATAATAATAATAGTAATAAGAATAAGAATAAGAATAAGAATAAGAATAATAAGAAGAAAATAATTATAAAAAAAATGGAGAGTCACTGTGGTGGAGACGGACCCATTAAACCACATTTACTTCCCAGATGCACTGCCAGTGTGATGTACGGGGGTGCCGCGTAAGGAGAAATTTGAGTCCCAGACTGATGACCCCAGTGTCAGAGGTCCAACTAGGCATAGCGGCAGCAAGTATGGGTGGTTAAGCTGATAAGAATAGCGTACTACACTTGATCTGATGTCAGACCTCTGATGTCAGAGTGTCAACTTGAAGGTAGAAGGGAAAAGCACTGGCGGTTTAATCTAATCACAAGGAATACTGCGCTTCATCTTCAAAGTCAAAAGATTTCAAAACGCATTAGAGCTTTCTCTTGTCGTTCTATTTTGGAACATTCATACACATGCTCCAACTATTTCGGGGAGCGGCAGTCCGGTTGCTCTTTTCCCCCCGGCGAGCAAAGGTTTGACAGTTGAACAGGGGGCTCGCTGCACCACTCACCAAATGCCCAAAAGGCAAATTTAAAATTCAGGTGGTGCATCTTTCCTTGTTTAGCCGAAGATTCGTTCTCAATTTCTCATTAGCACGTTTCGTGAGTGATGTGGCGAGGCCCAAGAAGAGGAAGAAAAGAACAGAAAGACCAGAAGGAGAGCCATTCCTTTCTCACACCAGCTCTTTTCCCCTGGGAGGGGTAATTTCAGTAGTCTAAGAGTCACAAAAAGGAGTTATTATTGCACTATGGGGCAAGATAAAGTTTGCAATTGCACTTTGGGCACCCTACCTGGCCAGAAAGCTGGGTTGTATACATTTCCCGAACTGCAATTTGAAACTGTATCTTGGCCCATACTCCAGCGTAGTTTCCCCTTCCTAGTATGGGTAAATAACTGCAATTAGGGGCCTTTAGGACCAGGCCTGGTTGTATCTGACCTCAGCCATGTCTGGAGCTCACTGAAAGAAGGATGGGTGTGAGTATGCCCTGACTCAGAGGGTCTCATTCCACCCATGTATAGAAGGGTGCCAAGGGATGAAAATGCCTTGGGGGACAGGAATGGGTCCACCTATGGGTCCCGTATTACAGGGCTCGTCCTACTGAGCTTCAATCAGCGATGAGGTGGGTAGGTGCTTCTCAGCCCCGGTGCCTACAACCACTGTCTGGTCAGGTCGTCCCTGTACAGATGATGGGTGGGTGATGATCCCAAGTGGTGACCACTGAGGTACGATTGTGGGAGTAGGGGTGCACCGGGGAGAAAATAATGAGAGTGGGAGGCAGGGAGGGAGTCTCATAAGGAACGAGGACCTCTACAGACCAACTGGATAAACCCTTGGCCGACTACCGAAGGTGGCTATCAAATGTCTAGCATCCAAGCTCTACAACAACCTGGACTTTTGAAAAGGAAAAAGCAAAGCTCTGTGCTTTCTTTTGTTTTATGGGATGACCCTAGCGGATTTTTGTCCTTAGTTTGCCCCAAACCGGAGCATCATTTCACTCAGCTCTGCCACCACTGATGTGGCTTTGAATGAAAAACGTCGGCTCTAGCACTACGACCGCTTATGTGGCTTTGGAAAATTTGAAAAGGGGTCCACGTTCTAGGTCAGATCCTTGAAAAGAAAGGCAGCTGTGTTTCAGCCCATCGGCTCCAGCGGGTTGGCAGTATGACATTCATAGATGCGGGCCCACTTATTTCGATCCTGCGATCTCGAGGTACCTAGCAGTTCTAACTTGAGATTATCTGACAAAATGCCTGTGTGGTCCTCCACAACTTGAACCGTGGACGCAAAACTGAGATTTGTAGCTTAGCCTTAGGGGTGGTGGCGGGGAAGGACTGAAATTTGGGGCCATGCCGGACCAACAATCATAGAGTTTTACGCAATGTCATGTGAATACAGTTTTACAGATTGTCAAAAGAGACGGTCACCCTGCGTATACTCAGGTAGGACCTTGGGAGTAGGGATGCCCTGGGGATTGTGATGATGAGTAAGGGAGGGAGGGTGTCCGTAGGGGACCGGTATGGCAATAGATTAGGGTGATAAAGTGGTCAGGTGCTGAGGGGCCTGTCATATGCCTAGTAGCCAGCTTCTACAACAATCTGGACTTCACAACAACAACAACAAAGGGAAAAAAAAAAAAAAAGAGACCCTCAAGCCACCAGTTACAATCACAGGCACAAATCTCCAATGCAGCAGGAGCAGAGCGGAGTCCCTCATGGGTTGGGCCCAGCCAACCTCTTGGGCTGGCAGCACCAGCCAAAAAATGAACAGTCAATTAGCTCAGTGGGTAGAGCACTGGTTGGAAATGTGCATTGCGGGTCCAAAACTATGCAGCCTTGCACCTGGCCACCAGCGGGCGTTAATCGACACACCACTGTTCCCACAACCCCTTCGCTTGGTGTAAGGTAAAGGCTACTGACACTGCCTTTACGACACAAGGGGTAAAGTCCATTGTTGTTGTATGCTGGGGTCTAGGCTATAAAAGGTTTGCCTGATGTTCTCGGTCCATGGGTTGTTCCCATGATTGTACACTTATCCCTGGTCTAGTACAGAGTGTGCATGAACAGACTACGGTCTTAACACCAAAAAAAGGGTACGTACGTTATATATAAATACAATATACGAGGTACGTTGTTGTATTCGAATACAACGTATGTACGTTGTTGTATTCGAATACAACGTATGTACGTTGTTCAGCGAGTTTAAGGGTACAACTTTGCAGGAGCTTGTAGTACCAGACATCGTTTTTCATTTTTTTCTCGAATTTGGTTGGTAGCTTCTCCAAGATCCCCAGGCAAATGTTGTTTATATTGCAATTTCATACAACATAGTGTTTTTTTGGGATGTTTTGGATTATTTTTAAAAACTCAAAATTCTTAAGAAGTCAGAAAACACCTCGGCTACGACCCGGGCGGCTCGGGTACCCCCTACCTCACCAGGGACCCGCCCAGGATGCCCGGGTGAGAGGCGCACCCGGTCCAACCCCCGGGCCACCCGGTGCAAAATCGTGCGTAGGGTCCTTTTGGGTTTTTTTGCCCATGGGGCACAGAGACGGGCAATCCCTGCTCGGAGGCGCCGAAAAAGAAAATTGGGGCTGAGCAGTCCCCTTTTTTTTGCTATTGTAATCTGCGCCGTTGATCCAAGACGATCAACGGCCCAGGCTCAATCGGGGTTCAAATTCGAATTCCACGCCCGCGGTTTGAATTTGAACTTCACGCTGATGCACCATCCCGCCCGCCTTGTGTAGCCACCCTCACGCGCGCAGTCCCACGACCGTCGTCGTTGTCGTGCAGTCCATCGTAATTGCCCCCGGTGTCCTCGTCATAGCTGCATTGTCCATCACCATTGCCCCTATGTGTCCTCATCGTGCTGGCCATCACTGAAGGTGAGTTCACTGCGTCCTCCTCCTACTACTCTCACCCCCCCTCCATCCTCGACCATCTCCTTGTCCTTCTACTCCCTCATACATTTTTCTCCTCTGCTTGTATTTCTTCTTTCGTGCTTCTTCTCGTCGTCATCCTCGCCTTTGTGCTTTCTTCGTCGTCCTCCTCTTTTCTTTACCCTCATCCTGGTTTCCTCGTCCACCTGCTTCCTTCATTATTGTTGGTGATGGTGTGTGACATGGCGACGGAACAAAGAAAGGAGTAGTAGGAGGAGGAGGAGGAAAGGACTTCGTGATCCGAATCACAAACTCCTTTCCTCTTCCTCCTCCTAACTACGATTTCGTCAAAATGAACATTTTTATTTTTCCAACGAAATTGAAACTCGATTTTTTTGCCACATTTGTCTTTGTTGGCTAATAATTTGTGACAGGAATGAGGGGGGTAAGGTGTAAGGGGTTGGGGGTAAGGGGTAAAAGTTAGGGGGTAAGGAGTAAGGGGTAAGGGGTAAGAGGTAAGAGGTAAGGGGTAAGGGGTAAGGGGTAAGGGGTAAAGGGTAAGGGGTAAGGGGTAAGGGGTAAGGAGTAAGGTGTAAGGAGTGAGGGGTAAGGTGTGTGTGGTAAGGGGTAAGGGGTAAGGGTGTATGGGATTAGGGATAAGGGGTAAGGGGTTACGGATAAGGGGTAAGGGGTAAGGGTGTAAGCGATTTGGTCGATGTATGTCGGCTTGTCATATACTCATTTTTGCCTCTAAAAATCATTCCTTCATTAACCAGTTTTTTTCTTTCATTTTGGTGTTGCATTGTTTTCATATGATGTATGTCTTGCACAACCATCATGATTTACACATTTTGTGTAATTGCATCAATGATCCCGTTTACTCTAGCAAGCTCATCCTCTCCTGTTATCACCTCTACTTCTGATCACTACATGGTTCTCTCATGTGCTTGGATGACTATTTTAACATGCTCATATGTTTACTCCACAACCGTTATATCGAAAGTTATCCGGCATCATAGTTTCTTAATGTCATCTGAAGTAAAGGTTAATGGTGGCAGAAACCCTTTGGCCAACAACGATGCATATGTGAGCATAAATACACTGCACTTGTTGAAGTCGTGTTGCTTTGGAATGCCTTCCACTACCCATATATGGGTGTTAATGAACAGTTTGATGTCGATCTCTTGACCTTGTTCCATCGATCTCATGTACAAAAAAATTGTGAACCCCCCTCTCACCTTCTTCGCGAGTTCAACATCAGATGTCAGCGAGTCCTAGTACTCGAATTTCATACGTCTCAAGTATGCCACTACGAATGTCCAATGTTGGTTGTGCGAGGTATAGGAAGGTGCAATAATCAAATTCATGTCGTTAATCATAACCTCAATAAATTATTTGAGAACCTCATCATAGTAAAAATTAATATTGCTATCAAATAGTCAGACAAAAAAAAATGAGTTGATAATTGTTATTGTAGGGATGCGCCCCTTTCCTGTTCTGACCACATTCTCGTTATTCGAGTCACAGTTTATGTGCTTCACACAATACTCATTGTTTAGTCAGACGAGGTTAAAATAAAAATCCACTATATCCTAATTCAATGATTTTTGTTCTATCATAAGTAAGTTAAAATCGTTAACGGTCATCGTGAGTTGTTTCCTTGTGTCTACGTTAAGCGAGCTTGCTATAATATCTTTATTCCTGATTTCGACTCGCAATCGCGTGAGTGCCCTCATCCCCTGCTCTGTCAAGTTCGTTGTTGTCAAGTGTACGGTCCATTTTTCTTTGCACCTCCGATTATCCTCCATTCTCGTTTGCGCTGCACATGACAACATGAGATGTCCTTATGTGAGCTACTGTTATAAGACGTGCAGTTCCAGTCATCCTATATGGACTCAGTTTGAAGTTGTAACCTGCGTAGCATCGCGTTCGGGCTCGATGACAGTTGGGGGGCCCTAGGGGCATTGCTCATCACTCCTTAACATACACACACACACACACACACACACACACACACACACACACACACACACACACACACACACACATACACACCGCACACACACACACACATACCCCCCACATACCCCACACACACCCTACACACCACACACATACGAGGACGCACTTGACAACCTCCTAATTTGCACTCGGCCGAACATGTTCGGTTCCCGCTCGGCCCAGCATCCGAACATGTTTGACTGCTTGGTAGGAAGTTGAGCATATTTGGTGTGCTACATAGGTTATAACGCATAGCGAGGGTTACCATAATCCTACGTTTTTTTAAATGCACTTTTGTCACTTGCATTATGACACGAACGTTTTTAATGCTTTACCATACTAATCATTACACTTACATAAGATTCGCCGAGGGTGATATATGGATTATCGACAACTTAAGTCATTCATCGAGAGTTAGAGAGGGAGAGTTTGTATGAGAGAGTTTGAGAGAGAGAGAGAGAGAGAGAGAGAGAGAGAGAGAGAGAGAGAGAGGAGAGAGAGAGAGAGAGAGAGAGAGAGAGAGAGAGAGAGAGAGAGAGAGAGAGAGAGAGAGAGAGAGAGAGAGAGAGAGAGAGAGAGATCATAATTGACACTTTGATTACATATCCTTTCAAAATCTGAGTGGAACTAATTATTTCATCACTCGTCTTCGTCTGAATATGTATCCGAGTTGCGTGTATACACTTGCACATACATAGACATATCAACATAAACACTCGATGCTTACTTAGAAACTAATATGTACATCACCCTCTGCACAACTCTACACATTCATCTTTTGTTTTTTTGTCTTACATTTTGTTGAGCGTCTGATTTTTCGACCTCCTTCATCCATTTCCTTCTGCTCGTCACCATCTTTCCTGACATCCTTACCGTCAGCATGCCCTTCTGCATTTGCATCATGCCCTTCATCGCTTAATGAAAAACAATTTATCACATTTTGGGATGTGCTTGACCCCTTAAGCTCTTTTTTGCCCTCCTTGTTTAAATCAATCAACACTTATCTCATCATTTTTTTTTTGCATCTCATCCGCCACACGTTTAGTACACCCACCTAGTTGCATTCCGTCTGCAACCGTCACCTTCGCAGGAGAACTGAGACTCTTTATCTGCGATGCATTCTCGTTTTCTGCTTGAGTCATTAGAGGAGGTCTGTACGATTCAATGTTTGATTTCTCTTTGTTGACATTCAACATTCAGTCGGCCCGAACACCTTTAACGATGGTGCTTTCCTTGTCCGATGTTGCGACCTTGTTCGCTGTGATCGTTGCTGTCATCATCATAACATTTTTATTTAAGATGGATGTTTTCAGTGTTAGTGTCGTTTACCATGACAGCAATTTGGCTTATTACTTTTCCAATACTGACAACAAACTTTGTCGTCGACTGCTCCGAAAGTTGTGACCATCCTACCTCGATACTCTCGATGCCTTGGCATGCAAGAGGATGTTCGGTTTTCCAATCACCGTTGTTGTACGAACGGTTTGACGATAAATCGTAAATTTTATGTTTATATTCCAACGATTGTTAGAGTATAGACAACCGAATAACAGTTCAGCCTTTTCCAATATAGGAACGTCCCCGTTCGCCTCTTGTTTGCACTTGACACGATATACGATTTTGTTCCTCGTCACCTTCAACCACATATCTTCTGCCAGTCTGAGTTTTACTTTCCATCCTGATAATAAATAGAGTGTCATCATTCATTCCCCCTGGTAAACGCATGGCTCGAAGGTCTGAGGATGCCACAAGATGTGATGTCCCCACTTCTCAGATGACATTTCTTTTACGTTGTTTTGGGCGAAGTATGGTTGTCTGCTTACCTTCGCAATGCCATCGGGAATATCATCTCCTGACATTAGCTTTGGGGACACAATTGGAACAATTAGATCATCCTCGTCAGTGTCTTTGACTATGCTGTGACCCATGTTTCCTTCGGGTGGTCGCCCTCCTTGAAACTCATGACGATTGTCGTGAATCACAATGTTCATAAGTGCTTGGATGGGCATTGGCGAAACCGTTGTTCTTGCTTCAATGGAACTTACCCTGTGTTCATGTCCGGTGTAGGACCGCTTACGCCTCCGGAGTACGTGTGACCTCCTTTGTGATTTTCATTTTGCATGCTACATCCCGCCACGCTCTGCACTCGTTGTCCTCGACACGCTACTCCCTCACGCGAACATTCAACCCGCAAATGAATTTTGAGGTATGAGTTTTCTGTTTCTTCATCGCTCTGAATCGGACACCATGCATCTATTTTTTAGCGATGTCGTTGTAGTCGTCGTGTGTCAGCAGGATCCGATTTCTCACAAACTTGAGCTCTTCGCATCATGCTACAAACAACACGGACGTACCCCTCTGTGCTTTGTGATAACGACTTTATGCCTCATGAGCCATCGCTTTGCGAACTATGATGTCGTGCTCAAATGGTGTTTTCGGTTGACCTTGACACAACACAAGTACTTCCACATCATATTTCTCTTCTTCCCCAACTTGTGGTACATGTCCCTATTTGGACGTTGTGAAGTTTTATGTTTTTCGACCGTACAATCGTTTCTCGCATCATTAGCAAGAATGTCGATGACCCTCGTTAAGTATGAGATATCTTTCGACGACGCATTGCGTGTAAATATATGGTTATCTACTCGCAAAAACTCCCATGCAAGTCCGGCATGTAGCTTTTTGAGAAGTATCACCTCTTGGGTCCTTGGTCCCTATGTAGAAACGAACTGCACAACCTCTACAACCGTGTCGGCTGTCGTTCCCAACGTCCGTACTCCTCTCTTTAGTTGCCTTCATCATCGTCGTGCTTCGTTGTGCAGTTCTTAAAATAGTCTTCCTCAAGATAGACCTCCACAAGGTCCGCCTCCAACCTAGAGACTCTGGTGAGCTTCTTGAGCTCATTGCACTCGGCATGGAGGACGATTGTAATCGTATCCTTGTTTTCGACTTGCCAGTTTTTGTATTTGATGATCGTCATCATAGCCCCCATATAATGCTTCCAAGTTCCAGATATCACCTCAACGTCCTCCCACATGTTTCAGCGGCGAAAACACAAGAAAAAATTAATTGTTGGCGCACAATTTTGACATCATTATGTGAAGAGCGTCGAAATCGTCCGATGACCATGCAGAGCAATGCGACAACGTTGCGAGATCAAGGATGACTGCCTTGCAATTCAAGTTCGTGGCAGCAGTCACAACTTCGTCGGATGTGGGCAATATCTCCTTTGAGTGCATGTTGATTGGCAGGAATGTTGAGCGTCAGCCTTTCTTCTCCCAAAAGAGATGAAGCATAGTGTTCGATAACCGACGCATCTCTGCTGTGAGCAAGTCCACTTTCCCTATCGCACGACTATGAATCTTCCGCGGAGGCGGCCATGCGCGGCCATGGCCTCACGGCCGCGCGACTTTGCATCCACATGGTGGTCAGTGGGGGAGGGAGGGGGAAGGGTTTGAGAGCAGATTGGGGTTATGCAACCCCAACCACAACCCCTCAAAGAAAAAGAAAAAAAAACATCAATATCGGGAGGGGGTGGGTTGG
>BFEA01000303.1:1639271-1649638 GCA_003427395.1 Chara braunii | reverse complement strand
ACACACACACACATACACACACACATACACACACACGAACACACAGAACTAAAAACAAGAAGAAAGAAAAAATGTTTTTTTTTTTTTTTTTTTTTTTTTTACTACGAAAAATATACGATTTTGAAAAACAAAAATGGCGTTATAGGGTTCGAAAAACCCTACAACCCCATATTGTTTTCATTTTTTTTTACGCTTTACTTCGCCAGGAAAATTCTCTGAAAATCACGGCCGCAGAATTGAGGTCGCCGTAACCATTGGACTCTGGAGCCACAGCTGTGGGGGATACATAGTGGACTGGTATACGAACAACTTAAAATGGAATGGTGCGTCCCTGTACAAGGCTTCAGTGACCTTAAGGCCTGCTCGTTTCATGTCTTTCCTCTCTTATTCTCTGCCAAGTTTTTTCAGAAGCTTCCGGACGTACCCTAAAGGGATCCTATCTCTTTCCTCGTCTCATTCGTATACCTTCACAATAAACCTTCGCGCCCTTGCATCATAGTCGAAGAAGAACCTCAACTTCCAGTCATTCATTTTTTTGTTCTCTGTTTTGAAGATGATGTAGTTGAACAAACGCATCATGTATCTCTCGTGCATTATTATGTCAAGGTGGTTGATCATATTTAACTTCCGAGGAGGAACCACTTTAGTATTAGCGATAAATTTGATGTTGATCATTAACTTCAGAGCGATCGCCTTCTCTCGCGCCATCATACCTTCGAAACATTTGAAGTTTTACCCAACAAGATCTTTGAACGATACCGTAGCATTTGCTCTTTCGTCCTTAGCCGAAATGCAATGGAACACCTCCTTCTTCCCCTGCACTTCTTCGACGAATTGGCCGGGGAGGCGCCCCTTCTGCCTCCCCGACAAGTCCTTTGGGCACTTGTTATTTTGTAGCGGCGGCTCGCCCGCTTCAAACTTATCGAAGAACTCCTTTATCAATGACCATATCCTGTTCTTGCATATGGCAACATTCGTGTATCTGCATATCCTGTTTGACCACTTCTTCTACCATTATGGAGACAAAGCCTCAGTCCACAAGGCTTTTTCACATGACCACCCCATGCAAATTCTCACGAAATCCCGCCTATTTCCTGATGCTTCTTACCATCGGGGTCATTTTCGGATACTTTTCAACCCGCAGACCCGATCTGTTTTTTTCAACAGTCAAAAATCTCTTATATCTTGATGTGTTTGGAAGAACGAAGATTACATGGGATGCTCACCTCTCGTGATGTCGTAAATCAAAACATATGTATACCGGTTCGTGTGGTCGTCGTCGAAGTAAATAACGAGCACATGATCATAACTCCAGAAGCCAAAAATGTCTACCGTTGAGGATCCTCTCTGCACCTGGTCCGCTCTTTTCATAGCCTGTGAAGTATGTTGCCTGTAAACTGGATAGTAGAAGTACTTGTCTGTCCTATGGGGATCGAAGATCTTTGGAAGGACACGTGTTACTTGCGCATAGGGATTTTCCGCCAATTGCATAATTGGAGCCAACACGAACTCTGGTGGTTTCCAAGGAACAGAATCATTCTTTTCCCTTGGGTCATTTGAAGTCTCAATTGCCGCATTGAGGCCTGCAACAGTGACCTTGATCAACGATCGCTGATTAAAGGTGATATCTCTCTCCAAAATTCAAAGAATCTGCATGATGCCAATTACCACTCTCGCCAGAGCTTTTCGTTTTATGCCCTCCTCATCGTACTCAAGCAAGTAGCACTGCATCATGTTGATTGCATGAGGTTTCTTCATTTCCGGTCCATCGTGGTCAGGAAGATCAGGCACGCGAGGGTCCACCACTTCAACATTGTTGCTGGAGTCATGTGAGTGGGGGCGCCGTGAAGGTCCTGCGCTCTTCTTGGGTTGTGACGTTTTACGAACCCGACCATTAGCTTTGCGTTTCACAGTGGCTTTGCCAAGCGTCCCCTGTGATGCATCCAAGGCACCTCGAGCTTCATACACAATTTTTTTTCTAGCCTGTTTCTTTAACTAAGCTAGCTTTGAGGAGGCTTCGGCAGCGCCTTTTCCCCTCTCTTTCGAAGTTAGTCCCATGGAAACATCGGCATCTCCTCTATTATATGTCATTTCTTCCTCTTCCATGGCCTCACTACCCAGATCGTCATTGCGCCCCCCTCCGCTACCATAATCCCCTTCATGTTCGCCACTGTTTTCATCGTCCCCTAATCGGACACTGCAACCTCCCAAAGTTTCTTACCCCACATTGAAGTCATCGTTGCCTTCACCCTGCATCTACGTAGATGTCGCCAAAAACCGTACATCCTTTCCACGAACCTGATCGTCTTCCTCCCTTTGCTCGCTTGACTCATCGGCGACACCCTCTTGTTGTGTGTGCCGCAAGCACGAGCTGCCAGCAGTACGAAAAAGTCATGTGAGTTTGGAAGAAGGTGTGTTGAGCATCTTCCTTTTCGTAGTCTAGTCCGTTGAAACCCCTTCTGAACGTCGTAAGTAAGTAATCAACTTATTCTTGGCTTTAACAATTTTTTGTGGTGCAAACATAACATGGTGCTGATCGCCAGAGCACATGGAAAAGCCTCGGAGACTCTCGACAGGAGCGTCGAACAACACAAAGGGCATCACGAGCTGGTGACCGGCCTCAACCTCCGGGCAATGACCACTTTCCTATAACCATTGATCTTGTTAAGGAACTCAACCGGATGAAGCATCTTGAACTTTGTTCCATCCGCCTTGACATAGAAGGCTTTCATAGCGAAAACCTTCAGACGATATCTCTTGAAAAGAGCAAGGTCGAGGCTGACTTTGAGGTTAGTTTTGACCGAGTCGGTACCCAACGAATCATACATTGAAGTGAGGAAGAACTTCCTCAAGTCACGGTGTCGGCGCAAATACGCTAACAAGGGTATTTGCCCTTATTTTTACAAATGACACAACCATGACATCGGTCGCCATGACGGTGTCAGTCATAAATAAATGATACATGCGGTTGTTAGGGTGACTTTAAATGACAGATATCACGTCCAAAGAAGGTCAAAGACTTGTAAACAAATAAGTTAATCTTTGACGCCTCAACTCATAAATCGGTCGTACGACAACACAGGGACACGTCGCATGATGAGAATAATTAGGATACCCTCTTCGACCACCTAATCGAAGGAAAGACGGTCGAAACCAAGAAAACCAGCGTGCGTCTAGGCGCGATATGCTAAAACCTCTTCGACCACAAGACTTTAAACGGTCTGTTGAATTGGGTTGAACGGCAACACGCCCAGCATGACACATTGAAACTCCTTTGACCTCAAAGAGCAACTGTAGTTAAGAAGGCCTGGCTGAATGAACAGTCGATGGACCTGAAGCATGACAACGTCTTAAAAACTTCAAATAAATACACCCGACCTTGTAGTCGGGATGATTAGGATAATGAAACACAAGCACACGAAACAAACGATTTTTTCACCACGTACGCCGAAACAAGGTGTGATTAATAAAACCTCGGTCACATAACCAGGGTAGTTCAAGAAGGAAGGAATAAGGGAGCGGTGCTAAGTAGGATTCATCGGCACAAAGACCCAATATAGTTGTCTATAAAGCTATTTGCCCTGCTTCAAAACCGAAGTAGGAGCTAGCCTAGTAGGTAATGAATTCGGTTCACAGGGTGTGGACTTAGGGATCGAATTCCCCTCTGACCATTAGGCTACAACAGAAAAATTCCTGCGAGAAATGACAGTTGACAAACATTCCATAAAAAAAAAGTCCTTCATATTTATAAATTATCATTCCAATGTTCGTCCAATTATAACATTTTCAGTTTTATTTGATAAGTTCCCTTCTAAATATGAGTTTTTCCTTCCAACTACATTTATTTGTGTAAGATGAAATGGAAGTCTGGACGAGTTTATGAAATGTTTGAATTAAATTTTCATTCTACTACAACAAATGTCTTCTAATTTAGATTGGATTCAAATATTTATGACTTAAAATCCTTACTTAGAATAACAGTCCAATTAAAATATTTCATGAACTCATCCAAACTTTTATTCCATCTCTAGCATGCAGTCCAAATAAGAAGGGATACCCTATTCTAGGAATGAAAGTTTGCGAGTAAGATGAAAAATTTTAAAATTGGAATGACATTTTTTAAGATGGAATGAATCTTCACTTTTCAAAGTCAATTTTTGTCTAACTCCCTGAATTAGCAAAAAATTGGGCAGCAGTTCCCCTAGAAAAGAAGGTTTTTCATATTTTTACTAAGTGAGATACAAACTTAGACAAAAAAAAATTAACTTTGAAAATTAGTTTTGACGAACTCCTTGGATTTGTAGAAATGACGACAACGCTTTCCATAGAGAAAGTAGCTTACCAAGATTTATACAAAGCCAAGTATAACACATGATCTCATAAATTGCGAGAATTGACCTAAGTAAAAAACTAAAAAAAATGCAGAAATTGAACTAACATTGAACTAACTCTTATAGCTCTGGCACGTGGCGAACAACTAAAGAAACTACCTGTTAAACTGCAACCTGGTCTAAGTAGAGATCTCACTCAGCCACATGCGAGGTCAAAATCGCAATGGTAAGTACTCTCACCAGCCCCAAGGTCAAACCATGCCAAACAATGGTTAATAATCTTTCAATGATTTGTCTCTTATACCCAACTTACATATGACATAAAGCTAGACCATCAAAACTTATGGAAACATGTCTAGCTCAACCATTAGACATGAACAAACACAGGGCACTACAACTTTTCTCTTCCTTGGGCATGTGACTTGGATGTCCAACGTAGTCGCCCTAAGTTGCTTAAAATATGCAAGTTATGTATAACTTTCTTCACCTTAGTCTTTTAAGGCAACATATGGCTGAACCGTTCAACTTAGAAACAAGGTTAAACCTGCGTCTTCTTACCACAAACTTATTATTAATTTATACTCTCTTCAGTTTGTGATAAGCTATAGTCAGACCATCGAAACTTATGGAAACATGTCTAACTAGTCTTTTCATAAGTAGAATAATGTAAGAGTATAGTCAAAATTTACCCTTTCTGGTTCCAACATGTTCATAGCTTCAGACCAGACCATCCAAACTTATGGAAACATGTTCAGTTCTTCTCCTGATCTTCCCTCGGAATAAATAACTTCAAAAAGAGTTAGAGTCATCCAAACTTATAAAATTTGCTCAACTCCTTTCAGAAACCAATAAAACATGAGAAACCCCGAATGAAACAATGCAGCCAAGCCATCCAAACTTATGAAAACCTACTTGGTCCCTGAAAAGATAATCGTAGATAACCCTCATAAGTGAGAGCAACGAGACCATCCAAACTTACGAAAACATGTCAGGTTCTCCAGACAATCAATATAAACATAGCACTGACCGTCCATCTTAGTATAATACCCAACCTTTGGTTGACCCAGTAAGACACAAGCAAAACCACCTTCCTCTCGCCTTTCTTCCAGATGCAACCTTTCTTCATAATCTGATTTCATGCAAAACAACAAAAACGAAACAGAAATTACACATGGATCCCTTTACTTAACTCTGAATTATATTCCGAAAGTCAAACTCAAAGTCAATATGAGATTCATGCAGTACACTCAAAACAACGGATTCGTATGAACCAGAGAAACAAACCAAAACCAGAGAAATCCTATAGACAGGAAAACAAACGTGAAACAAAACATCTGGTGAGAACAAATGGTCAAATTCTCGTCGTTTCCTGCGTAAATGTCATTAAAAAAACCCCTAAAAACTAGTACATACTCCATCTCAACAACACAGTTAAAGAAAATAACCCATTTTCGAAGCCAATAGCTGACTCCTAGTCACGGTAGACGAAAGTGTCTCTAATTTATGGAGATTTTAGTGGATGTCGAATCGGCCAATCAGTAGTGTACAGAAAATAAAGTTTTTTGTATGCGTATAGTAGAATCTTTTCCCGAACTAAATCCAAGGACGTAAAATCTTAACAAAAACCTTGTAAACCAAATAGACGGGTTGATAATCCCCGTTCTTTGCACTTACAATAATACAGAAAGAGAAACTTGAAAACGAAGGTAGTAAAATTGCAAGATCCAGAGCAGAATAAAAAACTGCTAATGCTAACTAATTTCAAATCTTCAAAAATCGACCAGCTGCGATTGACCAAATTCGACCGTAACCAGGGCTGCCAGGCCGAACGTACGGAGGCCCCTAAGCTGATCCCCGAACGTTCGGGCGTTCAGGTCCACGTACGGGGCCCGAACCTGAAGGGGTTCGGACCCCGCAAATAATTATTTTAGCACGTCCATATTATTCTTTTTTTCTGATTTGTTTTCTATGAGTTCTTTATGATGTAAGGCATCTCTCTCTTAATTTTAAAGCCATTCTGCTGAGCCAAAACAAAATGAAAAATCGGCAAACATGGTGGGGTCAAAACTTGTTTGCCCACTCACTAATTTCTTTTTTTTCTCTTTTCACTTTTTCTTTTTTCTTTATTTCGGGACATGAAAAAAAAATTATTTTTTGAAACTTTATTTGTATATTTTGTATTACTAAGTATTTTTTATGCATGGCCTGACTCCTACTCACAGATCGTGTATATGTCCCTTTCTCTGGGGGCAGAAGGGAAAGACACTCCTCACAAAGAGTCTTTCGCGTGACCCTCTATCGAAGTTGATGTCAGCAGAGCAGGTGAAGAAGTTTTATCAACCGCTGATGACATCGATCAACGCTCGGATGATATTTTCCCTCCTGAGAGACCCGTCTACATCAGCGCACACAAGAGGTGTCCAAAACTTGCTCGCCCACTAAATAATTTCATTCTTGTTTTATTTTTTTTTAATTTTTATTATTATTATTTATTTTAAGTATTTGATTTTTATTTCAACTTTGGTAAAAAATTTGGATGTAACGATGAGGCAAATATTTATTCTTCTCTATAACATATATTTTATGATTTTTTTTTTTTTTTTTTTTTTTTTTTTTAAGGGTCCGCGTTCGTTCGAACGACCGAACGCGTCGAGAGGGGGTGACGAACGTTCGGGCGTTTGGCAATGAAGGACAATGCTTAGACACTTTGTTTCTCACTACCCCGCGTGTCCTTTGCTCGATGTTGTGCAGTGCGGGGCACAACACGTGGAACACGCGGGGGAAGATTCGTTGGAGCGACTGCGCCTAGCAGCTTGCGGGTTTTGGACGACATTAGACCAGACTCGGTGCCACCTCACACTGTTCTCTCTATCCTCGCCGGCGGGCAGTTGCGAATTACGGGAAAAGATTTTCTCACCCTCTTGCATATCGACGGCAGAGTGAATGATAAGGTGGTCAATTTTTACATGGTGCTGTTGGGGTCAACTGCATGTGTGATAAGTGACATCTCGTCGGGTCTTCAAGTCTTCAGCTTTAATTTGTTCTTCTTCAATAAACTGCAACTTCAAGGATACAGTGAGGTAGAAAGGTGAGCTGCAAACATGGATCTGCTTCGCTACGATATTATCTTTGCTCCTGTCCACAAAGATAATGATCATTGAATCCTCCTCTCCATCAACTTGATAGATAATGTCCTCAAAATTTTCGATTATTTTCCTCGCATTGTAGCTGATTCGAGTTTTTACCTTAGTGTTTTCGATTTGATTGTATAGTATTTGGAACGTCGAACATTACATAGCCGATTGTGTAGGCGTTGGAGGTCGGTAGCAACAAATGTTGTGGTGGAAGGAGTCCCAAGACAAGTGGATGGAGCTAGTTACGGGGTGTTTATGTTGATGTTTGCAATGTGGTGATCGACCAGTTTTCAGGTTCTCTTGTAAAGATATTCCGCATATTAGACGACAATTGACATCATGTATCTTGGAACGTTGTTGTCCTTAATGGATTCGATTGATTTCGAAACTTTCGTTTGAAAATATTTAATTCCTTATGGATTGTATTTCGTTAATCCTGACATTGTTCAATTGTCACTTTTACAACGACATTACTTTCTTTTATCGTTGCGAGTTTGAGTTGTCTTTGGAATGCTCACTGCCAGTCTCCCGTCACGTGTTGACTTTGGAATCTTTGTCATGTCCTACTCGTCTCTCATGCCATTACATTCCTCGCATTGCATTACTTGTTTCAAATTGTGTCCAGGTCAACCAAAGTTGTACATATAATTGACCTCGAATAATATTGGTGTGCGTAGTATGACATGACGAATGAGTGTGTGGATGGAAGAAAAATCTCGAAGAGTGTGTGAGTGCGAGGTTCATTATGCGAAAAGTAAAAGACCACTGACATAACATCTCTTATGTGCACATAGAATCACATACTTGTGACCGCTTGAATTACATGTAACCAACAACTTTGCGTTCGTGCGCAAGCCTTTTGTGCATGGTAAATTAAAGTGCAGATTTGGTCAAATAATAAGCAACATTTGAAGTTCTTCTGTAATATGATAGGTATTGTGGCAAAAAAACAACTTGTATGTCAAGATTAACTGCTTCTACTTCGTCTGCTACTGTAACTTTTACATTGCTTGAAGTTTTCGATGACACATTCTTCAAAGCAAACATGTCGAACAAGGATACAATCATGACACCTTGCTCATCACAATTGTAAACAAGTATAAATCTCAGCACACTTCCGCATATTGGGCGAGATGATGGGCGTGTCCATCCTCAAACTAAATATTCTAAAGAAGTCTGGACCTCAACAACATCCAAACAACCGTCTCAAGCGAGACGATTGGCATGCCTGCACAACTTAGGGATAACCTGAACACATGCATTATCCAACACAGATTCAATTATGACATCTTGTTCATCACATTTATAAACTTGAAGTGGTTACCCCAAGTCCTCTAAAGAAGACTTACCCCGGATCTCGTCGAACATCTAAAAGACCGTTTCAGGCGAAAGGATGAATATGCTTGTACAACTTAGGGATAACCTAAAGAATTATATTATCCAACGAGGATGCAATCATAACACCTTGCTCATCACATTTATGAACTTGAAGTCTAACAAGTAACGATCCCAACACACTTCCGCATAGGGCTCCCGGATGGGTGGCTGTGCCTATCGTTATTTGTGTATGAACTTTAACAACACGCTTCACCATTTGGGATCTCATTTATACAGTTTAAGAAGTATGGATCTCAACACATTTCCGCTTGTGCTTAAACCCTGGATAGGCTTTCCTACGTTGCTTAGACTGCGACAAAAAATAAATTAGTTACAAATATGACACAATATAATGTCATATTTTAAAGAATAACACGGTTCTCTCATATAAACGACTAGGACGAGCATGTTCTTTCATGGTCAGATAGTCTTACTTCGACTGCACTTATAAGCTTGGTTTGTGGCCCATGCTCCGTAATCGAAGGCGAAAGTCCTCCTTGCTTTGCCGTGACAGACTGGTTGATCAGGGTAACCGCTACGGTGGAATAAGATTCCTCTTGCCTTTTAGCAAATAGGGAACCGTACTTATTTGAGGCTTATCGTTAAGAGTGAGTGTCTTATCCGTCGAACCTCTACCTGGAATGGTTGTGTTGCGTATGTGGCTGTTGCTGTGGTGATTGTGTAGTCTACTACATCAATCTATTTTAACCCACTTAGGCTGCGTTACCGAAATGCAGTTTCCGCATTAAAACTATTTTGTATTAAAGCAGTTTGACCTCCATGATTCCTGATGTTTTCTTTTCCATGGCGCTCATACTCAAGTTGAAGAGTTTCACTTTCAGGCGTAGATTATGGCTGAGGTCTTGCGGATTAGCCCCTCAAAGATTTGAGAAACACAGGTACTATAGGCTGCGGAGAGTGAAATTCAATAGGGAAAATACATGTGGTGTCCTAAGTCTCACCTTGCATTGTGGCTTCAATAGCTTCAAGTCGCTCTTGTGCATTTTTAAGCCCGACTCTCGTACTTGGTCCTGTTGTTGCTGTGAAGAGTTCTATATATTCAGGCATAATTTGGGGTTAAGTTCGCCTATGAAATCGTATGAGCGGGCGTAAGCGCAAGCGCAAACGCTTTAAGCCCTCCCCCCCCCCCGCTAAAAACGTTCAAAGCACTTAAACCAGTAGTACCTTTGGCGTCCGGTTTCGACAAGTACTTGCCAGCTCCCCAACTTTCAGGAGGCCGAGCCCGACGTTGATCAATCTGATCGGCGACCGTCGTTTCGTTTCGGCCTCCTGAAAGTTTTGAGGCCGAGTATTTTCGAATCGAAAGAGGTACTAGTGCTTAAAAAAAAAACCAAAAAAAACAACAACAATGAAAAAAGAAGCGTGTGCACCTGAGGGGGTTGCTTGAGTGCAGGGGATGCAGTAGAGAGGGTTGCGCAAGTGCAGAGGATGCAGTAGGGATAGTTGGGCGGGAAAAAAAAATAGGGGGTTGGGGGTGGGTGATTTTTTTTTGGGGGGGGGGGGG
>BFEA01000303.1:1615148-1628551 GCA_003427395.1 Chara braunii | reverse complement strand
AAAAAATGCCAGGGGCTGCACGCCGGCAGTGCGCACCCCCCTCTGTTTTTTTTTTTTTTTTTTTTTTTCCCATACAGGGGGCCGGGGTCCCGGGTGCCGACCCCCGGAACCCCGGAACCCCAGCGGGGTCCCGGGGCCGGGGGTTGACAACCCTGCCACGAAGTACTTGAAGATGTCGCCCGTAGGAGACCATCGCCAATACCAGGTATGTGCCCTCACATCATCATCATCATCATTATCCTTCTCCCTCTCCGTCATCTTACACCCACGTTTTCCCCTTGTACACCCGAAGACCACCCATGTGCCGCATTGTAGTCCAAGTCCAACCAGCTATGGAGGCTGGGCTATGGCGCTGCCCTCAGCAACGCCCTGCTCCCTGCATGACCGCACCCGCTAGCACCTCGCCTATCAGCACCAGCAACAGCCCACGAGCGTTCGCTCTATCAGCGTCGCCGCTTGCATGCGAGTGCTTGAATGCCCCCGCGAGGCAGTGAGCTCCTTCCTATATGGAAAGAACCTTCCTCGTTCAACAGCTTGATTGGACTGGCCTCGGTCCAGAAGCTTCCGGTAGGGCCCAGGATGCTGCGCATTTGGTGCCGCTTCTAGGCCTCATTCGGTTGGGCCTCTTAACTGTATGTGTATGAGGCTGCGAATCTCGCCCAGGGCCTGTGCTTTCGGAAAGGCCCTGAAGGCCTGGGAATTTTCCTCGCTGCTCGGCCTTTGTTTCCATCAACCAACAGGTGCGACGAAACTGCTTGAACCCCAAAATACGAAATTGACAGTCGAGGGCCTCTTGTGATTTGTTAGGCCCTCCTTCACTTAGGGCGGGCAGAGATGCAATAGGGACCCCTTAGTCCTGCCGAGGATCCGAATCCTCGCATTCCCTCCTCCTTTACTTCAACAGTCCTCTGAGAAGTTCTTATGAAATAGGTTACTTCCCTTTCAAATTTCTTTCGTAGCTTGAGATAATTTGGGGAGCAGTCTTCATTAATTTCTCTCTTGTGAATCACCGGTCTTCTTTTGGATCGATGTGATGTCTGAACCGCACTCGGTATTGCATCTGTGGCTTTGGTGGTCGACCCCTTCCTGGAGGTTTGGGTACAGGTATCAGCTTGTGCTCGACGATATCGTGAATGTCCACAAGTCCATCCATGGTTGAGGGCAGCATTGATCTCATGGAGCGAAACTGATTAGTGGCAGCGAAAGGGTGCCAACTTGGAGGCATGGAGCACAGGGTAAGTATGCAAGTGTGCAGGAATGCGAATCACATATGACGGTCCATCTAGTCGATCTCCTACAATATCCAAGATCTCCGAGGGCCCGAAGTACTGCGACATCAGTTTGCGTGAAATCCCCAACTCTTGACCTAGTTCAGATGATTTGACCCAGACTCTATCACCTACCTAAAAGTTAGAGGGCCATCTTAGGCCCGTCTATGCTTATTCTTAGATGCAATCATAGCATCCTGGGATTTTCTAATATGTTCGACGGCCTGCTGCAGCATCTGTTCGTATTTAATAGCAAACTCTATGTTGCGAGGTGTTGCAGTGGGTTATCTTTCTGGTAGTAGAAAGTCAAGTGCAGTTCTGGGCTTTCAACCAAGCTGCAATTGGTTGGGAGTCATTCCAGCCTTACTGTGCACAACGTTATTGTATAGGCTGGCGACGAGAGGTAGTTTCTCGTCCTAGTCGTCTTGACTAGGCTTCATATATGTCTGAGCAAGTGTTGTACTACTCGGTTCATCTGGTCTGCTTGGCCATTTGACTCGGGGTGGTTCCCTGATGTCATTTGGAGTTTTATGCCCATCTGTTCAACAGTTGATTGCCACAATTCACTGACAATCCCTGTCACTGACTATAGATGTAGGCAGACCGAAGTCACGCACCCAGTTATCCAGAAACAATTTAATGACAGAATCAGTTTTAGCAGTCTCTAGCATGGGAATGAGTCTTACATACTTGGAAAAACGGTCCACTATAACAAAAATGTGTCTCTTGCCTGTCCTGCTGGTCACAAGAGTATCCATAAAGTCCATGGGCACACTCTGAGTAGGACCTTCAGGAATCGGCAAGGGTTTGAAAAACCCAAATGGAGCCTGAGTTCTAGGTTTGTCCCTTTGGCAAACCTGACAGGTTTCAACGTACTTTTTTGCATCTTGCATCATTGTGGGCCACCAAAATCTTTGCACTAAATTAGCTGAAGTTTTTTTATAACCAAAATGACCAGTTGCATCGTGACATTCCCCTAAAAATAAACTACGTAAAGACTCATTAGTGGAACACACAGTCTTTTATTCCCTGCCTTTTCAAGAAGCAGCAAGCCATCTACCATCGCAAATTCATCAGAAGTTATTTTGTCCTTCTCTTTGAACTTACAAATGATCTCCGACATAACTAGATCTTGCTGGTAGGCCTCCACCAAAGATCGAGTTAGGTCATTTGATATGTTGAATTCAATCACCAACATGCCCAGATAGTCTGCCCTTCGCGATAGTGCATCCGCTACTTTATTGTACTCTCCTTTGATAGGATCAAGTTGATAGTCATACATGTCTATCACTTGTATCCATCTCTTGAGTGCATCTGAGAGTACCGGTTGTGTTTTGATCGAGCGCAGGGTCTCATGGTCAGATCTCGCATAGAAGAATCTGCCAAGGAGATAGTATCTCCAGTGGACCAGCGCTCGGTAAAGGGCGTAGAGCTCACGCTCGTAAGTAGACCTGACTAGTTTCCGAGATGACATTTTTTTGCTCATATACTCGATCGGTCTCAATTTTGGGCTCTCCTTTTGTGCAAGGACCGCGCCTATGTCATATTGGCTGACGTCTGTGGTCACGACAAAGAGTTTATCAGGATCGGGAAGTTTGGAGACTTCATAGTGTGTAAGAGCATACTTCAGTTTCCTGAAGGCCACCTCACATGCTTCAGTCCAGTCCCAAGGGGTGTCAAGTCGAGTTAATGGGGAAGCTATAGTACTATAGTTCTTAAGAAACTGACGATAGCAGCCCGTCATCCCCAAAAACGATCTGACCTCAGTAACAGTCTGAGGCCTGGGCCAATCATGTATGCTGGCCACCTTCGCATCATCCGGCCTCAACCCGTCTGCGGAGATTTCATGACCCAAGTACAAGATCTTGGTGAGACCGAACTGACATTTCTCCAAGTTAATCTTGTACTGGTGCTATCTTAGGAGACCTAGCGCTATTTTCAAGTGCTCAACGTGCTCCTCTACAGTCCTACTAAAGATAAGAATATCGTCGAGGTACACAACGATAAACTTGTCTAAGTACTCATGAAATATCTTGTTTATTGCATGTTGGAATGTACCAGGTACATTGCATAGGCCAAAGGGCATCACCACAAACTCATACAAACCGTACCTGGTCTAAAATGCGGTTTTGTGTTGGTCCTCAAGACTAATGACAATTTGATGGTATCTGGACTTCAAATCTATCTTTGTGAAGTGTAGGCATCCCTGCACTCTATCCAGTAGGTCGTCGATGCGGGGTAGGGGCTTTGCATTTTTTACTGTAATGGCATTGAGGCCCCTATTGTCAATGCACATCCTCAGTGTACCCCCCTTCTTAGGAACAAATAAGACTGGCGCACAGTAAGGGGAGGTACTCGGTCGAATCCATCCTATTCTATGAGCTCCTTGAGTTGGTGGCGGAACTCATCCAACTCCGGAGGAGACATCCTATAGATTTGTCCTCTAGGCACCTTGCTACCTGGGACCACCTCCCTTTCTACCACGCCTGTGGGCTCCTAAAAAAGGTCGAAATATTGCAGGACGAATGATTCTATCTCTTGGGGTGTTTTAACGACCTCCCCTTTCTCAGCGACAAAGACTAGTTACATGCCCTCCTCGCGATTCTGCTTGTAGTAGTTATAGAAAGCGGAGGCACAAATGCAGCCTTAGTTTTCCACTAGACTGCTAGCTTGTCAATGATACTTTTGCAGTCTAACGATCCTACCGTTTGGCAGCTTGTGTATCAACACCTTCCTATCCCAATCAAACTGAGGTTGAGCGACCTCGAGGTAGTACATGCCTAGTAGCATATCAAAGGTCTGTTCGTCGCTAACGAGGAATGAAATTTTGTGTCTCACTTCCCCTCCTCCATAAGAGAAGGAACAAACTACGTCCTTGACATAGTCTTTAACTATCATTTGGTGCTTGTTGGCTAGCGTAGAAGCTACAGTTCTGTTAAGCCGCTGCACTTAGTCTCCTAAGCGCAGTCTATCCATACAAGCACAACTGATGAAATTTCGTGTAGAGCCTACGTCTGCGAAGACAGCCACTTTGTGGCCACCTACATCGACCTCTACCACGAAATGTTCACCCTTTGGACCTCTACGGATCATCGTCCAAGAGTCTCTGGGGTCCTTCCGTGACCACTCAGTCTCTAACTCCTCTAGGGACTCAGACATATCTCTCAAACAGAGCTTAGGTGAATCTGAATGCGTCTGCGGGGCGATACGTGGGTCACTAACCCTGGCCAACACCTGAAGTGGAGAAGGCAACGTTACCACTTCAGCGCGAGTAAGAGCGGCTAAAACTCATACTGACCCGAAGTGTTTCCCTGCGAAGTGCTCGCAGAAGCACTGGCAGGGTTCGAAGATGGTCCCAACATCGTTGGTGAAGCTATCTTCGTTAGGACTTTCTTACCTCGGCACGTTTTGGATGTGTGGCCATAATTGCCACAGTTCATGCACGTACCCTTAGCAACTCGGTCCCTCCACACCTCATACTCTAAACCATGTTTCATCCATGCGGGCGTTCCTTGATCGCCTTGACCCGTGGACTATACTACCTTCTTCCTATCAGTCCCCCTAGTCTTTTCCTTGATAGGTGCCACAACTTCCCCATCCGAAGTTTCATTGGCCCCATTCCCCAAGATCTGAAAAGTCGTAAATTTCAGTCGCCTGACCATCATGGTCGACGACCATTAATTCACCCTTCTTCTTCCAGTCCTGGGGAAGTCTCTTCTTCCTACCATCGCCCTGGCTCAGATGCGTTGTCCCAAGCTTTGCCTCTATGTCTAAGGCTTTCTTGTTAAAAAAAGTGAAGTTGTGTTGTTCAGCGTAGGCCTCATCCACTTGTTTATTCTTGATATCTAAGGGCATACATCTCAAATAGTCCGTGAGCAGTACTTATGGGTTGTAATGTACACCAGGTACCACGAGCAGACGTTCTACGGTGTCTGTGAGTTCGCGTACATTCTTTTACCTTTTGGCACAAAGATTGTTGATCTCGCCGATGGCCTTTTGAGCCCCTTGAGGGTCATGCCACCTGTTATACACAGTCCGTACGATGTCTTCCAATGTCTGGGCCTGGACCCAGGCATCGAAGTTCTGACCGTAGCCCTGGTGCTGTACTAACCCATTCAACCAACGTGCTGCTAATCCCTCTTAAAAAGGAAGCAGCAACTATGACTTCTTGTTCTGTCCTGGTGAGCTTGTGCCTCACATAGGTAGGCACAGTCCCCACCCAGGTATCCAAGTCCTCGTCCTTCTTCCTGTTGCCAGAGAAGGCCTTGAGACTTAGCAAGGGTATCTTGGGCATCCATTGCACAGGTTAGATTTGCCCAGGCGATTGCTACAGTGACTGCATAGCCACTGACACAGGTTGCTGCACACTAACCTGGGCCTGTCCATACAATGGCACTAGAGCTGCCATCGTCCTCGATGGTACAAAATAAAAAATCAAAATCGGACCACTAACTACTGGTTGACTACCTAAAAGAGGAATGTCATACATGGGTGAGAAAAAGGGCCCTATCGACGACGGCGTCACTGAGGGGCCCGCAACCGACGGGGGAACAACAACATACTGAGGCTGTCTCATCATAGGATGAGGAGTCTACAGTGCAGCCAAAACTTGTCTCTGGCCTGGCACTAGTTCAGCCAGCACTTCCTGTTGGACAACCTACGTTTCAGCCACAAAAAGCAATGAGTTACGCAGTGTTTGCATAGCAGGATCAAGTGTGGACTCAGTTAATGTTTCTAACTTGCTTAGCTCCTATTTCCTACTCCCTAGTTTGGCTTTTCTAAGTATAGGTCTTTGTCTTCTCTCTGCTGTCTCTCTCAGTTGTTTCTGCGACTCATTATGAAGTTCTTCTACCTGGAGGATCTCATAATCCTCTGCTGAGAGTTGAGGTTGTTGACTGACTTGCAAGCCAACAAATTGACTAACCATCTCTTGGGTACCCTGTCTCGTTCCTCACGAAGAGGCCTGGGACAAGGCCTGTGACACTGTAGAAGAAGTAGCCATAGTTGTGTCTATGCTGACCTCGGTCCTAGCCCTAGCACTAGCTTCATCTGCTCTCGCTCTCCGCAATATCTCCCTTGCCCTCACTTCCCTTCGCAGTCTCCTTTTGTCCCGCGGACCTAACTCCTGAAAGGTGAGTGGACGACTGAGAGCGGTTTTACGAGTGACCCTAAGGTCTTCGACTAGTTCTTCCTCCTCCTCACTACTGACTGCTTCAGTCATGAATTGCAGTGTGTGTAGTCTAAACTAGAACCCACACAGGATCCTACCTCAACAGGACACACAACCGATTAATGGTTAACTCTAAATTCAGTAAGCCTAAGAAGAAGTAGAAAAAATGTAACCAACAATCAATGTTAGGTCCTATAGGGAACAGTAAATCTACTTTAGATTACTATGAAACAGATTGCATGCAGCAAGGATTTTTATCTATTTGCAACTTTCCGTTAGTTGTCAGTCAAATCTGTAACAACTAAATAATAAAAAATAGAAATAATATTCCCTGCAGAGATGTATGCTGAATAGCAGTTTATCTAATTAATGTCACGGCGAACAGTTGCCGGAATCCAACCCTTTCCCTGTATCCCTCTTGAACAGTCACTTTGTGTCAACGTTCCTAGGCATCTAGTTGAGCAGCGTGTCAGAAGATGTGCAATCCGACTCACCCCTGTGCCCCAAATCAACACCGAACCTGCCAGGCCCTGCACCTGCGGATACCCCCTCCATGTCCCAGGCCTCTGCGCCATCGACTGTCGAGTCCGCACATGCGTCTCGTGCCAACGCACACGCTGAGGAACTCACACGGTTCACGGCAGATTTAGAGCCGGTCGTTCGCGACCTGATCCGAGAGTACTCTGACGTCTTTCCCCCGTATTTCTCATAGAGCGGGATTCCCCCGATGCACGGTGTTGAGCATTCTATCCAGCTCGTGCCCGACTATCGTGTTCACTATCAGACACCGTACCGACTCTCGATTCCAGAGGCGGCGGAACTCAAGCGTCAGCTTGAGGAGCTCCTTTGACTGGGTTTCATTAAACCGAGTAACTCCCCTTGGGGTGCACCTGTCCTCTTTGCTCGCAAAGCAGACAGAACTCTCCGCCTTTGCATCGTTTATCGCGGCCTTAACCGTTACACGGTTAAGAACAACTATCCCATGCCTCGCGCGGATGAGCTCTTTGACCGTCTGGCGGGCAACCGTTTCTTCACGAAGATCGATCTTCGTAGCGGTTACCACCAAATCCGCGTTGTCGCAGAGGACCAGCCAAAGACCGCCTTCCGGTCGCGCTTCGGCCATTACGAGTTCACGGTGATGTCATTCGGCCTCACCAATGCACCCGCCACCTTCAAGACGACGATGAACGATATCTTCAGGGACATCCTTGAGGAATACGTTCTCGTATACCTGGACGGCATCTTGATCTACAGTTGTACCTTAGAATACCATATCAGACACCTTCGCGATGTCCTACAACGTTTACGCAAGCATGGCTTCTATGCCAAGTTCAGTAAGCGCCGCTTTGCCCAGCGCAAAGTGGACTTCCTATGACACTATGTGTCTGACGAGGGTCTCCACATGGACGACGTGAAGATCACTGCTRTTGAAGAGTGACCCGTCCCCACATCTGCCAAGCAGCTTTGCCGTTTCCTGGGCCTCACCAGCTACTAMAGTAATTTTATCCAGGGATACACTAGGTATTCCTACGTCCTTACCTCTACCCTCCTCMGGAAGAACCCGCCGTGGTTTTGGACACCCCTGTGCGAGGACGTCTTTCGCGCCCTCAAGAAGGCGGTGACCTGTGCGCCGGTTCTTCGCCTTYCCGATTTTGATCGTCCCTTTATCGTCACCACCGATGCGTCAGACTTTGCAGTAGGACCTGTCCTTTCTCAGGTGTTTCCCTCTCCTCCAGATTCACCTTACCCCCATGTTCCTCATTTCCCCCCCCCTCCCGCTGACACTGCTTCTCGACTGACGCCTACCCTCCCACCACTTCCCTCCACTGACGGTCTTCCTGTTACTTACTCCCCGACCATCGGGAGGATGGGACTGTCGAGGCTCGTGCTGGGGATTGCCCGATCGCTTTCTACTCCCGTCAGCTACTGCCTGCCGAGATAAACTACACTGCCGATGAACGTGAGGTTCTCGGAGTAGTTTATGCTACCCGGCATTGGCGTCATTATCTGCACGGGGCGCCCTTCACGGTGCGCACGGACAACTCAGTTGTTCAGGCTTTCCTCACAAAGCCTAAGCTTTCCCCTCGATAGGCACGCTGGTGGCGTGACTTATCCGAGTTCAGTTTCACCACTCAGCCCATCAAGGGTGAAACGAACCGCATCGCCGATGCCTTGTCCCGCCGTCCTGATCACAATCAGGAATCCATCCATCTTGCTGCCATCTCCATCACCACTGTTGATCATTCGGTGATCGACGCGTATCGCACTCAGTACCGCCACTGCCCCGATTATCGCGTCATCCACGCGACACTGTGGAGTGGCAAGACCGTTCCTTCCTACTCCCTCGGGGARAACGRCCTCGTGTACTGGCATGGCAGATYTGGTCAGCTAGAACCAMGTATCTTCGTTCCCTCCACYGGACARCTCCGCGTYCARGCTGTAGTAGAGTTYCATGACCAGGCAGCTTTCGGTCATATGGGTTTCCACAAGACGTTGGCTCGTGTTTGCCGCCTATACGTCTGGCCGAAGTCCAAGGACTTTGTCAAAGCCTACATCCAGGAGTGTCCTACCTGCTAGGAGGTGAACAGTGCGAACCACCTTCCGTATGGGTAACTTCAGCCCCTACCCATACCTGAGGGTCGTTGGCAGTCCATCTCGATGGATTTCATTGGTCCCCTCCGTCCACCCACTGAGCGCGGTCATGATGCTATCTTGGTCGTCGTCGATCGCTTCACGAAGCGTGCACGTTTTATCCCGTGCCGCTAGCGCATTAGCGCTCATGAGGTCGCTGACATCGTCTTCGACCGAGTCATGAGAAATCACGGCTTACCTCATAGCATCATCTCCGACCGTGACCCACGCTTTACCAGCACATTCAGGCGACGGCTACACGAGGTGTACGGATCCCAGCTCCGCTTCTCATCGTAATACCACACTCAAACGGATGGTCAGACTGAAGTCACCAACAAAACTCTCGGTAATATCCTCTGAAAGTTTGTTAGGGATGACCAGCTGTGGGACTTACACTTAGCCCACGAGGAGATTGCGTACAACCACGCTGCTTCGCCAGCCACGGGGATGTCGCCATTCTATTGCGACCTCGGCTACCACCCTCGCGTACCCGCGGATTTCCTACGACCATCGCGGTTACGCCCAGACACTCGTTGCCCTGCGCTTGACGACTCCATCGCCCAGATGGCGGCGATTATGAATCGAGCATACGAGAGTTTGGCCGACTCCCAGACTCGCATGGCCGCACGAGCGAACCGATCATGAATGGATCATCCATTCAAAGTCGGTGACGATGTGCTCGTCGACGCACGCCACTTACAGCTTGAAGCAGATACGCTTCGCAAGTTCAGGCGTCGTTTCTTCGGTCCATGTCGCATCCTTCAGGCCTTCGGTTCTGATACTGCCGCTAGTCCGGTCAGCTTCTGTGTGAAGCTACCTGATTACCTTCGACAGACTCGCGTACACGATGTTTACCACGTCTCCTTGCTGCGTCCTTATCGCAGACCGTTCGAGCGCTTCGCCGGACGCCCTTATGAGCGCCCTCCACCTATCATGGTGGACGGTCACGAGGAGTTCGTTGTTTCCGACATCGTATCACATCGAGTTACCGACGATACCCCTCCACGCATCGAGTACCTTGTGCCTTGGAAGGGCTACCCTAATGAGGAGGCTCCTCGAGCACTTGCAGCACGCCAGGATGTTGGTGCGTGCATATGATCGTGCTCGTCATGCTGAGACATCTGCTTCTACTCAGCCGACTGACCCTTTTCCTCCTCCTTCGGCTGAGGAGATTGCTGAGGACGAGCCCGCTCCCTCTGAGGTCATTCCTCAGCCGCAGACAGTTGCCTCCGAGCGTCCATAGCGCACTCATCGTCGCCCTTCGCGTTACGATGAGTGACACTCTTATCCTCTATCTTTCCATACTGACTCACACCATCAGGTACTCCATCATCATCTCTTCTTCAGGATATCAGCGTTTTGCGGCTCTGCTTCGACATCGACTCCACTGCTACTTCATCGACGTCACCGACCACTTCGACGACTTCAACTACTTTGGACGTGACTACTTCACGTCACCACTCTACCCTGCATACTCCCTTGCCTCTGTCGCATGATGGTTCTCACTTAGCTGGGTCTCTTTGAGTTTGACTCTCCCTTGGTATCGCATAGGCATTAGGACCATAGCGTTATCTTGGCTTCCTTCCTCCCAGATCTAGCTCCCTCTCCCAGTCGATGAGTTGTGTGCATGTTTCCCTCACCCACTGCCCTCATCACCCTAGTGCCGGCTATTGCATGCCTCCAGTTCGGCATAGCTCCACCCTATTCCAGGCTCCCCTTTTCATGGTCGACCCTGCATGGTGTCACCCTTTTGTCGAGCATTAACCGCCTTGATGGTCTATCTGTTAGGGTCATTGGTTTTGTTTCGCTACCATTCTCCCACCTTGAGACTGATGACCTATCCCACCTTCATGTGTGACTGCCCTTAGGAGTTTCGATTCTTAGGCTGCATTCACCCCCTCTGAGAACATCCGACTCTTAGTGGTTTAGCGACATGACATTATCTTGTGGCATATTGCTCTTTTCCTTTCAGCACTGAGGCCACTGCCTCCAGGACTTTAGGATTGTATCATACTACATTTCATTTTCTGCTGTTCGCTAGGATATGTATACCAGACACTTGCTTTTCTTTTGACATTATGTAGCTTAGGATGCATCGCATGGACTCCGCATGGAGCTTGCTCCGCATCCTAGATTTATCAGCTTTCTTTATTGCAGAGTTCCGCGGCTTTTGCGGATAGCGTGTTTATGGGTCTTGCGATCCATTACAGGTCTGAGGATCGTGCAGCGGACCTTCATCTGCCCTCGCCTACAGCCAGGGCCTATTTGGCTATTTGCCCAGTTCGGCCTGTGGGACCAGGCCGTGGCCTGACCCCACAGGTCGTGTGCTGTTCTAGTCCTGCCCGGTACCACTGTCGGTACCAGGCCAGTCCAGTCCAGTCAGTCAGTCCGCTGGGGGTATACCCCAGCAGTTGTCTGTTTTTCGGTATTCTTCACTTTGGCAGATCTTGGAGTACGTGCGTGTGGAGTCTGCGTCGGAGCTGCGCTGTCCCTTCCAGCTCCATCTCTGTCTCCTCCTTCGTCTACCCTTCTCCTCCATCCTGTCGGACCGCCATCTCAGCGGGTCCGGCACAGTATCCCCTTCCCTTTTTCTAGCAGCCCAATCTTAACGAACTTCTATGAAACCGCGTGCTGATTGAGATCGCGGTCGACGCTAAAGTTTTTGAGCGCCTCTCAATCCTGCGCTCAAAGCGCCTTGAGCGGGGTTTGAGCGGGCGCGGGGATATTTCTTTTTGGGGTAACAAATACGCTAAAAAGGCCAGCTTGTGAAAGGAGATCAAAAGACATGTTCTCTGGGTCAGAAGTCACATCCTAGCTAAGGAAAAGTCATTGTCAAAGGTCACAGTTGTGCCCCTGGATGAACAATTACAATATTCAGATAAGGAGTTGCATCTGTTCGTCCAGGAGGTGTGCAAGTCATATTTGTTCATGCAGGAGATGTGTCTGTACGTGCAGTCTGAGTGTCTGTTCGTACATAATGTGTGTATGTTCGGGCAGTAGGTGTGCCTATTCAATAGAAGTCAAAAGGTTAAGTCCCAGCCACGAATGAAGTCGGAGGGATAGTCTGGATACAGGCCCCAAGTCCGAAATTCAAGCCTGAAGGCCGCGGCAGCAGCAGACCCTGAGGGAAAGGTACTGGGACACACTTTACACAGCCTGGGACAGGGAAAGAGTCCCAAGGGAGGCTGATTCAGGTCTCGCAAGGCCATGCCATTAGTATAAAGGACCAGACCAGCCTCCCACACGACAGATCTCTAGGAGCATGAATGCGTGGAAGTGCTGAAGGCACTTGTGCGCTAGCATGCAGAGGGAGAGCGCTAGCTTGATGCTACATAAGGGAGAGATATGTTGGGCGCTGGCTTGCCGAAGCAACCATAGTTGCGCCAACCTGTATTAGTAGTAGAACTGTTAGAATTAGTACATCAGTGAGTAGTATTCAGAGTAGATCCTCATGTGTTAGGGAGTGTGCACAGATGATGTGTGAGTGGAAGGAAGACCAGGGCTACTACATTGAGACAGAGAGAGAGAGAGAGAGGAAGGATAGAGGGGAGTGAAAGTTATGGAGATACTTACCTTCTGAGCGCCATGCTTCGATGAGGGCAGAAGACTTGTTAGTCTTAGTGACCCTGCTCGGCACTGTTCATCTTGAACTTGTGATAAACTCTCTGAATCTGATTAATATAATTGAGTTGAGTTCCTTGGTCTCGTTCACCTCTCATTGAAGCTTTGTGTGAGACATCGCGCATTTGTGAAATGTGTGTGAATGCTCGATATCTGGCGCACTCCAGCAAGTGTTAACAGTTGGGCTCCTTGCAACACAATATATATACTAGCTTAGCGTCCGTGGTGCGGGCAGTGCGGGCAATGCCCATACGTAAAAGAGCAGAGAGGCTAGTCAATCATGAACATTGTCTCAAGATTTTGACTCACCACCCACCAAACCCGCACCAGGCCGCTAAGAAGTGCGCATAAATGTTTTGATTTTTATATATACTAAGGCAGAGTTGCCAGGCCGAACGTACGGAGGCCCCTAAGCTGACCCCCAAACGTTCAGGCATTCGGGTCCCCGTATAGGGCCTGAACTCGAAGGGGTTCGGACCCCGCAAAAAAATATTTTGGTACCTAAAAAGTATGATTTTTTTTCTGATTTTGTTTTTGCAAGTTCTCTGTTATGTAAGCTACCTGTCGCTCAATTTTGAAGTTATTCTGTGGAACCCAACAATAATGAAAAATCGGCAAAGATGGTGGTGTCAAAACTTGCTTTCCCACTTACTAATTTGTTTTGTTTCTCTTTTCACTTTTTGTTTTCCCTTTATTTCGGGGCCTGAAAAAAA
>BFEA01000303.1:1550348-1580251 GCA_003427395.1 Chara braunii | reverse complement strand
GAGAGAGAGAGAGAGAGAGAGAGAGAGAGAGAGAGAGAGAGAGAGAGAGAGAGAGAGAGAGAGAGAGAGAGACCTACGTTCGGATGTGGGACCCACCCTGCCGACCAAGTCAGGGAGGAGAGTCTGTCTGTTTGTGCTAGAGTAAGAGGCTTCCGTTGTTGTGCGCAAATGCTGTTGCCCTTCAGTTTGCTCTCTCTGTCCGTCACGGACCGGATATTGGGTGTTGTTCCACAATTTTATTTATTTACTTATTTATTTATTTATTTATTTATTATCCACAATTCTCTATTCCATTCGAAACTCGACTCAGATTTTGGAAAATCTATTTTTTCGAGATCTCACTCCACCTACTCATGATGTTAACCCGCCTGACGCTTGCAGAACAATTCTCCTGGAGGGAGATCCCACTAGCGATGTATATGGATTAGTGTGAGGGGTGTGGGACAGGTGGGGGACAGGTGGGCGGCAGCGTGAAATAGAGAAAATAAACGCAAAAAAACATTTCATCGGCAAACAAATGAAGAAAGCACTGCTACAAAAGATGAGAAAGTGCTCGTCTCACAGATGGTGTCTGCTCCAGGTGGGGTGTCAGATGTCAGGGTATGATTCACTGACCATGGCTGTGGCAGTCAAGACACTGCATGTGGGCGGGCACGCCCAACAGATTCATTGACAATAGTCTGAGGCTTCCGTGAAATGGGCTGCAGTGCACACTGCGGGGTAGTTCTGACAGAAATTCTCTTTGGCAAAGGGGAACAAGAATAACTCCATGCGCCATTTGGTGTAGGTGAGGAGATAGAACCCTCCCAAACACCTCCCAAACCACAATCAATTTCCAGCCATGAAGCCATTCGTCTTTGCCTTCCCAAAGTGCGTGATTTTATGAACCAAAAAAGTTGGTCTTGATTTCACGCACGTTTGGGACAGCTGGGACCAACTAGGTCCGATTTACGCTTGTGCTCAGTGGTTTTCGATCAAGGGCGGCCGTCCGTGACAAACGTAAGTCATTGACGGTACTCTGTATCTACTGCTAGTGTCTTTTGTCTTCGTTTTCATGGAGGCAGCTGCCCATCGGTCAGTAGAAAAATTCTAAATTCCGTCCGGGACAAATGTAAGTCGTTGACCGTACTCCGTATGGACTGCTAGTGTCGTTTGTCTTCGTTTTCGTGGAGGCAGCTGCCCATCGGCCAGTAGGAAAATTTTAAATTTATTTGTTGGCCACTTTGCATTGGCGCGAAGCTTCAATTCTATGGTTTTTTTTGGGGGGGGGAGGAGGATTTGAAGCTTTGCGCCGTGCTTATTTTTGTGCAGAAATAGAGAATATTGAGATTTCCGTGGAAGACTGCGAACAGGCCGGCGGGCAGGTCGCATGCAGATGTACCGCGGAGTGTGGATGCACAGCCTGTACTGTCATGATGTCTATGTCAGGCCCGTGATTTTTATTTTTTTTGGGTCCTTTTCTTTGCATTCGTGTAAATGAAAAATAGAATTGTTTATGCATTTTTAAATGAGAAAAGAACGCCACACACCATTTTAAACGCCCCAGGCTCTTAATTCACTATCAGGCTACTGCTGATTTCCTGCCAAATCCAAAGTGCCTGACAGTCACACACCTGATACACTAATCCACATACATCCATACTGAGATCTCCCTCCTGGGGCCTAGACCCACTAGGGAAGTATTCTACAATGGGCCTCGCTGCACTACTCTAGACTCTCTAATTTTCGAGAGTGCGACGTCGCTGCACTTGCTCTCGATCGGGAAACTCTCGAAACCCCATCGAGCTGTCAGCGGGCACGCTACATCGCCACTCTCGAAATGTCGAGAGTCGCCCGCCTGCAAAACACGGATTCACAAGTGTCCTCGGGAGTTGGCCGCCGACCTGCTCGTTTTTCGAGAGTGGACCTCCTGTCCCGGCGGCCAGACTTCGTCCCGTAGTGCAGTGCTGCAGCTCTTCTGTCGAGTGGGACGACGCGCAGGGTTTGGAGAGTTCATCTAGTGTAACAGTTTATAGAGTAAGTGCAGCGAAGGCCGGTATTTCGAGAGTCTAGCCTCTCTGACAACGCTAGACGAACTCTCGAAATATTTCGAGAGTTTAGAGTAGTGCAGCGAGGCCCAATGTGTGACAGAATTTTATGGCTTTTTGGAAAAGACAAATTGGTTTTTTATTTTCATGAATGGATCGTTTTCAAATTTAAAATGAATTGAATTGAAATGGAACATAAAACAAAGAAGAACAGCTGTGCACCCGAATTCATGGGTCGGTACTATCTCCTTTGCGTAAGTCTTCATAGTGATGTACGGTGGCAATAAAAATGTGTCCACGAACACAGGCACGAGGATGAACAAGTAACGGGTATGGGGATACATTCATCACCATGTATCTCATGACGCCTCTAAGGGTCTGATCCCACCACTACACTACGACTGTAGTCGTGCAAAAGCACTACAAAGATGTCAGCGGCGGTGGCGGGGCGAAAAAGAGAAACTGGATCCCACGAGGGCAACTTCTTCGGTGGTTGTCCTGGACCCGCGGCGGTTCTCTGTGGGCTGTTGCAGAGGGCGGACGTTTTCGTGGTACGGGTTGTCGCGCGCTTGGGGGCAAACGGGCATTCCTGATGCTGCAAACGGACAAACGAGAAAGGAAAAAAAAGAAAAATGCTCCCTCTTTTTCGCTGCGGAGAAGCCCTCATGGTCTACAGAAAAATTGTAGTAACTACGTTTGTGACCACGACACACCCAAACGAAAGTAAGGCAAAATATTTTGGCGGCCGCGACGACTTCGGAAAGTGGTGGGATCTGAAAACTACACTGTAACTGGGCTGTAGTGTAGTGATCGGATCAGGTGGCCCTGTAGCTATAGGGAGGTAGGGTGCTGGGTCCTGTGAGCATTCAAAAAAAAAAAAAAAAGGAGTTTTTCGAATTGAGGCATCTCCAGGAAGGACTTTTTTCTTCTGACAACTCTCCGTCCATTTGTCTGGGGTTCCGTTGTCCAAATCTAGGGTCAGATCCCACACTACATAGGGTACGTAAAAAGTGTCGTTTGGCCAGATCCAGATCCCGCATGTCTCTGCACATGTAGGGGAGCTTCAATCTTTTTGGCCGAGTGGAACGATATAAGACGTCGCAGGTAGGGAGTGACCAGCGGCGAATAAATTTTGACGGAAGCACAAAAGTGCTCGACCCGGTCCCTGTTCCAATAAAGAGGGCAGTTTCTTATGTTCTTTTTTCTTTGGTCCGTGTGCCGGACCTGGTTCGTCCATCGTGTGGAGTCTGTGCGACACGGCAGGCCGATGCGGGGCTGGGGAACTCGAACACCACGGTGGGAAAATCGGTGGCCCATGATGGTGGTGTGTGGCAAGCATGGCCACACATGCTGGCCACACAGCATGGCCTGCTGGACAAGCATGGCCTGGCACAGGCCCAACGGACAGGTCCTTGACAGGTCCAGTTTTTGTCCGTGCAACGAAACCAGGCACAAATGTAGGCAAAGCTCCACCAATGTCGGGGCTGTGGAGTCCCCGTTTTCTCTTACGGCCCGAATGGCCCGCCTCCAGCTTTTTCGTTTCTTTTTCAAGTTCTTTTTCGGGAAGTAGTGTGGGATCCGACTCTAGGCTCAATCTGCTTACAAGCTGGGCTCTCAAGAGCACTCAAGAGCACTCAAGAGCAAGCGAATTCTCCTCGGAATCCAACCCCTCACTCAACCCCTCACTCACTGTGACCACCACACGCACCACAGAACAAAGTGGATTAAAAAAAAAAAAAAAAAGGATGGTCCACTGGAGCCGCATTCTCTCTCTTTTTTGTTTTGTTTTGATGTTTCTCTTTTTTGTTTTGTTTTGTTTTTTGGAAACATCGATCGTGGGTGTGTTGTGGGGGGGCCCATAGGAGCAGACACCCCCTCCATCAATCCACATTATGGATGGCTCCATTCCATTGGAGGGGAGCTGAACCTGCCGGAAACCGGAAGCCCCGGGCCCAAACCCGGCAAAAGGACAACATAAGAGGGCAATCCAAATGGCCTCAGAATGTCAGAATGGCCTCAGAAATGTCAATCCAACAAGGACGGGCAGCGGACAGACAGGCAGACGGGCAGACAAGCGAAGGCGGAAATCATTGTGTGGGAGGGACTGCAAGCCGAAAAGTCCGAAAAGAGGCCCCCCCATTATAATGACATACATCAGAGGCCTCTTACGTGTTTGGTGCTGCGCACCAAACGGCTTATCGAACATTGTAACATTGCACCACCGTGTACTTTTTCCTTTTCTTTTATTCTATTACTCGCACCTTCTATTCTGGGGGGCAGCAGTCAAGTTGCTCATAACCGGCGGGCATGAGTTGAAGAGCATCAGAAGAGTGGTGATGCTAGAGTGAGGCTCAACTGGTCCTTCTCTACCCTTCCCCTCTTCCGGAGCCGCATTCTCAAAAGGTTACAATTTTGGAGAGTGCTGGAGCCGGACCCATTACACCCCCTTTACTTCCCAGATGCACTGCGAGTGGGATGTACGGGTGTGCCGCGTAAGGAGAAATTTGAGTCCCAGACTGATGACCCGTGTCAGAGGTCCGACTAGGCATAGCGGCAGCAAGTATGGGTGGTTTAATCCGCTAGTACACGAACCCAGCCTTGCAGTCCGAAACTTGTCGCCACAAGAAAACGAGGCCAGAAAGTCAAACGCTGGGCTTGCCGTTGATAAATTGATAAATTGGATAAGCGGTCGCGTTTTCGTTTCGTGCTTCCAGAATTCGAGGTGTCTGGCCCGCGGCCCAGGTGCCGATGCACTGGTGCTGCACTTCATCTGCTTAGCCAAAAGATCTAGAAACGCATTAGGGCTTTCTCTTGTCGTTTTATTTTGCAACATTCATACAGATGCTCGAACTATTTTGGGGAGCGGCAGACCAATTGCTCTTTTCCTTTGGCACGCAAAGTTTGACAGCTGCAAGACAAGTGGCCTCGCTGCACCACTCCCCAAATGCACAGAAGGCAAATTTAAAATTCAGGCTGTGCATCTTTCCTTGTTTTTTTTTTTGTTTTTTTTTAAAGCTATGTTCTATGTTCTTCTCTCAATTTCACCTCACACTACCTACCTACCACTACTCCTAATTGTAGGCATACGGGGAACCCCGTAGCAGCCAGAACCGTGTTCACGAGAGAACATGCAGGGGCTGCTCCCGACCTGCAGGTGGGCGATATCGGCTATCCCCGACCTGCAGGTGGGCGATATCGGCTAGGGGACAGCCGGTAGCATCAGGGAGAACGTTTTCTCTCTCGACCTTTTTTTGTAGCAGAAGTCTTCACTGGATCTCCTGGCAAGTATGTAAGCTTAATAGATACAATTAAAGGATTTCAAATGATATTATCGGGAGAATTAGATCATCTACCTGAGCAGGCTTTTTATCTTGTAGGAGATATAGAAGAAGCTACTGCTAAAGCAGCAACTATACAAGTGCAAAGTGAGTGATAAACCTAATGACATGCCAACAGGACCAATCCCTGTGCCTCCCCTCAGGTCCCCTCCCCTACGAACATCAGCAGACTCTGCTCAATGCCGGTCGGGGGATCCAGTGGTCTATTTCTAGGTGGCGGGCGCCAAGCATGCCCAGGAAGGTACATGACTCAACATGAGGCAAATGGGAATTGAACCCACGACCTCCTGAATGCCACTTGCGTGCCTTGACAACTGAGTTAGCCAAGGATTCTTTCTCATTTGGCTCGTTTTGTGAGTGATGTGGCGAGGCCCAAGAAGAGGAAGAAAAGAACAGAAAGACCAGAAGGACAGCATAGCTTCAGTCAAGTCACAAAAAACGAGTTACAATTGGACTATGGGGCAGGATACAGTTTGCATTTGCAGTTCCAGCACCCTACCTGGCCAGAACGCTGGGTTGTATACATTGCCCCATCTGCACTGCAATTATTGCAAACTGTATCTTGGCCCCTACTGCAATTATAACTCGTTTTTGTGGCTCCCAGGTAGTTTCCCCTTCCTAGTAGGGGCAAATAACTGCAATTACGGCCAGGCCTGGCTGTTTCTGACTGCAATTAGGGTCAGGTCAGGCCAAGTCTGGAGCTCACTCAAAGATGTCCGGGACTCCGGGTGTGAATATGCCCTGACTCAGACAGTCTCATTCCGCACATGTATAGAACAGTGTCAAGGAATGAAAATGGCTTTCGGCCCGGGACAGGAATGGGTCCACCTATGGGTCCCGTATTACGGTATTACAGGGCTCGCCCTGCTGAGTTTCAATCAGCGCTGAGGTGGGTAGGTCCTGCTCAGCCCTGGTGCCTACAACCACTCTCTGGTCAGGTCGTCCCTGTACAGATGATGGGTCGGTGATGATCCCAAGCGGTGACCACTGAGGTATGATTCTGGGAGTAGGAGTGCACCAGGGAGAAAATAAGGGATCTCTACAGGAGTGCACCGGGGAGATTCATCAAAACAGACATTTTATATCTTTTGAACGAAAATGAAACCTTCTTATTTGGCCCGAAAGCTATCACTGTTCATCGCATGAGAGTCCATTTGGACTCAACTGAAGTTCAGGTACATCCAAGGGGGACCCTAAGGAGCTAAAAATATGACATTTCCGGGGTCAAATAAGTGGGTTTCAATTGCGTTAAAAAAATATCAAACGTCCATTTTGACGAAATTGTTTGTTAGAGTGGGAGGGAGGGAGGGAGGGAGGGAAGGAGTCTCATAAGGAATAAGGATCTCTACAGACCATCTGGATAAGCACATGGCCGACTACAGAAGGTGGCTATCATATGTCTAGCATCCAACCTCTACAACAACCTGGACTTTTGGAAAGAAACGAAAAGAAAAAAAAGCTCTATGTTTTTTTATTGTTTTATGGGATGACCCTAGCAGATTTTTGTCCTTAGTTTGCCCCAAACCGGAGCGTCGTTTCACTCAGCTCTGCCACCGCTGATCTGGCTTCGAAGGACAAACATCGGCTCTAGCACCACCACCGCTTATGTGGCTTTGGAGAATTTGGAAATGGGTCCACGTTCTAGGTCAGATCCTTGAAAAGATGGTCGGATCTGCTCCAGCGGGTTTGCAGTATGACATTCACAGATGCGGGCCCACCTATTTTGATCCTGCGATCTCAAAGTACCTAGCAGTTCTAGCTTGATATTATCTGACAAAATGCCTGTGTGGTCATCCACAACCGTGGACGCAAAACTCAGATTTGTAGTGTAGTGCCGTAGCTTTAGGGGCAGTGGCGGGGAAAGACTGAAATTTGAGGCCATGCCGGACCAACAATCATAGAGTTCTACACATTGCCATGTGAACACAGTTTTACAGATGTGTGAAAAGAGACGGTCACCCTGGGTATACTCAGGTAGGGCCCTGGGCCCTCCCTGTGATAAGCTCAGACCCGTACCGCGCGGCTTGCCGTATCCCTGAGGAAAAATCCCCCGGAAGCCCCGAAGTACGGATGCGAACAGAACGGGGCTTTTCTTTCTTTTTACTTTTGTTTTCTTTTTGAAACAGCTTTTTCACTTTTCTTTGGCTAATAACTCCCGCGCGGGCGAATAGCGGCCGCGGTATGAAAACCAAGAAACGGTTTCGGTTGGGACTTTTTGAAATTTTTGCGTGCGCGCGCCTAAGCTCCGACTTCTTTGCGCGCCTCGCACCCCCGTTTCTTGCTTTGCATCCCCGTGCCATCTTCCTTTCTTTCTGCGCGTGTTTCCCCCATGCAGGACTCTTCGTCTTCCCCTACGCCCAGCTCGATCCCCACCCCGTCTTCCTCCGCGAGTGAATGGCTGCGTAGTTGGGATGCGCGGATCAATGTGGAAGGCGAAAAGGCGCACCACTTGAACGAACACCCCAATCACACCTGACCATGCGACTCCGCGGAACACCCCTTCCAAAACCCTCCACCCTTCTTTTGTCCTGCTCGTCCACAACCGGCGCTGCCCGCACCTCGTGCTGACAACCCGCCGCCTCCCACGCTATAAATTGTCGCAACCCCCTCCTCTCCTCCTCTTTGATCTCGGCTGCAATGCTGCGCGAGCTATGCGCGAACGTCCGCGACGCCGAACAGGCTTGACGAGCCCAAGTTACGGGCGGGGTGACGATGTGGGTCGGGCTTAGCAATAGACTTGGGGTAAGCCAGCTGGAGGGATTGAGCAGTGGTGGAGATCGGGCGCCGATCACGACAGGGTCTTGTGGCTATGGTGGTCGGNGCCTCGCACCCCCGTTTCTTGCTTTGCATCCCCGCGCCATCTTCCTTTCTTGCTGCGCGTGTTTCCCCCATGCAGGACTCTTCGTCTTCCCCTACACCCAGCTCGATCCCCACCCCGTCTTCCTTCGCGAGTGAATGGCTGCGTAGTTGGGATGCGCGGATCAATATGGAAGGCGAAAAGGCGCACCACTTGAACGAACACCCCAATCACGCCTGACCACGCGACTTCGCAGAACACCCCTTCCGAAACCCTCCACCCTTCTTTTGTCCTGCTCGTCCACAACCGGCGCTGCCTGCACCTCGCGCTGACAACCCGCCGCCTCCCACGCTATAAATTGTCACAACCCCCTCCTCTCCTCCTCTTTGATCTCGGCTGCAATGCTGCGCGAGCTATGCGCGAACGTCCGCGACGCCGAACAGGCTTGACAAGCCCAAGTTACGGGCAGGGTAACGACGTGGGTCGGGCTTAGTGATAGACTCACGGTAAGCCAGCTGGAGGGATTGAGCAGTGGTGGAGATCGAGAGCCGATCACGACAGGGTCTTGTGGCTATGGTGGTCGGTGGTCCTTGGGAAGTTCGCGGTTGCGTCTGAGGGCGTCAGCCAATTGAATTGTTTTGTGTACAAGGAAACTCGCTTCCTTTTCTCCATTGCTGCTTTGTCTCCGTGAGATGTATGCAACGTCCCGTCGAGTGGGTAATCGGTTGTATGCATGGGGGTGAGTCGCGGTGAGATGGTTTGTGAAGGGGTGTGAGTCTGCGTATGCATGTATGTGGTCCTTGGGTATTGAGTGGCGATTGTCTGCCTGGATGCATGATTAAGTCGGCCATCGTACCCCTTTTTCCTTTTGCCGCGTTCCCCTATTAGTTTCGTTGCTCGATCGCGTAGGGCGAGGGCCTTCGTGTGCTGAAGGGATCCCTTCCGTCCTGCGCGCTCGAGTCGGAGTCCCGCGGCGCCGACATCTGACGTGGCRCATCGCTGTYGAGGACCGGAGACGTTCGCTGTGCCCGCTGAAGGTGGTCAGCAAACGGCTCCGCCCCTCCTTCGGACCCCTCTGGTTGAGTGGGGCCGCACCCGAGAGAGAGAGAGAGAGAGAGACGTTGTCGCTTGTTGTATGGAGACGGGCTCCCAATCAAGCACGGGTTCTCGCCTGTGCACTTACCCCGGCTCCGCGCGTCGCCGTGCACTCCCGATTTTCCCCATTGTTGACGACGACAGCGTCTACTGCGACTCGGACGTACGGAGTGCCCTACGACGCACGGAGCAGCTTTACTGGCGCAACCCCGAACGGGCTTGCCACATCACGGGGGAAGGGTTTGTGTTGATAGACCGCTTTTCTTCCCCGCCCCTTATACTGCCTTACATCGACCTGACGATGCTCCCCTGGTCTGCGGCTTGCGCTGCGTGGCGCCCCCAGTTTGGTTGCCGTTGGTGCCGACAGGGGGACTCCTGCTCGTGGCGAAGGCTGGTTCTGGGGTACGAAGGAGCTGCCCGGTTCCCTGAACTCTCCCGGGACGCCGGAGCTCTCCCTGCCCGTTTCCACACCTCGACCGCGGCGACAGCCACCGCCCGTCGAATTCCCACGGCCGTGAATCCCCGGGCCCTCGACGAAGCCGACGACAAGGATTGAGAATTGGCGCAGGGGAATCCATCGCCCTTTACGCAAAGCAGGCCCGGCGAGAAATAGGTCCCCCATCCCTCCTTTTTCCCCATCTAGAGAAACCGGGTTGGGCCCGTCCGTTCACCCCGTTCTCCTCCCTTTTTGTTTTTGGTAATCCTGACCAAGGATCGAGCCCCAGTCGGGGGAAACCTATCGTTCCCGAAACGAGAGACTCCCATTCCTACCGGGAGACTCAACCCCCATGGCCAAAAATCCTCGGCCACGCCCCCTTCTACTCTGATCGGCGACCCAGTATGGAAAGCCGCGACGGGGTGTGAGGTTGGTATCAGAGCTGATTCGTTTCGGCTCCGAGGTTTTCCTAGGACGATTACCCTGCTTAGGAGTTTTTCCTTTTTGATCTTTTTTTTTCTTATTTTTGAGTAGGCTGGCTCCCCGTCAACGTCGGCCCGTGAATAGCAATCAAAACCACGTGAGAGGCCGGGCTCGAGATCCGCCTCCCGCAATGGTGGAACCCGGAATTGGGGGTGGAAACGGCGGCGATAACCACGCGATGATGGCCAATCATCACCTGTATTTTGTACCTTCTCCCTCCGAGGTTCCCATCTTCTCCGAGGATGATACCGACCCTCGCACCTGGCTAGCCGCCTTGAAAGCCCAGGGCTGGTCGGACCAGTTGCTCCGAGAACGAATCCCGGGGAGGTTAGTCGGAACCGCTTTTGAGTGGTATGGGCAGAACCCTTACACTAATTGGCTAACCTTCCAACGAAAGTTTCTCGATTGTTTTGATCACATCGCACCTGGACAGTGCCTTCGTCTGATAAAAGAATATACGCAGCAGCCTCGGGAAACCTTGGCCAGATATGCAGAGCATTTTACTTACTTAGCCGAATGTTCCGGGGTCGATGAAAAGATGGTGCGGACTGATTTCGTTAGGGGACTGTCCGATTCTCGCTTGCGGAAGAAGATCCGCAAGAAATGCAACCCGATAGAACACACCCTCGCGGAGCTCATTCAGTATGCCATTAAGTACGGGAAGGAAAATTACGATGTAGGTCTGGATTCGGAGTCCGACGAAGACGACCCTTCGGGTGTCCGACACCATAGCTACTCCGCTACGGCGCGAATGTTCGAGGATCGCTTCGGGTTAGGACCGGCGAAGAAGAATTCGGATCGGAAAATTTCGTCTTCCGCGTTGACCTCCCGACGCTCTGGTCAAGCTCAAGGAGGCCGGGACGAGGACGAAATGTTAATGAAAGAGGTCGCGGCCCAGCTGGTCACGGTAGTGGCCCGACTGACGAAATTCGTTCAAAACTTGCAGCGGCAACGGGTGGCAGTTGCAGAACGACAACAAACTGCCATGCCCGTCGGTACCCCTATGACCCGACCAACCGCAGCAGGAGTCGCCCAGCCTCTGCGGTGCTACAACTGCAATCAGTCGGGCCACCTTGCGAAGGACTGTCCGAAACCTCGAACTCAGAATGGGCCCGCGGGGGCCACCGGACCTTCCCAAATCCCGTTAGCTGCTCCAACCGCTGCAGGACAAGGGAGGGTAGCCACAGTGATGAATGGTGACCCCTGCGGCCACCGAGATAGGACCCGATGAGTATATGGCTGCGGCGATGTTCGAACCGGGGACCATTGGAGTGATACGTCACGTCCAAAGGATTACCGAGGAAAGCGACCTCGGGCCTTGGCGGCCGGGGTTCGAAGATCTGACGGCCCCTGGCCCTGAGTACAAAGACGGTCACATCGACGTGTTGGATGCATGGAAGGCTCTGGATCTACGGATCTCCGTCCCTATTCCCTACCTGCTAACCATTTACGAAGCGGCTAACGAAAAGTTGATCGAACGATGCCTCAAGAACAGGCGCTGATTCGAGGAAAGTCAAAAGGGCAAAAAGTCGGTCCTACGAGACCTACCCACAAACGAAGAGTCACAACCCTCGACCTCAAAGGTGCACGAAGCAAACCGGGTAGGAATGATCCAGACCGTAGATCCTGCGTCGGAGAAACCTGAGGTATTCCTCCGAGCCTACCCTATAACCTGGAAAAGCGTTGAGTGTGACTGCGAGGTCTGGGGAAACCCCTCGGCCGCCATCCTAGACTCGGGATCGTTAGCGGTCGCCATTTCTTGGAGATTGACGAAACAATTGGGAAGGGAAGGACAGGTTCAGCCCCTCCGACCGGATGAACTGTATATATCCGCTACGGAGGACAACATTCATTGTAAGGGGCAGATAACGAACGTGCCTATACGAGTCGGGCGGGTGCATTGTTTGTGCGACGCAATCGTACTGGATGTACAGGCGTATGATGTTTTGCTAGGCATTCCATGGCAGGCGGCGGTCGGAGCGCGAATGCACTTTGACAGTTGTAAAGTGGTGCTCACATCGGCCTACCCCAAACCACAAACGATACCGATGAGATTGGCGGTGCGTATGCACACCCAGCCGGCGCCTCGAATCACTACGAAAGCCCATCAAATCAACATGATCCAACGCCTGTCACCAGGCAAAAATGAAACTTTATTGGAAACTGACGAGACTGATGTACCCGACCGATATCTGATCCAGGTTCAGGATCGGTGGCGCCACTCCTGGCGACGAGAACCTATGGAAATAGTTCGGAGCGAGTCCGATTGGTCGCACGCGTTCTCCTCCGTGGTGCAGGGAGAACCCCTGCTGAGGGTGTCGCGAATAACTGACATTTCGGAACCCCTTGCGTCCTTATATCTTAGGACGGAACCCCTACCCGAAAGGTTTACGGAGCTTAGGGGGTTGTGCGATTTGACCTTTTTGCCTCTTAGGCCCCTACTTACGAACGCGAAAGCCGCCCTGCTCTTGAAGGAAGGGGTGTCGTTTCAACCCCGAACGAGGGAATATCGATGGAGGCCGAAGGAGCTGTTACAGGCCTTTTCAGTGGAACCCTCAGCTGAAACCGAGCTCGAGAATGACAGTGACATGGAAAACGAACCGATAAGACCAGCAGACAGTCAACTCATCGCGACCTTGCTTTCGGCAAAAACCGACAATTCGCTGTTTGGGGCCTCACCCGAAGCCAACGCGGCAGTCCCCACGGTTACATCGACGATCTCCCTCCCTGAGGGAAACGTGGACGTCCGGCTGCCGGCCCATGTGCCTGACGACTACAAGCGCCTTCTTTTGGCAGTTATACGGGCCTACCCAGAGGCTGTCAGCATCCAGGACCACGATATAGGACTTACCCACCTGATCCAACACGCGATTGATACCGGCGATCGCGCTCCGATACATTGCCGACCGTACCGCTATTCCATAAAAGAAAGACAGCTGGCCTTGGAAAGGGTACGGGAGTTCGAGCGGTTGGGGTTGGTTGAACCATCGCTTGGACCATGGTCATTTTCCGTGGTCCTCATGCCAAAACGAAACGGTTCAGTCCGAGTGTGTATTGACTACCGCAAATTAAACGCTATTACTACCAAAGATGTCTATCCGCTGCCGCGGATTGACAATCTGTTGGATGTTATCGGATCCGCTCGGGTCTTTTCGAAGTTTGATATCCGACACGGTTTTCACCACGTCGTTGTCCGACCGGAAGACCGGCCCAAAACCGCTTTTGTCCTGTTCGAGGGCACGTGGCAGTGGATCTGGTGTCCGATGGGAATTTGCAACGCCCCTGCAACATTCCAGCGGGCCATGAATATGGCCTTCGCCGAGTTCGTTAACAAAACCCGTTTGACACAGCCGTTGATAAATTTCTGTGTGATTGTGTACATGGATGACATTTTGGTCTTTTCCAAAACCTACGAATACCATGTGGAACATATCGAATGGGTGTTGCATGCGTTGAAAGATGCGGGGTTCAAAGTGGCTCTGGAGAAAAGTGAGTTTTTTCTGTCCGAAATTTCCTTTTTGGGCTACATCGTCACGGTCGAGGGACTGAAACCTGATCCCAAGAAGGTAGTAGCGGTCCGAGAAGCCTCGGCCCCTGTCACGCTCACTTAGGTTCGAGCCTTCCTAGGGCTGGCCTCTTATTATCGATGCTTCATTCGGGGCTTCGCCTGCCTCGCCAAGCCGCTGACGAACCTGCTGAAGAAGGAGGAGCAGCTGATCTGGACGCCGGAATGCGAGGCGGCTTTTCAGGCACTCAAGGAGGCTCTGACATCGGCGCCCGTGTTGGCGCGTCCCGATCCGACAAGACAGTTTGCGCTGCACACCGACTGGCAGCCGCAGGAGATATCGGCGGTGCTGACTCAGCAAGGAATGGATGGAAGGGAGCACGTCATCGAGTATGCGTCGAAAACGCTAAGCCAGGTGCAGTCAAACTACGAGGCATGCAAGGGTGAGTGCTTAGCGGTGGTGTGGGGGGCTCAACACTTTCGACCGTATCTGTACGGCCAGAAGTTCGTGCTCGTGACGGATCATCAGCCATTGCTGTCCTTGCGGAACAACACGGACTACACGGGTACCTTGGGAAGGTGGGCGGTGAGATTGCAGGACTACGACTTCGACATCCGCCACCGTGCCGCCACCGTGCCACCAGGCAGCACGGGAACGCCGACGGTCTGACGCGCCTCCAGCCGCCGAACAAGAGTCCCGCGAACGAAAAGCTCATCTCGTGGAAGCCGATTTCGCCTTCGACGGAGCCCAACTACGGGGAGGTGAATGTCCTCCGCAAGGGTACTGCATCAATCGGAGATGGCGATCTCCCCTGAGGAGGCCGCCACCCCTTCTCCCCTTCCCTATTCTTTAACCCCCTATCCTGACCCTGACTCCCCTCCGAGCACGCCTTCCCAAGTCTGTTTCTTCTGCACCTTGCCCATGATACCAGACGGGGGAGATCCTCCTCTCGAGGGGCCTAGGTACAATGTAGTCAATGTCACATCGTTCGGTCCCATGGGAGTTGCGCCCGGTATCGGAATGAGAAAAGTTGGAACTGTCCCAACTATCGAACGGACCACGTACCTACGGAAAAACGGTATCTAGAAGCCAGAACGGCAGACGGATTTTTGCCAAGTGTCCACCGAGCGGAAGTCTGGACGGATCTTTTGCTATTACGGAGACTGACATGCGACCCGCTGACGGAACTTACCAAGACTGAACGGCGACGTGTCACGGAACAGGCGCACGATTACCGCTAGTAGGGATCCGTCCTTCAAAAGCGAAAACACGATGACGTCGACGGATCTAGTTGGCTGACGCTTCCACACCCACAGCCCAGGTTCGATTGGACACGAGCCGCCCACGAGGAGGATGCGGTCCACTTTGCAGTCAAATACACGGAAAAAGCAATAGAGAAAAACGGATGGTACTGGTCGGGAATCCGGGAAGATGTGAAATACATCGTCCACACTTGCCCGGCCTGTGCGGCCGATAAGGCGCCGATACAGATGCCCCGTACAATAGTGCCTACCCGGGTAGAGCGCCTCTTCCAACAGGTCAGTATCGATACGACGGACATCAACGTGCCGAGAGACCCTGTTGATCAAGGAGAACTCAATGTTCTTCTTGTAGTCGTAGATCATTTTTCGAAATGGATCGAAGCGTATCCAATGACCAGTCGTAACTCGCAGGAAGTAGCCTAGTATATTAATCGCTTTCTGTGCATGCACCTGGACGTAGAAGAGATACATATGGACAATGGATCTGAGTTCCAGGGGGAAGTAGAGCGACATCTTGTAAGGGCAGACGTTAGAATTTCGTACTCCCCAGGGCACTGGCCCCAAGCCAATGGGCTCGTAGAGAACGCCAACCGAATGATCAAGACTGCACTTAGACGGAATATCACGACAGGTGATACCAGGCCCTGGCCTGTCATAGTCGACCACATTTTGGCCGTCTATCGGGCTACTCCCCACGGGAGCACCGGGGTGTCCCCGTTCCAACTGAGAACCAATAGCGTCCCCAGAGTGCAGTTGTCACCTCTAGTGGGTACGGAAGTTAGAGTAACCCGGGCCCAACACAAGGACAACTTGAAGGCCCAGCATTACCTGGATCTGATGGCCCGGACCTATCCCGCATTAGCCCGAAGGCGACAAAGGGCCGTAGATCTGACGCATCAACGGCAGATCCGGGACTATGAGAACTGACACGCGACAGCGGGACCAATGCCCTGTTATAAGATCGGGGACTTGGTGCAGGTACGGAAATCTGCGCGCTCCTCCAAGATCCACCCACGCTATACCGGCATTTACGAGGTGACAGAAGTTGGCGCACGAGGACAACACTCCGTGAAGCTGGTCTCCCGGCATAACACGCAGCCCAGGTCGCTTACGCGACATGCGGCAGCTCTTCGACTGTTTCGGCCATCTCCGGGCCACGAATCGGCTCTTGCCCCGTCCGAGCCTTTGTCCTCTCTCTCCCCCTCTCCTTCTTCGTCTTCTTCCTCTTCCCGATCTGCCTCGTCCCTAGGTGCTGAGAGTCTCAGGGAGTAGGATGAACCATCGCTTGTCAGAGCATGAGCCCCTCGAGCACTTCCACACGCCGCTTGCCGATCGCTTGTTGCGGCACCAGTTCAATGAGGAAAGGCAGTTGCGATACGATATTCAGCAGGTGAACGTGCCAGCATCCGGGGTTGCTGATCTGGCGACATACTCGTTACTTTGTGATCGGCTGACGTATGCGGGGGTGTACGTGGATGTGACGCAGTTGCTTGGGCGGGAGACGACTCGAGTGTTCATAGAGTTCCCCGCGCCCAGGTGGCACCTAACTTCGTGCATAGCGTCGCCACCTTTATCAGAGACTGACGATTCTGCCGCAGCCGAATTGGGAGCCGGTGCGAAGCTTTGTGCGCGAATACGCGGTGCAGGCAGCGAGATCAGTGGCCAGAGTGCAAGGACGGGGAGGACACCGATTCACAGCCCACGAAGCGTTGTTACGCAGGGCAGAGGACGGACCAATTGTGATGGTGCCACAACTCCCCGCGCTTCTTCCTCCCGCCGTCCCTCTCAACATCCAAGCTATTCCCCCTGCCCCATACTAAATACCTCCCTTTTTCTCTTACACCACTTTCCGCTATCAACTCACGGAGGGCCCCTATCCTATGCGCGAGTTCTCGAAGTATTTGGTGGAGCTAACAGATGTGGAGCCGCTGCCCTTCGCAGACGAAGACTCGTGGGAGTTGCATCGTGCGGTATATAAGTCGGTGGCATTGGGGATGTTCCGATTTTTCGTGGATCACGAAGACCACTCCATCGGGGAGCACTTCGTCGTTTATTACGTCATCACACGGCCCAAGCCAGCGCAGAAGGAGGGGATGGTGGCGTTGTACCCATTTGCCCAGCTCCAGACGACCGATCTGGGATTGTTGGAGCTCATACATCTTGAGCTCCTATCCATTGCGCAAGTGATCGCGAGCGAGGAAGAGGAGATCCAGCCACGATTGCGGACGGCGGCTGCCCCGCGGAGAACGTACAACGCGGTCGTCATCCCGGATTACATTGCGCAGCGTGAGGAGAGGTTGGAGGACTTCCCTGAGGAAAAGCCGCTGTGACCTCCCTCATCGTATCCCAGAACTGCGCCGCCAAAGGCCCCCAAGAAGACGCCAAAGAGGAAGAGACACCACCCATCGCCAGGAGCGCAAGGTAGCCGAATCAGTGGCGGCGAGGAGGTGGTTTAGCCTGTGCACGTGCGGAATCCCGACCCTATGCCTGTGAGTGCGGTGACGCTGGTTAAGGAGACTGTTGTGCCATCGCCGCCCCTCCCGCGCGTGCCCGATCTCAATCTTGATGGAGCCGGGCCATCAGCCGCAGCAGCCGGAGGAGGGAGCCGAATGGGATTACCGGATCCCGTACCCAGACCCCCCATCCTCGGGGGACCTTTCCGCTTCCGCCAGCCACCCCGGAGTGCCCCGATCATTGACATTAGCAGTTCTTCCGAGCCGGACGGTCCATCCGACAGAGGTAAATTTCATGGTGGAGCCCACCACCATCAGGCTCGAGGCTATTGTGGGGGCGCCGCGCCCTGATCCGACGTGGGAGTCATATCTGACACCCTCTTTTCAAGGGTGTATCGCGGCGCGGCTGGCGGGGACGCTCATCTACGAGACCGGGCAGCGCCCCAATGTGACATATCACTTCCTTGTCTTCGCGGCGCAGAAGCGGGAGCGACTGAAATTAGGGGACTCAGATTTGTAGCGTAGTGCCGTAGCTTTAGGGGCAGTGGCGGGAAAAGACTGAAATTTGAGGCCATGCCTGACCAACAATCATAGAGTTCTACACAATGCCATGTGAACACAGTTTTACAGATGTGTCAAAAGAGACGGTCACCCAGGGTATACTCAGGTAGGGCCCTGGGCCCTCCCTGTGATAAGCTCAGACCCGTACCGCACGGCTTGCCGTATCCCTGAGGAAAAATTCCCCGGAAGCCTCGAAGTACGGATGCGAACAGAAAGGGGTTTTTCTTTCTTTTTACTTTTGTTTTCTTTTTTAAACGACTTTTTCACTTTTCTTTGGCTAATAACTCCCGCACGGGCGAATAGCGGCCGCAGTATGAAAACCAAGAAACGGTTTCGGTTGGGACTTTTTGAATTTTTTGCGTGCGCGCGCCTAAGCTCCGACTTCTTCGCGCGCCTCGCACCCCCGTTTCTTGCTTTGCATCCCCGCGCCATCTTCCTTTCTTGCTGCGCGTGTTTCCCCCATGCAGGACTCTTCGTCTTCCCCTACACCCAGCTCGATCCCCACCCCGTCTTCCTTCGCGAGTGAATGGCTGCGTAGTTGGGATGCGCGGATCAATATGGAAGGCGAAAAGGCGCACCACTTGAACGAACACCCCAATCACGCCTGACCACGCGACTTCGCAGAACACCCCTTCCGAAACCCTCCACCCTTCTTTTGTCCTGCTCGTCCACAACCGGCGCTGCCTGCACCTCGCGCTGACAACCCGCCGCCTCCCACGCTATAAATTGTCACAACCCCCTCCTCTCCTCCTCTTTGATCTCGGCTGCAATGCTGCGCGAGCTATGCGCGAACGTCCGCGACGCCGAACAGGCTTGACAAGCCCAAGTTACGGGCAGGGTAACGACGTGGGTCGGGCTTAGTGATAGACTCACGGTAAGCCAGCTGGAGGGATTGAGCAGTGGTGGAGATCGAGAGCCGATCACGACAGGGTCTTGTGGCTATGGTGGTCGGTGGTCCTTGGGAAGTTCGCGGTTGCGTCTGAGGGCGTCAGCCAATTGAATTGTTTTGTGTACAAGGAAACTCGCTTCCTTTTCTCCATTGCTGCTTTGTCTCCGTGAGATGTATGCAACGTCCCGTCGAGTGGGTAATCGGTTGTATGCATGGGGGTGAGTCGCGGTGAGATGGTTTGTGAAGGGGTGTGAGTCTGCGTATGCATGTATGTGGTCCTTGGGTATTGAGTGGCGATTGTCTGCCTGGATGCATGATTAAGTCGGCCATCGTACCCCTTTTTCCTTTTGCCGCGTTCCCCTATTAGTTTCGTTGCTCGATCGCGTAGGGCGAGGGCCTTCGTGTGCTGAAGGGATCCCTTCCGTCCTGCGCGCTCGAGTCGGAGTCCCGCGGCGCCGACATCTGACGTGGCRCATCGCTGTYGAGGACCGGAGACGTTCGCTGTGCCCGCTGAAGGTGGTCAGCAAACGGCTCCGCCCCTCCTTCGGACCCCTCTGGTTGAGTGGGGCCGCACCCGAGAGAGAGAGAGAGAGAGAGACGTTGTCGCTTGTTGTATGGAGACGGGCTCCCAATCAAGCACGGGTTCTCGCCTGTGCACTTACCCCGGCTCCGCGCGTCGCCGTGCACTCCCGATTTTCCCCATTGTTGACGACGACAGCGTCTACTGCGACTCGGACGTACGGAGTGCCCTACGACGCACRGAGCAGCTTTACTGGCGCAACCCCGAACGGGCTTGCCACATCRCGGGGGAAGGGTTTGTGTTGATAGACCGCTTTTCTTCCCCGCCCCTTATACTGCCTTACATCGACCTGACGATGCTCCCCTGGTCTGCGGCTTGCGCTGCGTGGCGCCCCCAGTTTGGTTGCCGTTGGTGCCGGTAGGGGGACTCCTGCTCGTGGCGAAGGCTGGTTCTGGGGTACAAAGGAGCTGCCTGGTTCCCTGAACTCTCCCAGGACGCCGGAGCTCTCCCCGCCCGTTTCCACACCTCGACCGCGGCAACAGCCACCGCCCGTCGAATTCCCACGGCTGTGAATCCCCGAGCCCTCGACGAACCCGACGACAAGGATTGAGAATTGGCGCAGGGGAATCCATCGCCCTTTACGCAAAGCAGGCCCGACGAGGAATAGGTCCCCCCTCCCTCCTTTTTCCCCATCTAGAGAAACCGGGTTGGGCCCGTCCGTTCACCCCGTTCTCCTCCCTCTTTGTTTTTGGTAATCCTGACCAAGGATCGAGCCCCATCTAGATTAACTTGGTTTCAATACTAGTTAGATCATCAAGTTAAACACACACGAAGCGACTCGACGGACACTCCTCGGCCGTCTATCTAGTCATTTTTCAATACTTATCATATCAACAAGTTAATCACACAAGAAGTGACTAGATGGAGACACCTTGACCCTTTATCCAACCACTTCTCAATACCAATCAGATCATCAAGTTAAACACACATGAAGCAATTGAACGGACACTTCTTGACCCTCTATCCAGTCACGTGTCAATACCAGTTAGATCATTAAGCTAAACACACACAAAATGACTCGACACACACTCCTTGGCCTTCTATCTAGTCACTTCTCAATATCAATCAGATTATTAAGTTAATCACATAAGAAATGACTGGACGAACACTCCTTGACCCTCTATCAAGTCTGACTCACTTGTCAATACCAGTCAAATCATCAAGTTAAAGACACACGAAGCGACTGGACGAACACTCCTGGACCCTCTATCGAGGCACTTCTCAATACCAATCAGATTAATAAGTTAATCACACAAGAAGCAACTGGACGAATACCCTGTGACCCTTTATTCCGTCACTTGTCAATACCAAACAGTGCATCAGAATTATTCACTTTGTATAACACAGCCCTAAGTAACCTTCATCTCCTCCAACAGAAAACTCATAATTCCTTAGTCTCAAGTTTTTTGGGATATCATACTTACCTCCTTTCTTTTTCGTACACACTTTTCTTATACTCACATTATTCCTTCTGTCTCTTGAAATTATTTAATCCAAAGAGATTCAGGCATTATATACATTCACATGTGCATGCAGAGAGATAGTGAGGTGTAATTGTAAGGGGGTTATGGAGTAGAAAGAAATGCGTACCTGTAGTTCCTTGCCTTCAGAGTTCCGCCCGAACTCGGACAGAGCACCCTCAATCGCCCAGTATTCAATTTTAGATGATACTCATGCAAATGCTTTTGAATCAACGGTCATCATTTTCAGGCAAATAGAATGCACATACCATAAAATACGAAGACTACTATACCACATCTTGGATCAAATCTAATTACTTGACTCAAGCATGGACGACACGAGTACTCAAAATATCGCCAACATACTTCATATTTGAACGTTCCAGATAAGGATGTTATAGCGATTACACCACTCTCGAGTTAGTGTCAGACCATGCTTGTTTAATAATATAAGTTAGGACTTCTTTCAACTATTATTAACAGTGGTCACTACTTTGCAATCCCTTGCACCAAATTTTCTTTAACCTTTAGTGCATTGACTCCTTTCTCTTCCCCTCTCTTTCTCTTTCTTACATACTTATTTTTCTATCATTTTCTTTAAACATATATAATTTAGCCTTAGTGTCCACACCCTTTCTCTCTTCTCTCTCTTTTTCTTCGAATCCATCCCCTTATTGGTTGTGATGTTTCTCTCATGCCAAGGCCGTTAATGACAGTTGTCAGTATTCGTGCCTTCCTTACTAACTCTCTTCTTTGGTCAAGGGTCATTGTCATGCCTCACCTTCCTTCTGTCAATTGTCGTATTCTCTGGACGTCCACAACCCAATCACTAAGGTCAGTCGCGATGCACCGTCATTAAGAACGGTTGTTGGGCTCGACTGTCGCCAGTCCCTATGAGACCCAGATTGATAAGAAGTACTCTCAGACTGTTGTTTGATTCCCCTGAACCTATAAGAGAAAAAGTGGTCTAAGTGGCGAAGGAGAGGAAGAAGAGTCAAAGAATCATTGTGGTCCAGCTAAGAATCAACCCTGAGCCACACCATCCATGTCTCCTTACCTTCCTTTCTTCTAGCCTTCAGCAGTCCCGCCTTTCTCTCTCTCTCTATTTTTTACCCTTAATCGTAGCTCTGGGTACTCCTACTCAGGTAGGTGCTTACCGTGGTGGCCACGGTCACCAATCTCCTCCTTCTATTGCCACAGTTATGGCTAGGGCACGTGCCTTTTTCTACCCCACCGGCATGGAGTGCCCAAGCTGTCCTAACGCACAAGCAGCAGTCGATGCTATACTACAACAACTAAATATAGAAATTAAAGTGACATGATGTGCTATTAAACCGGTACCGGTCGACCGTCTTTTCTACCACAATTATTTTGTCAGTGCGTTGCTTCCGGTCTTCCCTGGATACGCTATAGAATCGATGTTTGGGACTTGTCAGACTGAAGTGGCTTTTCTTGTCGGGTACGAGACTGACTCTTATCGACTTATGACGTTTTAGCACTTCGGCAAAACTCGGAACTACCAGGTTTGTCCTCAACCCATGTTGAGAAGAATGGTGGTGAGGTTGGACGACATGGGTATGTACATATATCAAAGTAACAAACATTTCTTCGTCAGACCACGACCATGGCCAGACATAGAACCTAAGTTTATAACAGTAGGGGGGTGTTTCCGTCCGGGCTGGCTTCGCTACCGTAACAACAGCGAATCGACGGCAATCAAGTAAGTCTCTTGCTCACTCGCTTTTATCGTTTCGCTATCGCTCACTTTCCTTGCAACAATCTTTTTATGCACATTATAAATGAGCAGGGAAAGAAGACCCCCGAGGTTGAATAAGGAAAAGTGATAAGACTCACCCGCTTTTCGTTGCGGTCATTGATGACCATTGCTACTACAATTGCTGGCTGAATATTGTACCTGCTACGGGCTGTTGTTGCTAGGCTAGCTGTTGCTCTTCGCTGTCGTTACGGTTACAGTCTGAGGGTAGCTCCTGCTACTAGTGCAAACCGAGCTACTGAGGTGAACGTCTTGCTTCGTCGCGTAAACTCAAGGAGGCCAATGTGGTTCCTAATCTCAAACAACGGGTCTGCCCCTGCCTAATCCGTCATGGGATCAAATTCATCAAGAATAATATCCTCGAATGTTGACCACGTTATTGCGTATTTGGCAGTTGTCATTGGGTGACCTTCATGACCACTAACAACATCTACCGTGTTGTCATTGAGTTTGTTCATATGTCTTTTAAACGTATTCCAAACACTCATAGAATAAGGCACCACGCGGTTACACATACCTGATGCATTTGCACTACAGGATTAACGGAAGGTTTCTGGTCGACTAACGACATGAAATTTTGCAATTTTGAAATCCACCCCTTGCACGACTCTTTGGAGTCCTTGCCTCTAAGCACATAGAACTCCCGCCTACATTTCTGGACGTACTCCGCTCTCATCGGAGAGAGGCACCTATATTTTTTGCAACGGCTTTTCTGCGACACCGCCTCACACTCCTTTATGCTGCATCTACGTTCGAATGTAGACTTTGATTCACTGCTTGCTCCTTTCCTCATTCGGTATATGTATCTCAGCTTTCCTTGCCCATTGGGCCATTGGTGAAAGGTGTTCATGGAGGCACGAGTGTGGTAGCATTGTCATCCTCGTCCACATCATCGAAATGAGGAGTCGACTAACCTGCAGTAAGGGTCGGCATGTCCATGTTCTGAGAGTGCTCTTCGCCATCACTATCAACCATAGACTTACCATTCGGAGCCCACAGTGGCGACTGTACAAGCCTCATATCGAAGTTCATCAAGATTAATAGACATATAAATGATGACGAAGGACATGTACAAATAACTGTGGATTACATTTAAACCTTAGGCTAAGGGTTTCATAGACTATAGTAGAGTGAGAACCATGTTTCATTCAACCGCTAGTAAACGGCTCCAGCCTTGCTGAATAGAAACTCGTCGCCTACGAGTTTCTTCCGAAAAAGACGGCGCAGGCGTGCCGTCGATAAAAAACATCGGTGGGCTGTGTCGCATAGTACCAGATTCTGGTGGGCGCCTCTGGCCGATAGCGGATGTACTTGTGCTTTAAGCTTTGCAAAGAAATAGCAGCAGATTGTAAAGCACTCATGTGTCAATCAATAATGATTCAAACACCTTACCCATTGCCCCTCACCTCCTTAACCCTAAACTACCTACCCCTTACCCCATTCGACCTTTACCCTTACCCCATACCCCTCCATACCCCCCCATACCCCCTACCCCATTCCCCCTTTACCCTTACCCCATACCCCCCACCCATTACTTCTTACCCCTTACGACTTACCCCCTTGCCCTTTACCCCATACCCCTTAGCCCTTACCCCTTAGCCCTTACCCCCAACAACTTCAGTAATAAAACATGACAAATTACCCCTTAAAATGGACTTTCAATTTCACAAAAAAAAAAAGGGAAACTACGCGCGAGTCACGAAAATGAGTTAGAATTGCATTGTAGTCCAAGATATAGTTTGAAATTGCATTTCAAGCAATGTATACAACTCACCTTTCTGCTCAGGTGAATGCCCGAAGTGCAATTGCAAACTGTATATTGCCCCATAGTGCAATTATAACTCGTTTTTGTGACTCTACTTTATCCCCCCAAGAAAATATGTCTGTTTTGAGGAAATCGCTGTTCCAAGGGGTAAGATTGAGATTTTGACCCTGAAGAGGAAGGTGGCAGCCTATCTATGGAGAGGAGACAGTGAGAATCCCCACGCTATAAGTCGAGTAGCAAGGGACTCGGTTATTCAACCCAAGGCAAAGGGAGGCCTTGGTATCCTTAACCCACTCGGCCAATCCCAAACCCTCAGTCTACAATGGGTGATACGACTGATCTTTGAAAGCCCATTAGTATGGAGGCCGCTAGCACTAGAACAAATTGTCCGCCTCGCCCTTGAAGCTCCTCCATCTGTCCACCCTCTCCACTGGTTAGACAATCGTCGATCATTATTGGAGAATACCATGGCGTTCTCGGGGAGGGGAGGGACTGAAAGACGATTTCTGGCCTCGTTTGCTAAAAATTTGGAGGAAGCTTCCTCCCCTGAATCGCCCACCCCCAGATCGGTGGGAAGAGGTGGCAAGACAACCCCTCTTCGGGAATCGTTGGATCACCAACGAACAGAGTCAGATCTTTTGTAGCACCGACTCCCCATGGAAAGGATGGGTGACGAATGGAGGGACGAAAGTTCGTGACCTCTGGGACAGGGAAAAGAAGGATTGGAAGAGTCCGGAGGGGATAAGGGAGGAACTAAGGTATTGCCATAATGTTGAAACAACACTTGAAGAAATGATAGAGGCCCTCCCGGTAGGGTGGCGGTCTATCCTTCGCAAAGGAAGAATGTTGAAGGAGGGGGACTGGGTAGCCAGGGGTAACACGGTAGGCCTTGCTCACCTAATCCGTTCGGACGAAGCCCTGATTGAATGGTACGTCATGGAAAGACAGGGAAGGAAGACTGGTTGGATGTCGGGACCCCTTCCAATGGGTTCAGAAGGACGAACTACACAGAATAGGGGTATTAGAAGATGGAGAAGACCGGCGGGTCTTTTTTTCGGAGATAGCCTTAGAGGCCCTTCCCATATATCCATTAGAATGGATCTGGAACTCTGACCCACGGAACAGCCCACAACAGCCCAAACCCAAAACATTGTCAGGGCTCTCGATAAGAGCATCGTATCGTATGCTCAAAATGAAGCGCTGCCTAAAAGACACGGTGATCGACCGCTGGCAAAGGCAGGCATCTTCTCACACCAAGACGATGGTTCTGCGACACCGAGTATAAACCAACGAAAATTTCATCTCTGCAGTGCCAGATCTTGCATCGGTGCCTACCAACCAACAACTGGTTGATCGATCACTCGCAGTTGGAACAACAAGGCCGGACGCTCCCTTGGTGCTCTCGATGCCTGCAGGGTTTGCCGGTTAGAAAGAGAGCAGAGACAATTGAGCATATATTTCTACAATGCCCCGCCGTGATTCTTACCTGGAGGTGGTGGGATAGGGTGTGGCAACAATTGGTCCCAGGGCACCCATGGCCGTGGGATTGGCGTGGCATCCTAACAGGCCACTACCCACCTTTCCAAGACGACATCTTTGTGTTGAACATGTTCCACCTGTCCCGACGAACGATCCTGTGGGTTCTGTGGTGGCAACGATGCATCCTAACTTTAGACCAAGTTCGGGTAGAGGGCGAAGAGAGAGTGGAACAATTCAAATTGCACTTCCAACTGGAACTCTCGCACAGATGGAAGACAATGAAGCAAACACTAGACAACCTTCATAGAGCTAAAGACATCCGGGAACGGCTACTACAGTTTTCTAGAGAATGGCTGGGTGGAGATCGGGAGGGATGGGTAGCGGAAGTACGCTGGACGGGGTTTGGGGAAGGGGAAGGGGGGAGGGAGGGCAACCTTAGAGAGGAGGCGCCCAGGGACTATCAACTGAGATTTAAAGACTGGCTGACAATAGACTCCAGCATCCCCATGAGACCTGCAGAGGAGTTCCCAGACCTGTTCCCTCCCCACCCACAGGGCCTGGAATTACGTCTGTAACTGACCACTGAAGCCCTCACTCTGGATACACTCCCTGTGTAATTGATCTTCACTAAAGGCTAGTCACATTAAGTCTGCCTTTTCTCATCATTCTTACTCTGTTTTTTGCCTTTTACTACTCTGTTCTACTCTGCTCTGGTTAGCCTATTAGTCTGTGCACAAGCCTGACTGGGTTGAAGTCCGGTCTTTTCCGTCTTCAGTCTGTTCGGGACTATCCAGTTTTGCTACGTCTGAGTTTGCTTTCCCCTGCTAAATTCCATTTTTCAGCCCTTTCCTTTTGGATACAGTTCGGGAGCGTGGCAGCAAGTGGGAGATGGGCAGGGAGATGGAAGGAAGTCCCACTGGTGGCCCCCAGTGGTTCCTCCCGCCACCCTCACCTGGCTTAACGGTAGAGAGGAGGATGAGGACCTCATCCATCATGCTTTTATTTCACACCTGCTCAGTCAATCCTCTGGTTTCCAGAGCAATCAATGCTGGCAGGCACCCTCCAGACACCATCCAATTTCCTTCTATGAGCCATTCTGTATCTATTGTGTAAGGGACACTGGACCCGTTTTCCAGCAGGCGACGCTCCCCACCAATGGATGGAGCCTTCCTTTAAAAAAAAAAAAAAAAGATTGAGATTTTGCGATCCTTCATTACTGATGAGGCCAGCTTCAGAATTCCTGGACCCCTTTCCTTCAATAGAGAACAGCAGGGTAGATTTAGCATGGTAGGGAGGGATGACTAAGGCAGGCCCCAGTTTCCGAAGACCCATCCCCACCTCTTGGTGAGAGGATAGTGGAACTGGTACGGTATGGGGTAGGGGAGCAGGATTACTGCAGCAGCAAGGGAGGGGCCTTGCTCGAATGAAGTTCAGATGTCTGGCAGCTTGTAGCCAAGCGAAGAGGCAGACTCCCTACCCACCAAGTGTTCAATCTTTCTAGGATGAAAATCAGTTACTTGAACACACCCATTGTTTCTGGTTCTCGCCTATGTACAGACGGGGATGTTGGGCCCTTTTCCCAGCAGATGCATGCATTTGGGACGCTGGACCCCTTTTCCAGCACATCCAGGTCCCCGCCAACAATCTGGAGCCATCTCTACTGCAACCCTCAATCCGGGTGGTTCTCTCACCGCTTCATGTGCCGGAGATTTGGTCAGCACATTCATCAGCCTCAGCTTACCTCGCCACGTTAGGGCCGCAAGGGCTGCAGGTAAGCGCCACTCAGGAGGGCTGCGAGGAGCTGTTATGATTGAGACTGGAGAGGTTGGTGAGGCCTCGGACGTGTGCAGAGGGATGCACTAGGCAGTGTTTACAGGGAAGCATTTTCTCCCTTGTTCAGGGTGAGTGGGATGAGGTGGTGGGCTGTCGGATGGTTGCAGTGTGCCCTGAAAGACCTGAGGTGCCATCAGGGTGGCTGTAGGGCAGTGCAGCAACACGGTGGCTCCCTTGTGACAAGTCCTTTCGGCTGTGGGGAGTTGAACCACCAGTACCCTGCCCAGCTATTTTTTCAGAGTAGCAGCGCAACTTTTGGGGGCTCGCTACTGGACCAAAATGGCTGGTGGAGCCAGCCAAACACAGGCCCAGTTTGCTTTTATTGGGGCGCAGGGTGGGGTACTGGTGGTTTAAGAAATGTTTGTAGGATGCTCTTGCTCTCACCCAGTTTGCTTTTTTTGGAGCGCAGGGTGGGGTACTGGTGGTTTAAGAAATGTTTTTAGGGTGGTCTTGCTCTGGTGAAGTACTCCTGAGTTCCGATTTTTCAAATTTTCAGTGTAAGGTGTGAAACTTCAACTGTTCAGAAGTTTCAGCTGATCACAGGTGAAGCTCGGTAATGGCCCGGTGCCTTAATTGATCTATTTCAATTTCATGAACTTGGGGCCTTGTTCCCATCATTTGTTCCCATCATTTGTTGCTCCCTGTTGAAAAGATTGGAGCAAAAAAAAGAAAAGAAAAAAAAGAAAAACAGGGTGGGTCAAGATCCAAGTTTCCATTTTCAGTCGCAGGCCGATCTTTAAACCACCGGTACCTCGCCCAGCCTTCAAAATCATCGCAGCCTTTGGGGGCCCACGGCTGTCGAGATTTCGCATCGACAGTCCTCAGCACGGCGCGGACATCAGAAAGTTGCAGTGAGGGGACCGTGGGAGACATATGGCCGAGGCATTGGTGGCGTGACACCCTATCGGGTCTTTCAATACTGTTTTTTGGAAAAACGTCACAGCTGGGGTTACACCCTCTTGGGTCTTTAAACATTGGTTTTTGGCATTTGTTGGTCTTTTAGCAAAATGAGAAACGGTCTTTTGAGCTTCAAAAACAAAAAGAAAAGCAGCAGAAAATAGTAACGGCTCCATTCACCTCACCACTCTACTGTCAGAGCATGGTGAATCTTGAAGAAGATCTCTGCTTTTCTTTTTTTCCCCTCTGAGTCAGCCGTTTGGAGAAGCCAAAACACTGCAGCAGGAGAGTTGACACTCGAGAGGGATAGAAAGCTATGCTTGGAGGGGTCCCCTGCATAGCCTTAGGAGTAGTGGCAGGTAGGTAGTAAAAGAAAGATATGCTCCATGACATCGGTAGAACCCCAGTCAAACATATGTGAGGCGAGAGAAAAATATATGGCAATCCCCCGATGAGTAGAAGGCAGCTTAAAAAAAATAAAAAATTAGTTGAGATTCTGACCACCCGGCCCCCCTGGGGTGGGGGCGGGAAACACAGCTCCATCCAGCGGCCTATCTCAGTTGGTAAGTTGGTAAGGCGTGCAAGTGGCATTCAGGAGGTGTTGGGTTCAATGCCCACCCAACAATCCCCATCAACTGCCATTTTGTCAAAATGGACATCTTTTATTTTTTGAACGAAATTGAAACCGAGTTTTTTGACCGAAAACTCGTCAAAATTTGCTGTTCCTGAGGGTCCGGCATTTGTAAAACGCTGGACCCCCTGGCTGTACATGGACCTAGATGTCCCTGGTCTCAATCTAGGTCCATGTACAGCCAGGGGGTCCAGCGTTTTACAAATGCCGGACCCTCAGGAACAGCAAATTTTGACGAGTTTTCGGCCAAAAAACTCGGTTTCAATTTCGTTCAAAAAATAAACGATGTCCATTTTGACGAAATGGTCGGATTCAGCCTCATATACCTTCCCGGGCAAGCTTGGCGTCCGCCACCTAGAGATAGGCCGCTGGTCCCCCGCGAGTGGCATTGAGGAGAGACTGCTGATGTTCATAGGGGGAAGGGACCGTAGGGGAGACACAGAGTCCGGCCCATAGAAGAAGCTCGGTCCTGATGCTACCGGCTGACCCCTGGCTGGTATCGCCCACCTCCTGTAGCAGGTATCACACCTGCTGGTGGGTTCAGCTCCCGCATGTTCCCTCGTTGGAGGCTTGAGCACCGATGTGGCTGCTACGGGCTTCCCTGTAATACTATAATGTGGGTGGGTGGGTGAGTGGG